>OY365822.1:7707733-7712733 GCA_959347315.1 Bimastos eiseni | reverse complement strand
ACGTTTCTAAGACACTGGGACGCAGACCTAAGATACACATTAATTCAACGAAATTCAATACTCAAATATGCCAGAATTACCCATTAAGATTCAATTTAATTTCACTAACTGCAAATATAGTTACATTACACGCTTTATTTCATTCCAATGACTCAAATATATTCACATAGACGTGAATAAAAAATTTGAAACGCGATTCGGGCACTTGTTTATTTATGCCCTACAACAGACGCAAGACTCTTGCAACGAGAAACAGCACCCGTTGTAGTAAGGTTTACGAAAGATTTACGGAAAAACTTGCCATACGTTAATGCATCCGGTGCTGTGGACAGACATACAGACGCACGCATAGATTTCACGTGACTTAGGCAATTATTATTATTATTGTTATTATTGTTTTTACTATTATTATTATTATTATTATTTTTATTATTATTATTATTATTATTATTATATTATTACTTTACCATGTTTCCGCACGAATTGGTTTTATATTAAATATCGGAATAATACTGGTTTAAATAATTATTTCGCCCTCGTTTTTTACATACGTGATGCCAGAGGTATGTAAGGTCGACCGTCTGCTGGGGATCTGTCACACGCCACTGGAAGCATCAGATGGACGGCTTCTGGATCTTCCGTGGCTCTTATGTGGATTCCGCAGAACGTGCAGACAAAACCATCTGATTCACGTCGATAGCAACCTTCCACTGCGAGCAATCTCTGACATAGTAAAGATCATATTCACGATCACAATCACGATTAATGCGGTCGGCCTATACGATTGAGTGTGGCCATTTAGAAGCCGCACTTTGAACTGTGAAATGCGCATGCGGCGCATAGGCCTACGTTTCATTCAGGTGTATATATGATGTGTCCTCATTTGACTGATAAGCCGAGCACAGCAACATAAAAAATCTCATCCCAGCGGTCCCTAATACTGTGACACCAGAAAAGATCCGATTGAAATGTCATTTGATGAACAATGACAAAAACACACTTCAACGCGAGCCCGTCGTGTTTTCCCGCTAACAGGATCATACTCGCGGAACATTCTTCTACTGCATTTGCGTTCTGCAGGCAGAGGAGGGGAAAAAATTCCTAGACGGACCTCGACACTATCTTTTAAAAGCAACTTTTCTCGATTTAGCTTCAGTAAAATCGTTCGTTCATTATACTTTTTAGTTAATTTCGGACCCGGCCGGGATCAATACAAATCGGCTAACCTATCGGCAGCGATGTGGTCTCGAGACGGTCTCGAGACCGGAAAACGGCGGTCTTGGTCTTGGTCTCGAATGCACAGGTCTTGGTCTCGGACCATCGGTCTTGGTTTTGGTCTCGGATGCGTCGTTCTTGGTCTTAAAAGAAAGGTCTTGGGATTGGTCTCCGTCTTAGGTTAGCGATCATGATCATTTGCCGTATCAGAGCAATTTCTTTTATATTTGTCGGTTATTTTTGATTATAGACACCGGTGTTTAGACCGTTTATATACACATGTCACTGTGTGCAAAAAATGCATTTTCAACCAGCCAGCCATTTAAAAATTTACTTTTACAAATTTCAAGGTTCTGGAACAATCTAACATTTGTGGGATCGGCCACGTGTAGTCTCTTCTAACCTACAATTCCAAGAACAAGTACATGTAGACCTACATCATTCAAACGGAACGTTAATCTACTTGTCTTAAAGTATTTAGTATTTACATATCGTATACTGTAAATAATTTATAGTGTGATATTCTCAGGCCGAAGCTAAGGGATGAACCCACAAAAGTTCAGATATCCGGTAGAACCGTTGCTGGACCATTATTAAGATTAGTATTCTTCAGCAATAATTTATGTTTTAAGCATGTTATTCCGTTTTAGCGTCGTAACAAATTGAATTGTTTATAAAATAAGAGCATCGGTCTTGGTCTTGGTCTTGGTCTCGGACCATCGGTCTTGGTCTTGGATCTCTCGGTCTTGGTCATGGTCTTGGTCTCGGATAACCCGGTCTTGGTCCAGGACCTCTCGGTCTTTGTATCGGCCTTGGTCTCGAGGTTTTGGTCTCATGCCCAACACTGCATCGGCATTTGCGCTCTGTTCATCTCGGTATTCTGCTGAAGTGTACTCGGTCCTGTGCACCAATCACCTTTCCTTCCTTGCTTCTTCTTTACTTCTAAGCTCTAATTCCTTCCTTCATTCCTTCATTTTATTCATTCATTTGCCCATTCTTGTGTCGTGGTGGGCATTGGTGGCCCATTGTTTAGAGCGGTCGACCTGTAACGCAGAGAGTGCGGGTTCGATTCTCGTCCTTAACTCCCAATCCATATATTACGTACGCCGAAAAATAGGATTTTCGGACCCCCTCCCCCTGTTGCACCGCGTACATTTCGTGGAACCCTCCCCACGCGTACGTACAGTTGAGCTCTACACTACCCCATTGAAAAACATTTATAAGACATTGATTTTACCACAGGCTATTTATCTATGTTAAGCATCATATTTAACAGCTTAAATCTGTTAACTGTTACGAAGAATTAAAACACTAACAACACTTGCATTTTAAACCGTTTTAATGCTACATAAAATTGATTAAGCAGGAATATATAGTCTGTGATTGGGTTTACAGTTCTGATTTTCATATTCTGTATTGTGGACGTCATAACTAGACAATTATATTTGCGCACGTACATATTTTCGGGTCCACCTCCCCCACCATACGCACCCGTACGCAAAATGCCCGAAATTTGAAACCCCTCGCCATCGCATCGTAATATGTGGACGGCCCCTTACCGTGCAGGGACCTTGAGCAAGTCTTTCACGCACAATTGCTCTGCAGTATAACTGCAGTTGCACAGTCGCGACATGGTTAATGCACTTCTGAACCAATTGTAGGAAAGGGCGACACAAAGTTACAATTGTATTGTGTTGTATTGTCATTCCATCCATTCATCTACTATCCCTTCCACCCACCCTCCATCCTTTTCCTTCCTTCGATCTTTTCACCCTTGCTTCTTTACTTTTCCCTCTCTCCTTCCTTCCCTCCTTCCTTCCTTCCTTCCTTTCATCCGTATGCTGCATTGCCTCCATTATAGAAAGAGACGGTTCAACAGAACAGAAAATCAAATTATAATCATGCGACCGACAAAAAATGTCAATTAAGGCTTGCTGGGTTGTTGATAATGATCCAACATGTGATAATACAGTATCTGACGAAATACAAAAGAAGCGACAAGATAACTGTAGAAATATTCCATGAAAACGGACAGTGCATTCCTTGTTGTGAATTGAAAATACACTGCCTCTATAGTAACTTTAGATAAACAAGTGCAAGTGTTGCAAATACCAGACATCATCGTAAATTCGTAATAACATGCATAGGAGTGTACCAATTAATCAACGAATGAATATATAATCTGTATATATAATATTATAAGCGTGCCTCTAAGGTTACACCTAAAAGCCAATTAAGACATACGAAAGATGATCAGTTAATACGTAACTTGCAAAATCTAATACCTACAAATTCCATTAAATAATTTCTTACAACTAATCGTAATTACAGTGTCATTGCTGCGTCAATATCACCCACAAAAACGCAACCGATTGAACTTTGTGGGCTTTTGCACATGAACACGACCAAACTGAACACAACCAAAGTCCCAGACTCAGTGCAGACCTATACAAGTTCTGAAGGGAGTCCCAAAAGTATACGGCCCATTTTTAAAGAGGTGCCTCAGTCTTGGACGATGCATGTTATAGGTAGGCCTATGTGCGAATCTTCAAAAATTTCTCAACGCTCACAAAGCCACGACAGTGAGACCAGCTTATTCACCGGCGCATTAAAAATCAAGTCCACAATATATATATATATATATATATATATATATATATATGTATCTATGGTAATTTGGTAATTTGGTATATATATATATATAGCCAAGCTTTCGCTTCGTCCCGGTGCCAAAATGCGGGGAGGTCAAACCAAGGAGACAGCGTGACCAGTGCTACAGGTGAATTGCAGTTTAATGACACTGTGTTGTAAGATAGATCGTTAGCGTCGCCCTCCTCCTTTATTCAGGCCTGGGACTGGCAGTGATGGACTGCAAGAAGTGGCGGAGTTTACCAGTCCGAGCAAAGGTAGCAGACGAGAGCGCAAGCGGATGTGAGGAGGTCGAATTAAGAGACAAGATAGGAGGCGAATCAAATTGGTGGAGATCTCCTTTTGAGTGTTCGATGGCGCCAATATGTCTAAGAGGACGATATGATAGACACGTAAAATCTCTTTAGCACCTACGCCGCGGATGAGCAAACAATCCAGCGTTAATTCATCAACCTTGTCATCTCTACACCAACGCATCCCTCACTACAAGAATCGAGCGTCCAGCAATTGAAAAACGGTTGTCATGAGTTGGGCTGCATCTATGAAAGTCTTTCCTGAACAGAAAATTATAAACAATTTCTTAGGCACCATTGGTAATGGTAGAAGTTATCATCATCGCAATCGTCATCTTATATAGTAATCTTCCTCCACCTCCTTCTCCTCCTCTTCATCTCCACCATCATCATCATCATCGTCATCGTCGTCATCACCGTCAATATGCACCACTTCACAAATAACATCACTATGTCTATTACTTCTCATTACCGAACAATTACAGAATACATATAATTATCCAATCACACCGCATGTTGTTACATCTGATTATGTATCACATCACACCATATTTTCTTCGCATATGAATTCATAACATTATGTTATTACATCGCACCACATATTACATCACATAACATGTCACATCGCATGTTATACAATTTCACATTACATTCCAATAGGTTTTATGCATTGATCTGTATCACTGACAACTTACCAGTCATCTCCTGTTCCCTAATTATGACCCTTCGAAGTACCTCTTCTTCGAATCCCACTTCCTCTATCAGCGATCGAACCGTCTGCCGTCCAAGCATGTAATCAACATCGCTGAGATTTACTTTGTAAAGCGCTTTATACGATGGTAT
>OY365822.1:7694135-7707533 GCA_959347315.1 Bimastos eiseni | reverse complement strand
AAACCACGCGCGAAATGATTGATTGCCCACCGTAACAGTACAGTGTACAAGAACCGTTGCGAGTACTTTACGATTATGCTAACGTGGTCTCTATTGACCTTCTTTGAAATCTGCTTCTTCTTTTGATGCGATCGTCCGTCTGGAGCATCGTGTGAGCGCCCTCTGACGTGTGCGACGAAGACACGCTTCTTTATAGTAACTCAGGCAAACGCTCCTTCTCTGTCCCTGCCCTTACCCTGACGCCCTCCATCCGAGACGGGGCATCGGATGTAGGGGGCGCGCGGAGGCGCGACTGTGGGTAGTCTGGAGTGGACCCGTGACCGCGGTACGACCCCTAATTTGATTCCAACCCATCGATGGGGTGAAGAGGAATGAGGGTAGACGTGAGCGGTGAATTGGTCAGTGATGGGGCGCGGACGCAGATGGGAGGAGGGCTATTAATGAGCGTTCGAGCGAATCGTCGTTTTGAAGGTAGAAGTCACTATTATCATTGTCACTGTTTATGTACTAATATAAGGTCATGGGGATATTTCAGAACCGTCAAGAATAAGTCAACCGTGGTAATAAAGTGCAAGAAGAGTGTGTGTTTATAGGGATATTTCAGAACCGTCAAGAATAAGTCAACCGTGGTAATAAAGTACAAAAAGTGTGTGTGTGTGTGTATGTGTGTGCGTGAGTGCGTGCGTGAGTGCGGTCTGATAAACATTCACAAAGACCCGCAACAAAGGTTAGTTTTGGTACAAGCGGATTGGGCATGTAACATTTACTTAGCAACGATAAACAGATATGGAGACGACTATCCGAGACGTAACTGCAATAGGAATCATGCTTGAATACATACATACATACATTCATTTATGCATACATACGTACATATCTGCATATAATTTTAACTAGATGCAAAAGACGCTTTGTGGTCCTATTCAAGCGTGAAATTTGAGTCAAATGGATCATACATACGCCTACTACAATTCAGCTAGCATCGGGTGCGGACAGGAGCGCATCTACATATTTAGCGACAATGCCCAGTATGGAATCAATAAGAGGGACAAGAGGGTGTGTGGCACTGGCAAATATGCAGCCCCTAATGGAAAAGTGTTTTATTGTCAACCGAGAGGTAGAGGGTTAAAACCCCACTTGCAGCGTAGAAATATGGTTCCCGATTTCTGTACACCAGCGCCCCTAGCCAACTCAGCTGTGATGAGTACACCTACCCCACAATGTCGCTGGGAAGATGAGAAGTCAAGGGAGAGGACTGGCCAACTTCCCGCATATGCTGAGGCCAAATAATGCAGTCAGTAACACTTCATACCCACGGCTACTTAGGGCTAGTAGTATCGGCCTGCGGGCAGGAGTGCAACTACTGGCTTGCTGAGGAGTGCCTGAGCACCCACTGGACAAAAAACATGACACGCCCAATTGATAAAGTTCCGTCGAGTTTTTCTTTGTTTGGGGTAGGGTTGGGATGCGCTGAGTATTTGTAATATGAGCACACCAGAAAAATGTTTGTCTACTCTACGGGGCGACTAAAAACAAAATAGAACAGTAGACCAGCATGTGCGTATAACTAGGTATAATTGGCACGATAACGAAGGATTCCGAATAACTATAGGACATAATATACGACCAATAGATATGTATTAGAGGGGATTTGGGTCTCATCCAGAGTAAAATCTAGAGACACCGAGCGAGGGGAAAGATAAAGAGCGAGATGTAGAGCGAGAGGGAGAGAAGGTAGAAGGATGGAAGGTACGAGGGGAGGGAGGTGTGCATGTGTGCGTGAGTTTGCGCGGAAGCATGAGAAAATTCGAAATTTGTGTATTACCTGCAATTTGTGAAAAACTGCGTGTGACGGAAGAAACTGACTGACTTTTGCTAAGCCTAAATGAACTCACGACGAAGGGTTTTGATGCTTATATACAGCTGTGCCGCCGGTGCGAAGGCGCTGTGGCGCGCACAATGACGCAATTCGGCTAACAAACAGTCGTTCGTGTCAATTGCCGAATTCACTCGTCTTCGTCTTCAGTCGACAGTCATCACTGTGCACAGTCGACAGTTCGACAGTTCGACAGTCGACAGTCATCACTGTGCACAGTCGACAGTTCGACAGTTCGACAGTCGACAGTCATCACTGTGCACAGTCGACAGTTCGACAGTTCGACAGTCGACAGTCATCACTGTGCACAGTCGACAGTTCGACAGTTCGACAGTCATCACTGTGCACAGTCGACAGTTCGACAGTTCGACAGTCGACAGTCATCACTGTGCACAGTACGGCCGTCCTGTTTGATGAGTATATACGGCCGTCCTGTTTGATGCCTATATGCAGTCTCCTCCTCCTCCTCATCAGCCTCCTCATCAGCCTCAGCCTCCTCCTCCTCATCAGCCTCCTCAGCATCAGCCTCAGCCTCCTCCTCAGCCTCAGCCTCCTCCTCCTCCTCCTCATCAGCATCAGCCTCAGCCTCAGCCTCAGCCTCAGCCTCAGCCTCCTCCTCCTCCTCATCATCAGCATCAGCATCAGCATCAGCCTCAGCGTCCTCCTCCTCCTCCTCCTCCTCAACAGCATCAGCATCAGCATCAGCCTCAGCCTCAGCCTCCTCCTCCTCATCAGCATCAGCATCAGCCTCAGCCTCAGCCTCAGCCTCCTCCTCCTCATCAGCATCAGCATCAGCATCAGCCTCAGCCTCCTCCTACTCATCAGCATCAGCATCAGCATCAGCCTCAGCCTCAGCCTCAGCCTCAGCCTCCTCCTCCTCATCAGCATCAGCATCAGCCTCAGCCTCAGCCTCAGCCTCAGCCTCAGCCTCAGCCTCAGCCTCAGCCTCAGCCTCAGCCTCAGCCTCCTCCTCCTCATCAGCATCAGCATCAGCATCAGCCTCAGCCTCAGCCTCAGCCTCAGCCTCAGCCTCAGCCTCAGCCTCAGCCTCCTCCTCCTCCTCCTCATCAGCATCAGCATCAGCATCAGCCTCAGCCTCAGCCTCAGCCTCAGCCTCAGCCTCAGCCTCAGCCTCAGCCTCAGCCTCCTCCTCCTCCTCCTCAGCATCAGCATCAGCCTCAGCCTCAGCCTCAGCCTCCTCCTCAGCCTCAGCCTCAGCCTCAGCCTCAGCCTCCTCCTCCTCCTCCTCCTCCTCCTCCTCCTCCTCCTCAGCATCAGCCTCAGCCTCAGCCTCAGCCTCCTCCTCCTCCTCCTCCTCCTCCTCCTCCTCAGCATCAGCCTCAGCCTCAGCCTCAGCCTCAGCCTCAGCCTCAGCCTCAGCCTCAGCCTCAGCCTCCTCCTCCTCCTCCTCCTCAGCATCAGCCTCAGCCTCAGCCTCAGCCTCAGCCTCCTCCTCAGCATCAGCCTCAGCCTCAGCCTCAGCCTCCTCCTCCTCCTCCTCCTCCTCCTCCTCCTCAGCATCAGCCTCAGCCTCAGCCTCAGCCTCCTCCTCCTCCTCCTCCTCCTCCTCCTCCTCCTCAGCATCAGCCTCAGCCTCAGCCTCAGCCTCAGCCTCAGCCTCAGCCTCAGCCTCAGCCTCAGCCTCCTCCTCCTCCTCCTCCTCCTCCTCAGCATCAGCCTCAGCCTCAGCCTCAGCCTCAGCCTCAGCCTCAGCCTCAGCCTCAGCCTCAGCCTCAGCCTCAGCCTCAGCCTCAGCCTCAGCCTCAGCCTCAGCCTCAGCCTCAGCCTCCTCCTCCTCCTCAGCATCAGCCTCAGCCTCAGCCTCAGCCTCAGCCTCAGCCTCAGCCTCAGCCTCAGCCTCAGCCTCAGCCTCCTCCTCCTCCTCCTCCTCCTCATCAGCATCAGCATCAGCATCAGCCTCAGCCTCCTCCTCCTCCTCCTCAACAGCATCAGCATCAGCCTCAGCCTCAGCCTCAGCCTCAGCCTCCTCATCAGCATCAGCATCAGCATCAGCCTCAGCCTCAGCCTCCTCATCCTCATCAGCATCAGCATCAGCATCAGCCTCAGCCTCCTCCTCCTCATCAGCATCAGCATCAGCATCAGCATCAGCATCAGCATCAGCATCAGCATCAGCCTCAGCCTCAGCCTCAGCCTCAGCCTCCTCATCAGCATCAGCATCAGCATCAGCATCAGCATCAGCCTCAGCCTCAGCCTCAGCCTCCTCCTCCTCCTCCTCATCAGCATCAGCATCAGCATCAGCCTCAGCCTCAGCATCAGCCTCAGCCTCAGCCTCCTCCTCCTCCTCCTCCTCCTCAGCATCAGCCTCAGCCTCAGCCTCAGCCTCAGCCTCAGCCTCAGCCTCAGCCTCAGCCTCAGCCTCAGCCTCAGCCTCAGCCTCAGCCTCAGCCTCCTCCTCCTCCTCCTCCTCCTCCTCCTCCTCCTCAGCCTCCTCCTCCTCCTCAGCCTCAGCCTCCTCCTCCTCCTCCTCCTCAGCCTCAGCCTCCTCCTCCTCCTCCTCCTCCTCAGCCTCAGCCTCAGCCTCCTCCTCCTCCTCCTCCTCAGCATCAGCCTCAGCCTCAGCCTCAGCCTCAGCCTCAGCCTCAGCCTCAGCCTCAGCCTCAGCCTCAGCCTCAGCCTCAGCCTCAGCCTCAGCCTCAGCCTCAGCCTCAGCCTCAGCCTCAGCCTCCTCCTCCTCACCATCAGCCTCAGCCTCAGCCTCAGCCTCCTCCTCCTCAGCATCAGCCTCAGCCTCAGCCTCAGCCTCCTCCTCCTCAGCATCAGCCTCAGCCTCAGCCTCAGCCTCAGCCTCAGCCTCCTCCTCCACAGCCTCAGCCTCCTCCTCCTCCTCCTCAGCCTCAGCCTCCTCAGCCTCCTCCTCCTCAGCCTCCTCCTCCTCAGCCTCCTCCTCCTTCGCCT
Source organism: Bimastos eiseni (assembly GCA_959347315.1). Taxonomy (NCBI): domain Eukaryota; kingdom Metazoa; phylum Annelida; class Clitellata; order Crassiclitellata; family Lumbricidae; genus Bimastos; species Bimastos eiseni. Next base: position 7,702,741 of record OY365822.1, on the reverse strand, counting down.
CCTCAGCCTCCGCCTCCTCCTCCTCAGCCTCCTCCTCCTCAGCCTCCTCCTCCTCAGCCTCCTCAGCCTCCGCCTCCTCAGCCTCCGCCTCCTCCTCCTCAGCCTCCTCCTCCTCAGCCTCCTCCTCCTCAGCCTCCTCCTCCTCAGCCTCCTCCTCCTCAGCCTCCTCCTCCTCAGCCTCCTCCTCCTCCGCCTCCTCCTCCTCCTCAGCCTCCTCCTCAGCCTCCTCCTCCTCAGCCTCATCCTCAGCCTCCTCATCCTCAGCCTCCTCCTCCTCAGCCTCCTCCTCCTCAGCCTCCTCCTCCTCAGCCTCCTCCTCCTCAGCCTCCTCCTCCTCAGCCTCCTCCTCCTCCGCCTCCTCCTCCTCCGCCTCCTCCTCCTCCTCAGCCTCCTCCTCCTGCTCCTCCTCAGCCTCCTCCTCAGCCTCCTCCTCCTCAGCCTCATCCTCAGCCTCCTCCTCCTCCGCCTCCTCCTCCTCCGCCTCCTCCTCCTCAGCCTCCTCTTAGCGTCGCCCTCCTCCTTTATTCAGGCCTGGGACTGGCAGTGATGGACTGCAAGAAGTGGCGGAGTTTACCAGTCCGAGCAAAGGTAGCAGACGAGAGCGCAAGCGGATGTGAGGAGGTCGAATTAAGAGACAAGATAGGAGGCGAATCAAATTGGTGGAGATCTCCTTTTGAGTGTTCGATGGCGCCAATATGTCTAAGAGGACGATATGATAGACACGTAAAATCTCTTTAGCACCTACGCCGCGGATGAGCAAACAATCCAGCGTTAATTCATCAACCTTGTCATCTCTACACCAACGCATCCCTCACTACAAGAATCGAGCGTCCAGCAATTGAAAAACGGTTGTCATGAGTTGGGCTGCATCTATGAAAGTCTTTCCTGAACAGAAAATTATAAACAATTTCTTAGGCACCATTGGTAATGGTAGAAGTTATCATCATCGCAATCGTCATCTTATATAGTAATCTTCCTCCACCTCCTTCTCCTCCTCTTCATCTCCACCATCATCATCATCATCGTCATCGTCGTCATCACCGTCAATATGCACCACTTCACAAATAACATCACTATGTCTATTACTTCTCATTACCGAACAATTACAGAATACATATAATTATCCAATCACACCGCATGTTGTTACATCTGATTATGTATCACATCACACCATATTTTCTTCGCCTCCTCCTCCTCAGCCTCCTCCTCCTCAGCCTCCTCCTCCTCAGCCTCCTCCTCCTCAGCCTCCTCCTCCTCAGCCTCCTCCTCCTCCGCCTCCTCCTCCTCCTCAGCCTCCTCCTCAGCCTCCTCCTCCTCAGCCTCATCCTCAGCCTCCTCATCCTCAGCCTCCTCCTCCTCCTCCTCCTCCTCCTCAGCCTCCTCCTCCTCAGCCTCCTCCTCCTCAGCCTCCTCCTCCTCAGCCTCCTCCTCCTCCGCCTCCTCCTCCTCCGCCTCCTCCTCCTCCTCAGCCTCCTCCTCCTGCTCCTCCTCAGCCTCCTCCTCAGCCTCCTCCTCCTCAGCCTCATCCTCAGCCTCCTCCTCCTCCGCCTCCTCCTCCTCCGCCTCCTCCTCCTCAGCCTCCTCCTCCTCCGCCTCCTCCTCCTCAGCCTCCTCCTCCTCAGCCTCCTCCTCCTCAGCCTCCTCCTCCTCAGCCTCCTCCTCCTCAGCCTCCTCCTCCTCCGCCTCCTCCTCCTCAGCCTCCTCCTCCTCAGCCTCCTCCTCCTCAGCCTCCTCCTCCTCAGCCTCCTCCTCTTCCGCCTCCTCCTCCTCAGCCTCCTCCTCCTCAGCCTCCTCCTCCTCAGCCTCCTCCTCCTCAGCCTCCTCCTCCTCAGCCTCCTCCTCAGCCTCCTCCGCCTCCTCCTCCTCAGCCTCCTCCTCCTCAGCCTCCTCCTCAGCCTCCTCCGCCTCAGCCTCAGCCTCCTCCTCCTCAGCCTCCTCCTCCTCAGCCTCCTCCTCCTCAGCCTCCTCCTCAGCCTCCTCCGCCTCCTCCTCCTCAGCCTCCTCCTCCTCAGCCTCCTCCTCAGCCTCCTCCGCCTCAGCCTCAGCCTCCTCCTCCTCAGCCTCCTCCGCCTCAGCCTCAGCCTCCTCCTCCTCAGCCTCCTCCTCAGCCTCCTCCGCCTCCGCCTCCTCCTCCTCAGCCTCCTCCTCAGCCTCCTACGCCTCAGCCTCAGCCTCCTCCTCAGCCTCCTCCTCCTCAGCCTCCTCCTCAGCCTCCTCCGCCTCAGCCTCAGCCTCCTCCTCAGCCTCCTCAGCCTCCTCCGCCTCAGCCTCAGCCTCCTCAGCCTCCGCCTCCTCAGCCTCCGCCTCCTCCTCCTCAGCCTCCTCCTCCTCAGCCTCCTCCTCCTCAGCCTCCTCCTCCTCAGCCTCCTCCTCCTCAGCCTCCTCCTCCTCAGCCTCCTCCTCCTCAGCCTCCTCCTCCTCCGCCTCCTCCTCCTCAGCCTCCTCCTCCTCAGCCTCCTCCTCCTCAGCCTCCTCCTCCTCAGCCTCCTCCTCCTCAGCCTCCTCCTCCTCAGCCTCCTCCTCCTCCGCCTCCTCCTCCTCCTCAGCCTCCTCCTCAGCCTCCTCCTCCTCAGCCTCATCCTCAGCCTCCTCCTCCTCAGCCTCCTCCTCCTCAGCCTCCTCCTCCTCAGCCTCCTCCTCCTCAGCCTCCTCCTCCTCAGCCTCCTCCTCCTCCGCCTCCTCCTCCTCCGCCTCCTCCTCCTCCTCAGCCTCCTCCTCCTGCTCCTCCTCAGCCTCCTCCTCAGCCTCCTCCTCCTCAGCCTCCTCCTCCTCAGCCTCCTCCTCCTCAGCCTCCTCCTCTTCCGCCTCCTCCTCCTCAGCCTCCTCCTCCTCAGCCTCCTCCTCCTCAGCCTCCTCCTCCTCAGCCTCCTCCTCCTCAGCCTCCTCCTCAGCCTCCTCCGCCTCCTCCTCCTCAGCCTCCTCCTCCTCAGCCTCCTCCTCAGCCTCCTCCGCCTCCGCCTCAGCCTCCTCCGCCTCAGCCTCCTCCGCCTCAGCCTCAGCCTCCTCCGCCTCAGCCTCCTCAGCCTCAGCCTCAGCCTCAGCCTCCTCCTCCTCAGCCTCAGCCGCCTCAGCCGCCTCAGCCGCCTCAGCCTCCTCAGCCTCCTCAGCCTCCTCAGCCTCCTCAGCCTCCTCAGCCTCCTCAGCCTCCTCAGCCTCCTCAGCCTCCTCCGCCTCCTCCTCCGCCTCCTCCTCCGCCTTCTCCTCCGCCTCCTCCTCCGCCTCCTCCTCCGCCTCCTCCTCCTCCTCCTCCTCCTCCTCCTCCTCCTCCTCTTCCTCCTCCTCTCATCCTCATCCTCCTCCTCCTCTTCCTCCTCCTCCTCCTCCTCCTCCTCCTCCTCCTCCTCATATAATTTTAAACTTTCGTTAAGCAAAATAAAAAGCCTTGACATAATAATAATAACAATAACAGCAACAGTAATGCGAGTAAATTAGCAATAATAAACTGATGATACCGTTTCGTGGTAACTGTGTGTCATGAGTTCGTTATTATTTTAGATAACAGGTTATTTCCAGGAGGTAAACGCCTGGATGCTGAAGAGTATTACATTTATGGAGCACACTCTGTTAGATGATATACCGTCAGATTTTAATCATAGAAAGAAATATAGTCAAAACAGAAATCTGGTGAATAAGAACTTCAACAAAAACGTCTGGTAACCTCTAGGACTACCCTGCTTCGATGGTCGCTCCCCTCCTTCAGGCCACCTCCCCCCAACCCAACAACAACTCGTTCCTCACTCACAAGTCACAAATGTTCGTTGAGTGTCCTGGCTTCTGGTAGTCTTTTCGGCCGAGAAAAAAACACACAGTCCAGTGGTCGTCGTCCTTCTGGCAGTGGGAGCGAGCGTTGAAGCCCTCGCGTACGGAATTCGTCCTTTCAGCAGGAGAAGAGTCGAAGCCCTCGCGTCCGTTCCCCCTTCCAGCTGTGGAAGCGACGGAACCCTCGCGTCTGGAATTCGTCCTTCTAGCAGTGGAAGCGACGGAACCCTCGCGTCTGAAATCCGTCCTTCCAGCAGGAGATGCGTCGAAGCCCTCGCCGCCGCGCGAACTCCGATCCAACAGAAAAAGAACCGCCCCTTTCACTTCTTCCTGAAGTATATATATATATATATATATATATATATATATATAAGACATTCACACACAAGTCGATGCCTAAATAACTATATACAATACATATACAGGGTATAAGGGCAATTCGTGACACTGCATTTGAATAATTAGAACGTGTCAGTGTGAGACACGTGTGAGTAGATGATTTAACTCACTTAACAACTGATTAGAGTTTGAGTTTTAATTCATTTCGAGGTGCATGAGTTGAGTTTTGATTTAACTCATTTCTTGTATGAGTTTACCCAACACTGATGATTGCGATGAGATAGTGCAGCCGAGGCCGAAAGAAAGGGCGCTGTACACGAGAACAAAACGTCAGTTAAAGTCGTATGAGTGTTTGAAAAGATAAGTCTTGAGTCGCGATTTAAATGTCTCAAGAGATGACGCGTTCTTCACGTGTTCGGGGAGATCGTTCCATGCAGATGGTCCTGAGACGGAGAAGGAACGGTCCCCAAGCTTCGTAGAAGACCGTGGGACATGCAGCAGATTCTTGGACGAGCAGCATGCTGGGTATGCGGATCTTGTGGAGTGCATGGTCGGAATTCTCATCTTCCCATCACAGTGTCGGTCGGTGTACCAATTATTTCCGGGCTTACAAGGTGAAGCAGAGTTCTCCATTTAGACTGTTTCCAGCGTCAGTCACTAGAGGTAGGCGAGCAATTACCAATTATCATCCAATGATCACACTGGCGACACCAACTTAATGCCATTGCAGGGATTTGAACCTCCGATCACTCGATTGACAGTCTAACTCTTTAACTGCTGCACTATCGAGCGACTGACATGACTTAGCGAAATGTTAAGCATTGACCATTCTGATATGCACTACATGTGCACTGCAATTTGTAACTTGATAGCACTTATCGGTAGCAATAGAGCGCTATATAAGCGAGTGCTCTTGCACTTACATTATAATATGTCACACAGTATACATACAACTCTTTTGCGCTTAGGCCCTTCGTGTTCTAATGAACTGAATTGAATTCAATTTAAATTTCTACGTTTAGATTGTCTGCGGCGTCAGTCACTAGAGTCAGACGAGCAAACACACTGGCAATACTGGCGAGCAGATGGGAGAACGACTACCGATGACAGCCTGTTGTTGGCATGCTGCAGAGGAAAATAACGATGTACGACTTCTAAAGCGCCACTCGAATGCCAAGCGCATGGCATCAGCTTATTCACGAGCCCTACGAGCATGCGAAGAAACGCAATAAAGCACCACCAGAAACGTTATTTAATCTACTCATTTAACACGATTCAAAATGTCTCAAAGCGTGAATTATAATCAGATGGTAATCTCGTTTACAGTATTACTTCTGTTTACTTTTGCTAGCTTTGGGCAAACATTTCTATCCGTCAACATGATCTAAGATAACACTGCAAGACTGATACTTATGGTGTCGCCTGGCTAACATGTGCATCAACTATATTATTATGCTATATCTTAGTTAACTAATTAAGAGATTATAAAAATTACTTCTATGGTACTGATCTCGACAACTGCCGAAATGCTTGTTACTACATGGATGGCCCTGCTAACGGGACTTAGGTCCTATTTGGATTCTATCCTCCCAGTTGTTCCCGACTAAAGCTTTTACTGTTTACTGTTTCTGTTCCTTGTTATTATCATTGGGTGCAATAAAAAGACGGTGTTATGTTGCTATGTTATATTAGAAATTGACTTTCACACTACTACTGACTACTGAGTCCAGCTTTTATGAGACCATGCAGTTCTGTTCAGGTCATCTTGCTCCTATTGTGTTCATCAGTCCACAGATTGTTCGTCAATGAGCAAATACGTTTCACATTTGCAACATTTTGCTCATAATTCAGGAAGGTTGTATGCATTTTTGTGCAATGGTAAGCTTTGCGAATTTTCACGTTCTTTTATTTTTTGGACACTGCATGGTCCGAAAGACCCTCCTAAGTCTTCTGGACGATCCAGCGAGAATCTGAACAGTTGGCATAGGTCATCCAATCCGCCAATCGGCAGGTTACAAGTAAGTATGTATCAAGCATGACTTTCGAGTGGCGCTTTAGAAATTCGTAAAGATGACGATAATATCGTACCATTTTATTGCTCTATACCGTTCGCAAAAACCGAGAGTGGTTTTATTGACAGTGAGACACGTGATTGACGCCAACAAATGATGATCTCGTGGACGGAAAGAAGAAAAGGATCGCCTATGTCACATCCTTCAAGATCTTCTACCACACAATATGCGAGCCAGGCCACATTATATCACTCTACCTGCAATTGCTGCCTTTGCCAAATGATCTTGTATTATGTGAATGTTATACGACTTTGATTAGAATTAATGTCGTTATTTAAATCTCTTATTATTACTTGCTTTCTATATACTCGTCGGCAATTTATTTGTTTATGCTCACATTTCAACAGATCTTCTTACACGTTTTAATCGACGACGAATATATTGGATAGTATAAGAAAATCTAAGAGCAAGAAAACCCTGAATTTTAATAACTTATATTGTGACCAGAGGCGGCGATCTCGTTTGAAATGTGGCGGAGGACACGCAATGAGAGGAGTAGAAAATGTGGAGGCACAAAGGTATAACGTGTCCCCTCTCTGTAAAAGGTGCGGGGACCTCTCCCCTCTGCCCCCTCCGGGATCGCCGCCCCTAATTATAACGTACGAACTTCGATAGGCACATGCCTTGAGCGTTTCATTGTGTCACATTCTCCAGCATACTCGTTGTCTCCAGGGTACCAGTCTCTTCCTCTCCCAAATCATGCAGTACATTACTAATATGCGTAGGGCCGTGGTTAAACATGAGCTACATGAACACCAGCCCAGAGTACCCAACACTCAGAGGTCTTACCGGTTGCAATGGATAACACACTGGAGTAGAGAGTGGCAGGTGGCAAGATTGATTCTCGCAGCCTCAATGATAATGCTGAATAGTACTTCCATTCGCTAGGCGACGTCGTCGGTTAAGCTATATGTATAACGCGATAGGCACCTTGCATGATCGCCACACAGTTAAATTGGACTCTTATATTAACCTGTCTCCATCCCTATCTGCAATAGGATGGCTGCCACAAGCAAGAAAGTTAACTTGAAACGCGTTTTTATGAATTTTCTTGCTGTTCGTGGACGGTTCGCGCTCTGGGACGGTTAATTCATCATGGCCCTCCGTGGCGATCAGGTCGCGAACTACAAAAAAATTTGTAACTTAATGCGGTTTGTCAATTTGTTTCTCATTTAACAAAGATCAATCAATCAATAAATTAATCATAAATAGTTGAAATAGCGCCTTTTCAAGATATCTACTCAGAGGCGCAAGATTTATTTAATATACCCGTGATAATACTTCGGCATATCAGTCTTAAATCAATAAACGACAGATGATTTAGTTGGGTTCTAGTTCAATTGCCAATAGGCCTAATTAGATTCCTTGCCTCCTATATCTGCTAGCTACAGTTTTCGGGACAAAGAGATCATGCCGATCCACAAAGCGAAGAGACAGCAGACAATCTGCAAAATGAACGAGCGAATATTAATGTGATCCCAGACATCTTTCTGATCAACACCCACTTGGAGCTCAGGACCAAAGATGCTGCAAGGACCTCGAACTGAATAATTGGCGCGGTTTGTGTACGAGAACTCAGTGCAGTTGACTGGCCATGCATACAAGGAGACGTTGGGTTTTAAGTTGACGAGCAATCAAGCTGGCAGCAGATCTAAAAACAAACTGCAGCTAAACGGATCTTGACAAAGCAACAAGAGAGTTGCAATAGTCAATCCTAGAAGTTAGAACAGGCACATGCGTACAGTATAGAAGTCAAAGTGGAAGATATTTGCCCAGTGAGGGACTACTCGTCGACATCGCCCTCGTGTCTGCAAATCGTTTTGCACAGTCGTCGCTCTATCCTATCGATGCAATTTGACCCAGAGACTCTGAACACCCATGCCATCTGTCGACGGGAATCCGTTGGATGGTTCCACGCCTGTGCGTGGGCCCACCAGTTGTGGCTCTTTTCAGCTTACTGTGCATAGTTTTGCTAACAGACGTATTCCACTCGTTCAATATGATATTGAACATCATTTAGGCTAGCCTGGCTGCATGGGTAGATATTTATAAGGAGCGCTATGCAAACGCTCGATTACATTACATGCATGAGAATGACCATTATGAGCCGGAGTTGGAAGTAGGTTGGCAATATTTTCAGAAAAGGTGAGTGAATCGTTCAGTATGGATGTGTTTGTGTACAAGTAGGAATAGTTACTGTGTAATAATATTGCATCATTACTAAATGAATGAATGGCGTCTCCCTTCTCCTTTTTCCAGTCATGGGACTGGTCCTACAAATCAGCAGACTACAGAAACTGGGGAAAGTCTTCAGCAGGAAGCATCAAATCAAGTTTCTGGGATGTAGATTCACGTTTCCAATCGCAGCACTGGATCAATCAGATTCAATTTATTGATGTCTCGCGAACAAACATTTTTATTGTCGTTGCACAAATC
>OY365822.1:7629135-7689135 GCA_959347315.1 Bimastos eiseni | reverse complement strand
AGAAGAATGAGAAAGAGAAGGAGAAGAAGGAGAAGGAGAAAGAGGAGAAGGAGGAGAAGGAGAAGAAGGAGAAGGAGAAAGAGGAGAAGGAGGAGAAGGAGAAGGAGAAAGAGTAGGAGAAGAAGAAGAATGAGAAAGAGAAGGAGAAGAAGGAGAAGGAGAAAGAGGAGAAGGAGAAGAAGGAGAAGGAGAAGAAGGAGGAGAAGATGGAGAAGGAGAAAGAGAAGGAGAAGGAGGAGAAGATGGAGAAGGAGAAAGAGGAGGAGAAGAAGAAGAAGGAGAAGGAGAAAGAGAAGGAGAAGGAGGTGAAGATGGAGAGGGAGAAAGAGAAGGAGAAGAAGGAGAAAGAGAAGGAGATGGAGAAGAAGGAGAGGGAGAAGGAGAAAGATAAGGAGAAAGAGAAGAAAGGAAGAAGAAGAAGGAGAAGAAGAAGGAGAAGAAGAAGGAGAAGAGACAGAAGATGGACTATAAGCCTGAGGAGGATTGAGGTGGAAGAAGCAGTAGAGAATAGAGGCATAGATGAAGAAGAACCAGAGGAGTAGAGAAATATGAATGAACAGAGGCGAAACATGCAGCAGTCTCGCTTAGGTCAAAATCAAATACCGGGCTAAACTGGGCCATAAGGCTAGTTATTTAACTAGCTATTTGCTTATCATATCACCAATACATGAATCGTATAATAAACCTGTATAGTGGTAACATTATATTGACTATATTGGATATATTGCTTAACTTTATCCATGTAGGTCTGTAGCCTATGTGCTTGGCTGATGTTGAACCACTAGAGTTTTAAACAATTCCTGGGGCATTATATATGTCAGCGCTTTTGCCAGAGGGTACACAAGAAACTTGAATTTGAGTCAGGCTTACGTTTAAAATAGACATTAATGAAACCTGATATTGTAGAATTGTTTAAATCTAGGCAAGGACAGCGATCGCATTAAAATGATTAAACTTCCATGTTGACTCAATTGATTAATTATTAGAGGATATAAGTCTATCTTGATGTTAGTTGAAAAGATTGAAAATATAAATAAAAATTTATATAATTAAATAACTTTAAATAACTTTATAGACTCTGTATAGATTGTACAAAAACAATGATTGTAATATGATAAATTTATCATAATTCATTAATAATATTATAAACAATTTTCTAATTCTATCAATCTATTCTAATTAGATAAATTATCAAAGAACGCTTCCGACAAGTCTTTTTCTGTTGGGGTGTACGGACACACAAAATTTTTTGGGGGGGGAGCGAGGGGGTACAACAAAATAGAAGTTTGGGACCGTTGATATATGTGAGTTGGTTGCGTCTGCTTACCTTGGAGAAATTCATCAAGGTTGCGAATGTATTTGTCGTAGGTTTCCGAATCGTTGGCTGTGAAATGGACCAAAGTCTTTAGAACGTCTGGCTTTGGTCGAAAACCCATTCCTGTATAAAGAAATAGACGAATCAGGATGGACGGAATGAACGAGGCAACGAACGGACAAAGAAAGGAGGTTTTTAATGACGGGAGGCATGGAGGAATACAGGAAAGGAGGCAACAGAGACATTGAAGCGAGTTATGGAAAGTAAATGCGATAGGGACGCAGATAGGAAAATAAAGAGACGTGGACGCAGAAAGGCAGAGCGTCAGTTATACATACATGAGATGAGGTAGGGAGGGACATGGAAGCAGAAAGGTAAGGAGGCAGAGAGGCGTGGAGGTAGAGAGACACAAAGGCAAGAAAATATGCAGGTGAAGAGGCAAGATACACAGGCAGGTATAGGCAATCAAATAATTATCTTGTAATTAGGTTGCGGTGTGCCAAGCTTGTCTTATTAATAAATAAACATCATCATCATCGTCATTATCCTCATCATCATCGTCATCGTCGTCGTCATCATCATCAACAGACATTGAAGAAGTAAGAGACGCTGAGAGGGAACGCTTGAATGCAAGAACAACTGAATGGATGGGTGGATGGAGCGGTTTAAGATGGTGTTTTTATTACGCTGTATCCTTCTGGCTTTTGTACTGTTTCTGTCTGCCTGTGTGTCTTTCTCTTTGTCTCTCTCTCTCTCTTTGTCTCTGCTTGATCCCTGAACCTTGCATATCTAATTAATGTCTGGCCAATAGATGTATTGTAATATACTGTATATTGCGAAAGCGTTTCTTCAAGATGGCAACTCAGACTTTAGAGGTGAACTTGGACCAGCATAAAGCAAACAGACACAAAGGCAGACAGATGGACAGACGGATAGACAGACAGACAGGCATCCTGCCTTTAATGTAATTCGAATGAGTTGGTAGAAGGGCGGATGTGTGGACTGCGAAGAAGATTTTAAACCCACTGAGAATTCAAGTGTTTGCCGATGAGAAAGGTGGCTGCGAAATAAAGCTTGAATAACTGAAGGTCGACAATAAAACATCGGACACTTGCGACAGGTATTATTGGCATCAATAAAACTCTACGTCAGCCACTGATTATTTTATTACAACCGATTTGAACGACCATCGGTGATCGAAACAAGGGGAGAAGTTAACGAATGCAAGTAGCCTATATAGCTGCAAAGCGGCACAAAAAGACGATTAGCAATTATTGATTAATTAAGACCATAATTAGATCTATATACTCCCGCACTCGGGCTCACTCATTCACTTATTTGATTAGCACTCAGGCAGATGCATTTAAATACGCCAAGGTTATATAGAAGCGCTAAATAAAGTAAAGATGAGGTTATGTAAGATCAAACAAGGTATATGAGCAACTAAGGTCAGTGATTCAACATTAAGAAGAGTAGACCCCTATATGATACGGGTGGGATCAAAGAGATGAGCGTAATATAGTAATGTAGGTCAAAATAAAGAAACAGATTAAGACGAATTAGATGAGAAGGTTAAGAAAGATCAATTTTGATGCAAGTAAAATAAATATAAATGTGCTTCTTTGGCGCCGCATTATGTCATCGACCTTGCCCTAGCTGTCCATTGTATCAATGAGAGTCACCCGTTAAGTCATATTACACGTAGGTCTGATTGATAATCTACGTGTGGCAAGGTGGCAGATCGGTTGGAGCGATCAGTCCGTAACACTCAGTGTGCGCTGAGTGCGCGAGTTAGACCCTCGTCCGGGGAGTCACTGCGTAGGGACCCTGAGCAAATCCTTCGCACACAATTATTGCTCTGCAGTACAACTGCAGTTGCGCCGTCGAGGCGTGTCTGTGCACTTCTGAGCAAAAATCGTTGGAAGAAAGGCGGTATCAAATTTCAGTTGTATTGTCTCTAAGCCGATGATTTTATCCAAGTGTTTGCATGCATCAGTCAATCAGTCAGTTATTAAGTCAGTCGGTCAGTCAGTCAGTCATTAAGTCAATCAGTCAGTCAATAAGTCATTAAGTCAGTCAGTCAGTAAGTCACTCAGTAAGTCACTCAGTCAGTTAGTCAGTCTCCATGCTTGCGCGCCTCGAATCAGCTTATATGAGATGGTACGTGTATTATATAGCGCCCGTACCTGGGTTCTGCTTGAGTAGGCTATACATGTACTGTTGAGTGGGCGCGTTGTCGTCCATCGTTTTGAAGAATCCGAGGAGGCAGATGGCGAAGAACCCAGCCAACACTCCATAGTAGACGAGATAGAAAAGCAGGATGAGACCTACATGAAACGACGTTACAAAGAATGAATGAACGAACGAGTGTAGGTCTTATTAATTAGCTATTATTAATGAATGTATGAATGGTTAGGTGACTGAAGAAAGAGGAAGAAGAAGGAGGAGGATCGAGGAGGAGGAGGAGCAGAAGAAGAAGAAAAATTAGATGGAGAAGGAAAAAGAAGAAGAGGAGGAGTAGGAAGAAGAAGAACAGCAGGAGGAGGAGAAGGAGCAGGATAAAGAAGCGTAGGAGCAGGGAAGGAGGAGAATTCAGAAGCAGGAGGAGGAAAAAGAGCAGGATGAGAAGGTGGAAGAGGAACAGATATAAAATGAATAAGATGAAGAAGAACAAGAACAGGAAATAGAATGAGATCAGTTACTCAGGCTGCTCCTGAGGCAGTCATCGGTATGATTTGTTAGCGATTTCACTTTCTTAACTTCGAAGTACATGAGGGATTACCACTACACTCTCGAACTTGACTGATTGGTTAAACAAATGACCGACAGATAGATGAACGTATTTAATCGCTTTGTAAAACTGTTGTTTGCAATTTCATTTCTGTCAATCATCGTTCTAATTATGATCTAATGCAGGTACACTAGTACTTTCAGTTTAGACTTTGACGACACTGCAGTAAAAAAATAATCACCAGCATCGCCCTCCTCCTTTATCCAGGCTTGGGACTGGTACCGTCAGAGTGCGACCAGTGGATGAGTTTGATCCAGAGCCCCTTCATTATAATTGTAATTTTAATGACACATTTAGAAAGCGACTCCGTGCCGCTCGCGACCAAGGTCAACGTTAATATCCAATGTCATTGATAGGTCGATGGTCGCTTTGAGTGAGATTCCAATAATGAATCCAGCGGTAAAACCAAATGGAAATCCGATTGGCTGGAGAGACAATAAGCTATATATAATGTTAATACGGTATAAGCAATTTAACAGAAACGATTAGTTAGTCTGTACTTAAATGACGCCAACGAATCGACTGAACGAACTGAACTTGACAGCGAATTCAAATCGTCGCATACCACAGTATTTTTGCCTTCCAGCATTTGACAATCGAGTGTAACAACTATCAATTTGCTGGGTGGACACGAGGCAGAAATCATTGGTTAGTTAGGCACTAAGTACTTCGAGAAACCACATTGTGCACCATAGGAATGATTCGAAAGAAAACATTACTCACAAAGACAGACCAAGACTATTCACCACATAGGTTGGTCCTAATATTATAAATGAGGACATAGGCGCCGATTCTTTGGGAGCCTAAAGTGCGAACGCAACCAGAGAAAGCATTCAGTGGGTAAGTCGCACCCAGAAGAATTCGAACCACAAAATTAATTCAAACTGTTGGCACCTTAACAGTAGCAAGACAACTTGAGAGGTAAAACCACAACACAATTACCCAACATTCAATGCACGATCTCACAGCCAGAAAATGCGCTAAACTCCCCGATGGAAATGAAGAATATTAAAGATTTTCCAGAGAGAGGACCTCGAACCTCCACCCCAGATGAGACGCAACGTCAAACATGGCGAAGAAGGGACGTGTGTAATGCAGGGAAGGGAATGGGAGAGATGAAGGGAGGGAGGAACCATGCACCGAGAGACAAAATCATCATCATCATTTGACTCTTATGGGTGAGGGCATGCTTCACCAAGACTAACTCTATAAGGAGCAGTGGACTTGGCAAACTACCGAGGACGATAAAGATCATTTATTCGTACCCATCGCCGCCAAATGCCTGGCGTCAGAAGCTATTGTTGTTGATGTTGTTGGTGATGATTGTGTGAACGGCAAGGGAGATTTTAAAGCAAAATCTTTGCTCAATGGGCAACCAGGCAGCACACTAAGTCCAATGAGGACTCCGATAAGCTATTATGCCTGAATCTTTGTCATTACCAGAGAGGCTGAGCTATTTAAACAGATGTCCATTTCTGCTAGTGAATTACAGTAGCTGAGTGCGTTTGAAATTATAAATATCAACCAGTGGAATTAAGATAATAGAAGGCAGAAGAGATCTGATCATACGACTATCTGTCATCATCCTAATCGAGCAACGATAACGACGATCATGATGACGATGATAATATTGAAAATGATAATAAACACCAACGCAATGATAATTACAATTATAATGACTATGATCCACGAGGGATCATATTCACTTTGGGCCATAAAAATAATGATGATGATAATGTTAATAATGAATAGATGATGGTGATGATGACAACAATGATGACGACGACGATAATAATAATAATGAAAATGACAATAAACACCAACGCCATAATAAAAGAATTATAAATAAAATAGGCTACACGAGGAATCACATTCACCATGGGCAATAGAAATAATGATGATGAGGAGGAGGAGGAGGATAATGATAATGATGATAATGACTAGATAATGGTGACGAAAATGACGATAATACAACAGTCTTACTCCAGCTTTTTCCCGTTCGTCCTAGGACCGTTCCACTTTCGGAGTTATAGAAGAAGTTGCAACAGTCATGAAGCTTCTGCCGACCGCTCTTCTTTGCCGCCTTCGGATTGGACTCGTCGTCTGACGACATTTTCTTGGAACTGTCCTTCGAACAATAAGCTGTTCTCAGCTGAAAGTGTTGAACTGGATTGTCCTTAGTCCTTCGGTTGTCCAATCGCCCCTCTTTAGAAGGTCAAGAGGTCCTCCGAGCAACGTTCTAAGTCTTAGTGTTGTCCGAGTCTATCTGTCAAACGCTTTGTGGACCTAAGAGAGTGGAATTATTTTCAATGCGCGTCAGGCTTTATATATGCACAACTTGTTAGGCCGAATTTCCTGTCGTCTCGTCCTAGGGCGAAAGGTCGTCGCTGTAGCTTCTCTCGTGTAAGTGTCTATGTCTCTCTCTCCGTTTCTCTTTCTCTTTCTTCGTTTCTCTTTCTCTCTCTCTCTTTCTTTCTCTGTCTGTCTGTCTGTCTGTCTGTCTCTCTCTCTCTCTCTTTCTCTTTCTCTCTCACACACACACACAAACACACACGCTCAAATACACATACGCAAACAGACGCACACTCTGCGTGTGCCAGCACATTCCACGTCATCTCTTTGTCTATTTCTAGTTACGTCTTACTGTCGCACTCCTCCTTCTGACCGTGTGACTACCTCATGTTTTCACCTTGTGTCTCTCCTTCTCCTGCTATCACCTGTCTGCGTGTCTCTGTCTCCGTATCTCTGCCTCTCGCTGTCGCTGTGGCACTGCCTCTTTGGCACATTGGCCTACGCAGGCCAGCTTTGACTTTGTGATGAAATTAAACTCTTCTGAGCATGCGAAGTCTACGTTTATAGACCTCATAAAAGAACTTGAATGCAGGTATTTCAATCCTGAGCACAGTCGAGCACTTCAGCTAACCAAACAATAGCTCCGCAGGTGCTCGCTCCACTGAACAACAGGTGAAGCGATCTCACGTTCAATCCGATTTCAGACTAAAGGTATACTGCCCCATGTTGTATGAATGCATGTTTAGGTCTATTTTAGCTTGCTCTAGCTTACGTAGTACTCTCCTTTGTCTCACCATACCAGCACTATTCTACCCTACTCACGGTAGGCCTTACAATACATGCAGCACTACACTACCCCACATTTCCATGCCTGACCCCAGCCTCAACCGTCTCTTTTCTTACTCTTTGTTGCCATACCTTGTCTGACCTATACTTACTTATCTGACCTACCTGTACTTTACATGTATAGTACAGGTAACCCCTACTTACCTTTCCTCGCTTAAATTTACCTCATACTCGATCTCTTGCCTCACCCCACTTCGCATCACCTCACCTGAAAGTACATTCTCTTAACTTATACTCTCCATTACATTGCGCTGTGATTGTTGTTTTGTCGCGTTATATGTTTCCGAAAGTCTGCCTACCTGTCTGCGTATGTCTGTCCGTGTCTTATCAACAAAACCCACCCACTGCTCTCTCCATCCCCATGCCCATATAAACCCCCCCTCCGACAGCCTGACGCGAGAAATTAATTGTTACGATTTTATATACTTTAAACTGAGTTTACTGAATGTCTATATAAAAGAACGATTAACAATTGGTTGACTTACTTGTAAAGATCAACAGGTTTAGCACAACAATTGCTCTTGCTCGGACATAATGGTTTTGCATAACAATGACCATTTATAACTAAGCTATCAGCAACGGTTACTGTAATAGTAATACGACGTCCATATAATTTTCATAGCGCCTCTCAGAGCGACAGACCCTATAAAAATTATATGTTCATAATAATTGCCTGATCCAGCAAAAGTATTAAGCCGCAATTTCGTAGTATACTTACCAACTCACGACCGCTTTTTGGAAGACCGATATTTCAGCGGAACATACACTTAACAGGCTAAACAAACAACAGCAGTTGGACATAGGCAATAGGGGACAACAATAACAGCAAGACGAAGCAGCTGCAATAGGGCCACCGTCCCACACGTTGACTTCATGCAAACTTAGGCTTGATTTGGCTGGCCTGTAAACGACAGCGTTACCCCTTTTGAGTTGGCTGGTTTAAACCGGTCGCCAGAGGTCTATTGTATGGTATTGACCTCTATGAGTCTTCGACGCATGCGCATAAGCTCCACAGGGCTTCTTCCAGACGAGCCAGGCCTGTAGAGAATGGACGGAGGGGTCCAGAAAACAAGAGGAACCGACAACGGTGGGTGGTTACTGGCTAGAAAATTAAATTCAAGACACGCAGATCCCTTGGTCTGCTGGCCTCGCGAAGGTGTCTCTCAAACTTTCCGGATCAGTTTTCGCTAGTTACTTTGAGCTTCACGCACCTGTGTCATGCGAAATACATAATGTATTAAGCTGGCCGCATAAAACTGTATGCCTATGTTTGGCCCCGCGTGCTTTTGACCTCCATTCGGTAGCTCTGAGCTACCCTCTGATGCGAAGCCAGTGCTGCAGGTGCCCGTCGCCTAGCCTTTCAATGTGTTTTTGAGATTACAGCGCGTTTTCAGGCGATTCAATAAAGTACATACTTACCTATTTACTTTACGAGTCTCTTGAACCAACCCAGGGAGGAGGCTGTGCCCTCTAAGTCGAGGATATGCCCTCTGCAGCAACGTTATAATCATGCGTAGGACATAAGAATACGAAAGAAGTCAATAATAATCAATTTTGATGTCACTTTCTGAAGAGGCGAATAAGTTGTGTACTGCGATTGGCTTAATTTAATATTATCAGAGCAGCGCTTGAGACTGAACAGCTTACGAATGTCGTGGAGTTAATTGAAGCGATAGGAACTATATTTAGAATGATAATATGTCATTGGACTGGATGATAAAGGACGGTTGCAACATGTTGAAGGGGAAACAAGCGATGTAGAACGTACGAATCTGCCTTGATAAGCAGATAGTCGGAAGAAGAAGAAATTAAGTCCATACATGAGCAGGACACGTGAAGCCCGTTGTGCTAGGCCTATCCATGCATTAGGGCGTATCATTATTCTGGGTTTCGTATGGGTTTCATTACTTTCATGTTGTTGTGGTGGACATTTTCTTAGTCTCTGCCACTTAGAATGGAAACTTTAATCAGAGGTAATTCGCGTCGCCACGAGATGATTTAGTTACTTTTATTTTGAAATTATGTTTGACAAATTTGAGGTAAACAAAAGCCCACAATGTAATCAATTTGGCCTCAAATGATTAAAATTGCGCATGCTCCTGGGGCTCCTATTCAGACCTCGATAAGGCAACTTGCCACGCTCCCTCGTGCCCCCTTTGGAATTCTTGCTCTCCCCAACCTCGATGCTCTGGTGGGAAACATGAGAAACATGGTGGAAATTTTAAATCCCGACATTCGGAACGAGAGTCTATTATGAATGCGCTATACGCTAACACAGTCTGTCACGAAGGCAATGTCATTACAATCACCGGAAGCACGGTCACGCCTTACTGCCACGGAATCTATGATAGGCTAATTGTTCAACAGTTCGATTATCGATATAAAAAACACATCAGGAAAGAATTCGTGAAAGAGGATTGGTGAACTCGTAGGATGAATCATAGACGTGGTGATAAGGCCTACTGGGAGGTAGTTACTTAGTACCAATTCAAAGGCTATGGAGTGATTTGAAACTCTTAATGATGAAGTGACGGAAGGGTGGCGCAGTGTCACAGGATAACGAGTTGAACCTTAATTGTGGTTGGATCGTTACAACTGACGGATGTGTGGGGCTGGGAGGATTGGAGTGTGTTGTTGGTGAATGATACGACTTTATTTTAATTCGTTCAGGTATTTTGAACCAGCAGAGTGACTTGATGACGGGAATTAGTGAAGGTGGGAAACAAAAATCTCTTCTGCTCTGCACGCCAGTTTGTTATCCATTACTCGACTCCAGGCATTCCAATCGCGATATTAACTGCTTGGTGTATCCTATCGCCATTAGGCCTAATAATATATGACATACATTGTATCATATTAATATAGGAGCAGATGACATACAATGTTTGTGTGATCGTAGTCATCATAATTACTATTGAGCGGCGTTTTCTCGGCGCACATCTCTTGAGTGAAACGACAGCAAAGATGGCGGCGCCCACGAAACACCGAAGTGTACAATCTCGCGACAAAGATAAACACTTTGCAAGACAAAAACCCAAGTAATGCTATGTGACGCTGTTCTTCCTATTCTGACTGCTTATAATTTTTAATTGCTGTTCGTTCTGTGTTTACGTAGCTGAGTCGGCTTATTTGGATACTCGTCGCCCGTCGGACACTGTTGCCTAAGAACTAGACAGCATTCGGGTTGTCTTAAAACAACAAGACACGCGAGATGTCTGTATCTCGTTGAGGCAAAAAAGCCCCTCCATTGCCTGAAGCAGACGGATGGAATCAGTGCGGGTTCTTGGAGTGACTTAAGGCAAGGGGCGGTGCTTCTGCGAACTGTTCCTCTTCAGTGTACGCTTAAATCAGATGACGTACTCAAGCAGCATATCATTGCAAGAGGTTACATAGTCGACAACCACTGCACACCCCAAGTTGCCTCACCGGCTGGGTGTGGCTATGCAGAAGCTGAAGAGCAAGTCTGGGTTGAACAGCTGATGGGGATGCATGCATGAAATGCATCTATACCTTCAGGCAATGCAATGGTGCTATACCCATTATCGTTTATACTTGATTTTTACTTTTGTTATCTTCATTGAAGGAGATAATAGGTCATATCCTGCAGCTGTAAGGAATCTTGAATATATATGCTGCCTCAAAGTAAACCTGCATTTTTGCTGTCATAGTCATTTGGGTGTATAGTGAAATAATTATGATGCATGTTTTTTATTGTTTCAAATGTCATTTTCCTTCGAAGTCATGATGAAGCGGAAGTGGAGAAGCTGCCCTACCGACCTTGGACTCCAACGGGTTACACGGCGTTTAAGGTTCTGCTCTCGTCTCGCCTCTGTGCCGCAATATGGAGCAACATTTCCGACTGCGACGAAACATACAACTACTGGGAACCAGTACGAGACATCCCTTATATCTGCATGTTGTTTTTATTGTGACCTCCGTTGTCTCTGGGTGTCATTTTTAATATGACCTTCCTTTTCTTTGCATGTCATTTTTATTATAATCGCCCTTATCTCTGCTTGTCATTTTTATTATGACCTCCCCAGGGATGTTAATATCGCGATAAAGTATCGCAATACTTTAGTGTCAGCGATCTTTTTGCAGTATCACAGCGCGATAGTTTTTTGTGGTCGGTATCGCGTGTGTATCGCGATACTTTTTTTAGCCAGTAATCGATACGCGATACCAATACTTTTTCACCGTAATAAAATTTAATATTTCTCTTCCACTTGAAATATTTGCCCAATGGACGGTTTTGGGTTCTGCGGAGAGAATTTCAGAGGGAGCGTCTCCAACCTGCCAATCATAATGGACCTTTACCAAATAAGAGGTTTGGCAACTGGGTCATTGCTTGTAGAGTTAGTCACTGGGCAGTAATGGGAATTTGGCTCAGTGGCTCTCTTTCACCAGGCACGTTGTCCGAGCAGAAGACGTTGGCTATTTGCATATCAATAAGTAATTATGGGTCGCAATGATCACACATACACGTACAGACACAAACACTAATACACAAACACGCATATTGTTATGCATTATACGTGGAAGCAGAAGAAAGGGTTATATATGTCAAGCATTTCGACCATGCAAAGCGTCTATCGCATACATACAGGCGAAACAAAGGTGCAATTGCAGCTCTCCCATGTGTAAAAGCACCATCTCAGTTCCACCAGCACGGAATAATCGAGTTTGTAATTTCAAAACACAGGCAGGTGAATAGAGAGGCGTCGAAATATTTTAAATATAATATATTCTCTATACCTGTATAGTATCTGAGATTTTATACCACATAGCCTAGGCTGACCATTCGATGTAGTCCAGTATAAACAGCCACCCGGCTGTTATCTCTATGCTCTACCTTGGCTTGAATACTAAGGCCCAATACACCAGTCTAGCCCCTACGGAAAGGAGACGACATTATTCCACACAGGAAGGTAAATAGAGAGGCACCTGTATAGGCAGAAGTACTTCAATGAATTTATAAATGATATGCATAGCAATATGCGTGTGTGTGGGTGCGTGTGTTTGTGTCTGTATGTGTATGTATGTGTGATCGTTGCGACCCATATTATTATTGATAAGCAAATAGCCAATGTCTTCTGCATGGTGAAAGAGAGGCCATCGTGTAGCACACATTTTGAAAATAATAATTTTCATAATAATTGTAGTTGTTCTGATTTTTGTTGTAAAAATTATTATTGTAGTTATACTGATCTTTGATATGTGAAAATAATAATTGTAGTTATGCTGCTTTATTGTATGTAAAATTAACATTGCAGTTATATTCTTTTTTCTTTAGCACATGTTTTGTGTGAATAAACAGGAAATTTGCTCGTCGAAAGGTATTGGTGAAAGTATTGGTATTGGTATTGCAGTACTTTTAAGAAAAAGTATTGGTATTGGTATTGCAATACTTTTTTTGATGAAGTATTGGTATGGCAATACTTTTTTCAGTATTGTTAACAGCCCTGGACCTCCCTTATCTCTGCATGTCATTTTTATTATGACCTTCCTTGTCTCCACATGTCATTTTTATTATGACCTCCTTTATATCTGCATGTCATTTTATTATGACCTCCCTTATCTCTGCATGTCATCTTTATTATGACCACACTTGTCTGTAGATGTCATTTTTATTATGACTTTCCTTATTTCTGCATGTTGTGTGTATTGAGCGTAAATGCTATCCTCAATTCCTCATCTTATAGCATCTATTACACATCTATAATGTTGCACCAAGTACAAATTGTTGCCAGGCTTGCCTTTGTGACACTCATTTTTGATATGCAGTTAAATTTGATTTCTTGCAGTTTATTAGGATTTTAAATGGACTTGAAGGGTAATTTTTTAAGGAGGGGAGATTTTGGTTTCTCCACAGGAGACTGTTCCATCATCAAGGTGTTACTCTGTTTTGCTAAAAACCTGTATGCTTCTTCCATGCCAACCAGCTGGAATAGCCTCCCCTTCCTCTTCTGAAGAAGCTACTCTATCTCCTCTGCTGCCTGCCAGAAGCGCTTGAAGACTTTCCTTTTTCTGTTCAGATTTCTGTTGAGTCGTGAGTGTCTCTGATTTGAGGGGCGCTATATAAGTGCTCCATTACATTACATTACATTCACTGCTTGCAATTACAGATTTTGTATGTTTGAGACAGAATCAGATAGAAAGATTGTATTACATCTAAATTCATTGAAGTTGAGGAGGATTATTCATTTTAGTATAAGGAAGTATTATTTTGTTTAAATATTGCTTTCTATATTGGCATGTATATTGTTTGTGTTGCACGGTGGCTGATTGGTTAGAGCGGTCGCCCCATAACGCTGAGTGAGCAGGTTCAACCCTCGTCCGAGGCGTCAGTCACTGTGTGGCTGATTGGTTAGAGCCACCTTGAACAAGTCCTTCATGCACAATTGCTCTGCAGTACAACTGCAATTGCGCCGTCAAGGCGTGTGCACTTCTTAACAAAAAATGTTGGAAGAAGGGTGATATCAAATTTCAGTATAAATAAATGTAGTTATTATTAATTATCAGCTTTAAAGCTACGAGCAGCATCAACCTATTTTACAAGTGAGTCATACAGTTTTAAAAATTGGACCCATTCTAACATGTTCAGCTGCTCTGATGTGCCCAGAATCAGATATTCAGTTTTCTGTGAGTAAAGAAGGAGCCTATTAGTCGGCAGCCAAGACTTCATTTCCTCAAAGACAACAGTGGACAGCAGCTGTGCAGATGAAGAACAAGACAAACAAAATGTCAATTTCAGTATCATCCACACAGAAATGGATCTCCCACTGAGCGGTTGCCGACTTACCGCAGTCTCCCCATTCAATCCACGCTAGGCTGCTGGCAGGGATCTCTTCCACCTGCTTGAAGACGTTCTTATTTCTCCTGGGCTCTCATGCTGAAAGCGCCATTGACTAGGTATACTGTAAGAAGCGTAGGGATGAACCGAAACTCAACCCAGCCGAGTTTGGTAATACTCGTCAAAACTCGGACTCGGTACAAGCAGTGTTCATGCCTAAAGATTGTGCAAATGTCCAGATACAATACAACTAGATGTGCATGGTCAGTGGCATATCAGGCTACTCAGTCTATTAGAATTGCTCAGTCCTCTCTTTTTAACATGCTTTAATATATTATTTGAAATGATTCTCTGCAGATGCACTATCTGCTACATGGCCATGGGTTCCAGACGTGGGAGTATTCGCCGGCATATGCCATCAGATCGTACGCCTATCTGTGGCTCTACACTTGGCCGGTTAAGATCATCATGAACGTCTTTGGTTCAAACAAGGTAATCTAATCTGGACAGACTAATCTCATCTAATCTGATCACTTTTCTTGAAAAGTTTTGTCTGAGGAGCTACCTTATTGTCTAAATACTGCCTTAGTCCTTATAACTGCATTAAATGGAACATGTGCGACCTCTTGTCTCGTACAGTTCTGGATCGGTTAGTCTGGCTAGATACTTGCTTAGTCCTTAGTCCTTCTTGTGCAAGTCTGTGTATCAAGCATCGTAACTCCACCACTCTTATCTGTCCATGCCCAGCTCCTTTGTCTTGTCCAATGACATCTCGGGGCATCTCAAGTTGTCTCTGATGGTTTTCGACCAGTTCTTCTGGGATCTTGCTCTCCTTCTCTCTCCACAATTCCAGGATATAACTTGTCTGACTCCTCTCTATACTTTATCCATATTCAGGGACGGCGATCTCGGGGGCCAAGGGGACAAGTCCCCCACCTTTTACAGAGAGGGGACACATTATACGTGTGTCCCTCATCATAATTTTACCCCTCTCATTGGGTGTCCCTCCACCTGTCAAACGAGCTCGTCGCCTTTGTCCATATGGATAACATCCCCATTCTTTTCAGTTTTCTTTCTCTCTGATTATGTTTTCTATATTATCGTGGCCTTGTCCGTCTTTTATGGTTTTGTTTGATATTGTATTTTGTTGCAACCTTCTTTTCCTTTTTCTCATCGTCATTGACTGTGTCTCAGAGCCATTTTGAGAAGCGTGCTGAAAAGAGACGTTTATGGAAATTTTATGGTGTAAGTTATCGTACTAAATTGAGCTTAATCCAAAACTTTTGTTTCAGATTTTGCAGTTTTACAGTTTGCGATGTCTTTTGGCGTTGGTCTGCACAATATGTGAGACTTATTTATACAGGTAACATTGTAACCAACCATTTTTATTGATTTCTCAACCGATGGAAATATGAGAACTTTAAACGCAAACAATTGTATGAACCAGAAAAAACTATTTGAGACCAGCAAGGTCCCACTTTCAATTATCTAAAATAATTTAATGCATGTATACATTTATATTAAAAATCTGTACCAAACCATTACAACTACAACACCGAGTTCTACTTGAGCATGACAGTAAATGCTGTTTGCCGTGACATTGATAACAATGATTTTGTTTGAATTAGGTTGCCAAGAGTTCTTTGCAACTTAGGTTAACACACTAGGGCATAGGGAAACAAGCTCGATTCCCGTATTCCCCGTATGGTTGACTAATCTTTCTTTCGTTAGGTGGAGGTGTTCTTTACATTAGATGTATTGTATTGTAGAATGGGCACCTTGCACAGCAGCCGACAGTTAAATTTGACTCCTGTAATAACTTGTCATCATTCGTTCAGCTTACTGTGTTGCGATTTTACTACGGTTTATCACCTTGAAATTATAAGAAAATTATTATTTTTCTGTTATCGTTTTTCAAATGTCTTACTTCAGGGCGATTTGTCGACAGTTCGGCGGTAACTCGGGTCGAATATTTCTTTTCCTGATGGTTCTGAGTTCGGCCATGTTCATCTCGTCAACTGCTTTCCTACCGAGCTCCTTTGCGATGTACACTACGATGGTTGCCATGGCAGGATGGTTTCTAGGCAACTGGCCAGTGGCCATTTTGGCTATGGCAGCTGGTACTATTGTGGGCTGGCCGTTTGCAGCCGTTCTTGGGTGGGTCTTGGTAATTCAGTAATGAACATATATCTTTGAGAATTATTAACATAAGCAATGACTTGCATTAACAATAATTAAGCAATTATTAAAATTTGCTGTATCAATATTATTATTGAACAGGGTCATCTCTGTGTTTCTCATGCTAGCACTACCAACAGGCAGAACCGTGCCTTCTCAGTGGTAGGCCCCTCAATTTGGAATAGCATTCCTTTGACGCTCTGCTCCCTTCCTAAAATCCCTTCTCAGCCATTCCTCTCTCGTCTTAAGACTGTTTTATTTGGCCGCGCTGATGTTGGGAGCACCTCTGGGTAGTCACCTTGAAGAGGCGGTATACACTAATTCTTGTAATGAATGAATTATTGTTCTGTACATTCTATTTTGTGGATTTTACTTTTTAGTGTTGTTTTTTTAGTTTGTATTTGGCTTGTAAAGATTCCATAGAAGTTTACAATTAAATTGCAAGTACACATATCACTGGCAAATTATCTCTCATAGTGCTCTGTCATTATTCGCAGAGAGTTTATCTATCAATGAATATTTGAAGTTTATGGAGACAGACGAGGGACCAGAGGGACGTGTAGTTAGTTCCATGTCTTCCTAGATATATGGGTTGAAACAGTATAGACTGTAGAGTCTTTGAGTATCTCCTAAATGTTCCTAATTAAAATTACATCTCAGTCAAAACTCTTTAACTGTTGTCTGTGCAGAATTCCTATCGCTGTTGACGTGATTTTGAGGAGAAGAGAGCTCTGGTCATTCCTGAAGTGGTCGTTCGTTTCCCTTGTGGTGTTCTTGGTATGTTTCAAATACTGATTATAACCTATAATCTAAGGACTTCAGTGGATAAATTATTGTATTGTGTTGTATTGTATTTGGTCATTTATATAGCTCTTCTCTGTTGATGGAGAGTGTGCTTAGTATTTGATTTTGATTACGTTGGTCTTTTTCAGCTATTGTTGCAAAACGCATCCATCCGTGAAATGCAAAATACGAGTGTGTATATCTATATGTGACGGCTCAGCACAAAATCAGTCACATAGTTCCAAATTATAAAAATGGGTTTTTGATGCAACATTATAGAACTTCTTATTAGCTTTCCAGAACTGCTTCTGTTTCACTTATATCTTATACCTGAGAAAAGTTATGTCAATTTAAAATCGTACTATGCTCGCAATCTCTTTTGAGAAAATCGCTTCCAAAGTTCGTGAGATTATTTGATCATTTTTCCGTAGAATGGTATTTCTTTGCATATGACCTCTTACTCAAGCTATGATTGGCTTAAATTAAAAGCTAGTCCATTTCGGATACACAAGACGGCTAGAGGAGATGTTAAGCTTGCAGGCGATACCATTATTGTAGAGGTGCAAGCGTGGGAAAATGACGCAATAGACCTAGAAAATCATCATAAATTTAATAAAAATGCAAAACTTATAATTTTAAATCAGCGTGGATTCCAATAAATATTCTTTAAAAAATATTTAGCATTATTTTCTATCAAAAGCAATTAACAACATATGTTTATTAATGATTTGCATTAGTTCGCAATCATTAGTGCAAAAATGTCAAAGTGATGAAAAATGGATTTTTCCACTAAAAGGCCAATATAAGACATTTATTAAAATGCGACTTCCGACTGGTTTCGTGAAAAATGATCACATCTATGTATGTATGTATGTGAATGTGTATGTATGTATGTTAATGTGTATGTATGACATGTGTATACATATGAGGAAATAATATGCCTAGTACCTTTTGCTGCATGTTTAATAGTATTTTTGCATTTCATGAGCATCTTCTTTTGACAAAACTGAGCGGTCTCTCCAATAATAAAGATTAAGACTTGATGTGTGTACTGTATGCATGTGGTTTTAAAATGGTGCTTTAACAAAATCTTCGTTTATGTGTTAACATAATTTGAATTGAGTTCTATTTAGCTTGGTTATGCTGCAGTACATTTCTTGTTGCACATGGTATTGTAATCCCGATGATCATGTTACAGGTCCCTTTGGTTCAGATCGACTCGTACTACTACGGAGGTCTGGTCATTGCCCCTCTCAACATAATCCTCTACAACGTCTTTAGTGATCACGGACCAAATATTTATGGTGGGTTTACTCGTGCCTTCATTCAGTGCTATGTCTTACAAGTGAAGCTGTTGAGCCCCTTTGAAGAGGCTATATATATAAATTTCTTACTGTTACCAAGATTTGGGCAATTTGTGGATTTCTTTTTCTCTGAGTCTGGAATTGTATAGACTTTGTGTTTCTGTTATCAGAGGCGGCGATCCAGGGGCGGGGGTGGAGGAGGTCCCCCCACCTTTTACAGAGAGGAGACACATTATATGTTTGTCCCCTTCCCACAGTTTCTACTCCTCTCATTGGGTCCTCCCCCCCACCTGTCAAACAAGATCATCGCCTCTGTCTGTTATAATCATTCAATCTACATATGAACTAACTGCGGTTGAGGTGGTACATTTTATGGCCATTTAAAAAATTGCTGGATGGAGTTGGGGGGCTTTTGAGTAGTTACATTGAAAGGGCGCTACATAAATCCATCAATGAATGATTGGATTACTATTTGTAAAACCTTTTTTAATGGTGGTGGGCCGGTGGCCATATTTTCAAGCAAGTGGCAGGTCAGAGTGTAACTTGAACTAAATGGGAATAGAGTTCTGGGAAGGGACTCGTTGAGCCGATCCCCGGAAGATATTTGCAAAATTAAGTCATAAACGGTGCATTTTTGGATACTAACAGTCAGTTGGATAGTACTTTGAATAATATTATGTTCAAGTGAATTGTGATCTGATAAAATTATTTGTAGTTATTTCTGTTAATTAAACACACTTAGGATTGGTGTTAGCACATACGCTGGTGATTCTCTGCTTGCAGGGGTCGAACCCTGGACGTACTACTTTCTCAACAGTTTTCTTAACTTCAACTTTGCCTTTCCGTTGGCCCTCATTTCGCTTCCATTTGCTGTAAGTTCAAAGGTTATTGATTAAATATGAAAAGAGTAATTAATCAATATGAAACTTATTAATGAGCATTAACTTGTTTTTATTACATTGAATTATACTGTACTCCTTTAATTTATATAGCACCACTCACTATGATGGTCCTTTCAAAGGTGCTCCCATTGCAAGAGACCCAGAGAAAAAAAGACTGTCTTTTTACAGTGAAAGGATGTAGAGCTGTATCCAGCTTGAAGCAATGATCGAGTCATGGGAGGAAGTTGGTTCCTTAGATTGGGCCGACAAAAGCAAAGTAACTTGCTATTTGTTGAACAGTTATATGTATTTAATTATGTTTGCTCCAATGTGGATAGAAGGAGCTTAGAGCTCAGTGAGGGATAATTATCTACTCACTGCTGGTTTGCTTATATCTGTGTTTTAGATGGTCATGGATTACATGCTGAAACAACAAAAGAAAGGTTAATTATAAGATCATGTCACTCTAAACAAAGTATGCTTGTTATGTAACTGAGGCAAGGCAGTTGAGGTTGTCAACGGGTACCCAGGTACCCGCCCAAGGCTGACTGCCCGGGCAATCAAATCGGTTCTCAGGTGCCTGGCATTCTGTAAAAATGCGCAATTCCCTACATTTTGTAGCCAAATTTCCGCACGGTCGGTATACCCGGGTACCCGCTCCGCAGGTCGACGTGTACCCGGGCTGTGATTTCAACATTTTTGACAGCCTTAAATGCTTTGGTTTATTGTGACATGATTAGGTGCCCATCTGTCCAACTACTCAGTTTAGAGTCGACCCCTAAGGAATGGAAGGCCGAGTCAGCCTTATGGGGCTCTTGGGTATCAAACCCGCATTCTTCTGATCTTCTTGTCAGCGTGTTTCCATTATACCATATCCAGATCCCTTGGAATGGAAAGCCCTTAACAAGCCTATCACCAGTATGAGTGCCAATGATTTTGTATGACTGTGATGTTATTACTGTTAGAACCAGGATGGTGATGGTGACAATGGTGTATTGACAAGCTATATGGGTATACCGCAGTCTAGAACTGCCACAGCGCCGGCATCATGCCTATGCCTCTGTTGGCCTTTCGCTATGGAACAGCCTTCCTGCTGTGACTCGTGCTGCAATCTTATCTAGTAGCACAACTGTTTCTGCTCGTTCTCTTAAGACTTTTCTGTTCTCTAGGGGTTTTTCGCACTCTGAATAGGTTGTACTGTGAGAGGCTCTTTATAAATCTGTAAATAGAATAGAATGCCTGGAGATGATGGTGATGATAATCAATGTCTGACATGTTTCTAGTTTCTGAATATGAAGGTTGAAGCTATTTATCTATTAACACTTTGTCTGCCACCAAAAGTTCACTAGGCTCTGTGGTTTTCTGGCCTTAACACTGTACTGTTCGTCTAAGGATGGGTTGGGTGCATACCTGAGTGAACCGTTTTGAATGAGTGCTATATAAAACAGTAATGATAATAATAATAATTTAATAAATGACCAGATTTGTCTTTTTCAGAGATTCCAGTCTGGTTGAGTTTGTCGCCACTATACATCTGGATTCTCGTATTTTTTACACGACCCCACAAGGTAATTGAAAATCCCACAAGGTAATTAAAAACCCACAAGGTAATGAAAAAACCTACAAGGTAATTGAAAGACTTAGCTGAACATGTCGTCTAGGCATTTCATTCAGTACTATCTGATTTTCAGCAATCAGTATACAACGGTCTGTATATCATTTCACTCAAAAAGATTGATTATTTATTCATTACACGAATTGATGTATAGGACCTCTTCAAGGTGACTACTCAGAGGTGCTCCCAACCCCAGCACAGCCAAATAAAGTCGTCTTGATTATAGGAATGATTATAGGATCATTCAATCAATACATCACAATACTTCACTCAAAGAGATCAATGATCATTCAATCAGATGTTGCTTAACGTGATCTTGATTGTCCAAACAATCACTGATTTAACTCATTGAACAATCGCTAACTCGACGTCACCAATAAAACAATCATTGTATCATCATCATAGTTACCAGACCCAATATACTTGCGCTAATGTCACCGACAGTTGAATTCATCTTGTAAAAATGGTATTTATGCATCTATTTATATAGGGCCTTTACCTTGTATGTATGTAAGTATTAGGCTATTTATATAGCGCCTTATAAGAACCTCTCAAAGGCGCTAAACGTAGCTACCAGACAGATCTAAAACAGAGTTCGCATGTAGGTAGCTACGCTCGGTGCTTACACGCAGAGCGCCACACCTCTTTCAAACCTTGGATGGTTTTCTTCAATAAAATAATTAGTTGGAGACTGGTATATATGGTTATTAATCATGGATATATTTTGTGCAACCTGAACAGGAGGAGCGCTTTCTGTTTCCAATATATCCGTTGATTTGTCTCTCGGCTGCTGTTGCCATCGACTACGTGGAGGTCAGTCTGTCTTGTCTATCCTATGTTCGTTTTTTAATGAGATGTTGTAGTAAGGTGGCATTGAATGTTTTATTGCATTCTGCCAATAGGGCAAATGGTTCTGAAGTTACGTGTTTTAGTTGGTACTATCAATGGTACTAATAGCTATGAAATACCATTCTTTTGTTATGGTCTGTAAATAGTGCTTTTGACCCTGAAGTAACCATTCCTTATTAGGCACTATCCTTTGTCATGAAATTGTACTGAAATGCCTTAACACAGGTCATTTGTATGTCTGCAGAAGCTGTTTGCAATGCTAAAATGCTCAAAGCAGAAGGCGGCACACTACACTGCGTCATCTTACCTCATTGCCGTCATCTTCTGCGTCATCTTTGGATTGATATCCATATCCCGACTGTTTGCTCTCTATCATGGTATTTACCGAAGATTACAGCAATTTGCTTCTATTTGTATCTAATTGCGTCTATTGTCTTCTGATTGTGTGACACTGCCATCTATAGACGAGGCATCAATTGCTGCACCTAGCAATCGGTTTATAACAGTATGTGTCTCAGTGATAACTTATTCACTCATTCTGTTATCCATTCTCAGAATTTATGTGGCACTAGTTTGAAGTATGCAATATAAAATACTCCTCGTTGCAGCTTAAGAAATGCTGAAAGGTTTAAGGACCGAAGAAGGGTGCTTGCTCAGTCCTGACCAGAAGATGATGAAGGTGGAAGGTCTGGAAGATGAAAAGAAAAGCCTTGGTGCTGCTATAAAGCACATCTGAGTAAGCCTTAGACACCAGATGGAGCCCGTTCTATACCAGGGAACCAGGAACGGAGCAATCACAATGATGCTTGTTCGCATATGGGGAAAGAGAGGTTAATAAGATTGTTACTTATGTGAAAACTGTTTCACGCCGTGGCTCATTACGCTTTGCTGCGCAAGCGAAATTACTTGTCCCTCTAGCGCAGACTGTCATCCGACAGCGTCGTGCTTTCTCACTGGCTGGCCCGGCGACCTGGAACGGCCTTCCAGTGGCACTGCGTCTCACGCCAATATGTCAATCTTTCATCTTCTTTTCTGGACTTAAGACCGTTCTGTTTGACCGAGGTTGGACTGAAAGCGCTTCTGAGTAGATGACCTCAAGGGCGCTATATAAAACTGCTGTAACAATAATAATAGCAACATCTGTTGTGTACTGTCTTACAGGTGACCCATAAGCGGAACCATTTGTTCTTTTGGGTCTCCCTTTTGACTTTAGAAATTGAATGCAATGAAACTATGTATATTTAGTACAATATTTTTATGAAACTCTGTAAGATGTTTGTATACTGGAACTTCAGCAGTTCAATTAAAAAAATGTGTCTCTCTCTGTCTTCTAGGCTACCACGCTCCTCTGGATGTCTATGGTGAGCTGCAGCAGAAGGTTCTGCAGAGGAGTGAGGTCGATTCGAAGATGTCTGACATGGCAGTCAACGTCTGCATTGGAAAGGAATGGTATCGATTTCCAAGCAACTTCTTCCTTCCGCACAGCAAGTAAGCTAAACTAAACGTCAATCAATCAATTTTCGTATATATTTAGATATGCTTACAAAAACGCAGTGTGTTACAATAGCCATACTAAATAGCTTACAGATTGATATTTAGCCAGTTTTTGTTTTCGCCTAATCAGAAGATCAGTACGTGTGAAATGTCAATAGATGATTTTTTTAGTATATGCTTTTGTATAATACTCTGGGTATAAAATTTCGAATATCTTTTTCCGGTACACTGCACATTTCTGGAATTTTTCATTCATTCTTTGGACTTGCATAGCACTCCTTCAAGGAATCTACTCAGGCATGCTCCCAACCCTGGCCATGGCAGAAGGGAAAACACTTTAGTGATTTATAAAATCCAGTTTGATTGGTCAGAGGTGACAGGCGCATCTCCGACGAGAGCTCATTCCAAATGGAGGGGCCTGCAACTGTTAAGCTCAGCCTAGCCTCACAGCCAGGCCAGGCCATTTCTTAGGAAGGTAAAGAAAGGAGGTATGAAGTTGTGGCTTGTTTTTTTATGCTATCTTATCGAAAGGCTTAAACCTAAGGCGACAGACCTTTAGATGGCAAATATTTCAAGCAACTATCCTTTGATAAGATAGCCAATTAGTAAACCATGGATCATTGAGAAATTTACTGAAGTTATGATGATATTAGGAACATAATTATATCGTGCATTATCGTTCAGTATACTCCTAGGATCTTAAGGTCTGAGCTCAAAACACAAACTGGTCAACATACTGTTGATACTTGAAGAACAATTGTCTCTTATATTGGTTTGTATTTCCTTTGGCTTTCTTTGACTACAGGTGGAAATTGCAGTTCATCAAATCCGAGTTTCGTGGTCAGCTTCCAAAGCCATACGGTTCTGGTCCACGGGCCACGCAAGAGTTTCCAACACACATGAATGACCTCAATGCTGAGGAACCCAGCAGATATGTTAGCTATATTCACTGTGTCATGTGATGTTTGTTATCACTTAAACTAACACTGGTATAGAACTGTTTGATCATTGATCTGTAATTAGCCAGCTGTGGAATAGGAAGTTGTCGAGTTTTTGTTCATCTAGTGATACGTCAGAGTGGATTTTGTACAGCTGGGTCCAGAGACTTTGAGGATGATACTGTTTGTCTGCTCTCTGTGGGCTGGGCTCCACCTGTGTGCGTGGGCCGGCGTTTGTGTCCTGTATCCGTTCTTCCACATTGTTTTGTTTAAGTTCTGTCCATTAATGACATCTGAGATCTGTTAGGCTAACTCCGAGAGCAGGACGTCTGATTAGTATTCTCTAGAAGTGGTGCTTTATAAATTTCTTGAATTGTTTCAATAATTATGGCCAACCATTGCCCAAAACACAGTAGACAATGTGAGGAATAGAAGTTGATTGTTCACTGTAGGGGCAGCAAACTAATTCTGGGCTTCTAGGCAATGCAATCGCCTGTAAACTGTCTTTATAATTTTACGCAACTTTGCTGGATTTAGCCACAGCAGAATTTCTTATTATACCCTTGTGAGTTAATTGCAGGTCCGGGCCCCTTAAAATCGTATGTCTCCTGGGACTTGCCCCTCAGACCCCTCTCAGTTGGCCTGGTTCAATTGATGGGTTTTTTCTGCTAGATATTTATTTTTTTTACATTATAACTGTTTCTGTTCCAGATAAACATCACCAAATGTCACTTCCTGGTCGATCTGGACGTAGCTGAGTCCACGGAACACGAACCGAGATATGCACTCGATTCCAAGGACTGGACAGTCGTCATATCTGCCAAATT
Source organism: Bimastos eiseni (assembly GCA_959347315.1). Taxonomy (NCBI): domain Eukaryota; kingdom Metazoa; phylum Annelida; class Clitellata; order Crassiclitellata; family Lumbricidae; genus Bimastos; species Bimastos eiseni. The sequence goes on along the minus strand of OY365822.1, from coordinate 7,664,229 downwards.
CCAAGATAATCTCAGGTTTGTATTCTCCCTCTCACGGCCTTGATTTCTATGGACGGTCTGATGGTAATTGTGTGACACTTCGACCGATTGGTTAGAGCGGTCTGCCCGTAACGTTCAGTGTGTGCTGAGTGCACGGGTGTGACCCTCGTCCAAGGAGTCACTGTGTAGGGACCTTGAGCAAGTCCTTCGTGCACAATTGCTCTGCAGTACAACTGCAATTGCGTGCGCCATCGAGGCGTGTGCACTTCTGAGCCAAAAATTTTGGAAGAAGGGCAATATCAAATTTCAGAATAAAAATTTTAAAAATTGACTGCAAGTGCTCAATTTTTATTTGCCAGCTTACCGTTGCTTAATGGTCAAAATTATATATTCCATGAATGTGAATATGCATGCATGCATGCATGCATGTTGGTATGTATATATGTGGTACATAGTGAATGGAAATAAATAACTTGCTTTGTGTGTATATGAACCTATATTATTATGTTAGTATTGTGCTCTGTTAACATGTGAACCTATGTTCTTATGTTAGAATTATTGTGTTATTGTGTTTTCATGTCCTTAGTTAGGATAAAATAATAATCAATTAAGTTGTAATTGGATTAATCGTATGATTAAGTTAAACTGTTCATCATATTTTGAAATATGTTAATCGACTGTCACTCATGTATATTTAGTTAGTACTTTAGGTGACCCTAGCTAGCGGGATCTAGGTCCCTTCAGGACCCCAATTGTTACCAATGTCTCTGGAATCTTGTAAAATTATCTTGCTGCTGTAAAAATCTGGTTGGTTTCAATAAGAAAAGTTGATTGATTGATTGATTGATGTATATATTTAGGTATGTGTATATGTATGTATGTTGGTATGTATGTATTTATGTTGGTATGTATGTTGGTATGCATGTATGTTGGTATGCTTCAGCTCTTGCCTAGAACTCTCTACACCATTTTTATTCCACGCTGAAATCAGTCTTACTTGGCCAAGGATGGATTCAGAGTACCTCTGAGTAGATTTCTTTAAGACGCGCTATATTAAGTTTCATTGATTGATTGATTGATATTACATTGTGCTGTGTTTGGTTACATTACTGCTTGCAGATCTCACAGATTCTTCCGGGCATTCTTCGTTCCGTTTGTCTCCAGTCATTACGTCAGTTACATCGACTACAACGTTCTTCAGTCAACAAGGACTAGCAAACGACTTCGACTTCAGTAACTGCATGTGACTCTGACATCCTGACTGCTGAGGACTTAGTAAGCGACTCAGATTTGACTACAGTCGCTGCTACGGCTCTTGGCTGTCGATTCTAGCTGATGAAAGCTTCTACAAGTCGCAAGCAATGTGTAGAGGACTTTTGAGTAAAACTTCGACACGATGTGGAATGAATACGTCAACTACGAGCTACTTAGTTTGTGTAATGTTGTGTTAAGTATGTTTTTGTGTGTTGCTAATTGTAATTGTTGTACCCTTAATATGTAAATTATACTTGTGCAAAGAATGTCTTCATGTGGAGAGCCAGCAGAGTTAAACAATGCTTAGGTTATTGAAAAACTTGCCACAGGAGAGCTTTGTGCACCCGTTAATGCTAACCGAGTTTTTTCCAGAGTCGGCGGAGTGGTTATAAAACACTACTATAAGCAAACACTTCGAGCAATTCTAAGACAGACTAGAAACACTTCGAGCATTCCAAAACAAACTATAAAACACGAGACACTCTGCAATAGACAAAAAACACTATGATTATTCTACAATAGACTACCAAACACTTCGATCATTCTGCTATAGACTGCGAACTCTATGATCTTTGATATATCCCCCAATATTTTTTGAATCTACAGATTTAATATATCTGTAGACTTTAAAATTTGTTTAAAGTCTGCAGATATATTAAGACTTAATTTTTTGGGGGATATATCAATAAACCGAAAATTGACTTACGCGGTTCTTCCGATGAAGGCTTCAAATGCTGCAATAGACTATGAGCGTACGCTTCTACCATAAATTGCAAACACTGAGCATTCTGCAACAACAAAATTGTAAATATTGCCTTCCAACTTTTTTAAGTGGACACATACAAATTCTTAATACGAAACTCTCTTCCTCTGTATAATAGAATCAATGCAAGCACTTTGTGTAGCTGGCTCATAGCTCAAGCAGAACTTTGAGTTGATTCAGTATGCCACAATCTTTACGTTTGTGTTGTCTGTCCAAGGTTTCTGATTCAACTCCCACTATGTGCAAGAAGTTAGTTTTAGGAAGCTATTGAGTGTTCGTCTGCATTTTGAAGTAGATTATGAATTATTTGTGTATTAAAGATATCTGTTTCATGGTAATGCTGTGTACATTCCCACACTTAGACATTTCTAGGCTACATATTTTGCATTATGTGAAGTGTGTGTACTACGCAGCCTATAAATATCAGATGTATCACATAAAATGTACAATTCTCAAATGAATTGGTGTTTAAGACACATTTTTTGCCTACGTGGGTCCCACCAGCTGGAATAGCCTTCCCTTTTCTCTTTGGTAAGAGCTGCTCTCTCTCTCTCTCTCTCTCTACCCTGCTGCCTTGCGGAAGCGCCTGGAAAACTTCCTTTTCTCTCTTTAACTTTGTGTTGATTGTGATCGCCTCTGGTTTGAGTGGCTCCATTACATTAGATTATATACAAAAACTCCTCCACTGCTTGCAGTGCCAGTCTCAAGCCTAGATAAAGGAGTAGGGCGATGCTAATGATTCTTGTTATCACAGTGTTTTTAAACCAACTACCACCATATTACATTACCTTCTCCATTTAAGTAGCCATGTGTTTATGTCCATATGACCCCTCTTCTCGATGACTGTGATCAGTAACTTATATTGCACCAATGGCTACATTGGCTAGTACACAAGGCATCAACTGATGGCACACCTAAGCTAAGCCATAGACGGGTCAATATCCAGAAGTTCAGTCCGTGAGACACTGGATATTCTGGGTATACTTGTACCAAGTCTATGACGAAGATTCTGGTGTGGCTCAGAATCAATGTACTTACTGCATCAGTTAGCAAACTAGGTTAGAGGGTTATGGCATCATCATCCTAATTTTGTGCCATTTTGAGACGAAGAAATCAGATATGTTTAGTCGTCACCTTACGATGCTGGTTCCAATCACTGTGGATAAAACCATAAATAATAAAAAAATATTTAACGATTAGTGCCGATTAATAAACGAAGTTTCACTATATGTACTCTAGATTACAATATATTCGGCTTCAAAGAATTGTAGTAATTTCGAGCATCTTGGAATATCGTGTTTTGCAAACTTATGCCGAGAGCTTCGGCGTACTTACTTACGCGCTTGAGTTCAGAGTCTTTTTTGCCAGATTTTCCGCTGTTGATGGATAGAAAAATCACGAGACTGGAGCGTTGAAATTCGGAGAAGGTTTCGAGTTGTTAAAAATCTGGTCAACTATTACAAGAAATTGTGAGTACATTTATTTGCCACAGATATCCTCGCAATCATGGCCACATACTAGAGCCTCTCTAGTTATGTTTTATTTATCGTTTGCAAGCGCTACTTGGCTGTCTTGAGAGTTTTTCGGTGTTTACATTTTGCGTGATGCTTCTTCGGCCGAATAATCGGCCATTCTGCTGCCTAAAGGGTTTCGCGTATATCTGAAAATGACGCTAACCCTAATCCTGACCTACACGACGCCTAACTTGAACCCAACCATTGACCAACCCTCACAGTGCCTAACCTGACCCTAAACTACCCTCACAGCTCATATTTAATGCATTTATGTGATTTAAAACAGTGCGCATGCGAAAATACTCACTGGCAGAATTGTGTGCGTTTTCGGTCGCACAAGTAAAATTTTCGTTTATATCACTTTCGGTTGCAAAAGTGTCTGCTTAAAATTGACAGTTTTTGAACATTTGTACTGTAAATGTAATGTTATCGAACATTTATATAGCGCTGCTCAAATAGGCAGTGCTTTCAACGGGCATCTGTGCCTGCTTGAAAAGGACATTGTTGACACAGACTTGACGTGGGTGGACCAAAAACATCACTGCGGCTGGAAGTTGCCAAAGCAGTGCATCACTATGCATGGATTACTCAATGTCTTGTTCACTTGCAGAAAACTGAACATTCACAGTAGCATCACATCAAAGCAAGATGGAGAAGACAATCTATAAGACGATGGAGAAGGCAATGGAGCTACCGAATGTGAATGGAGTCCTTTTGACAGATGCTGACGGACTCTGCATCGCAGTCCAAGGCACGGCCAAACCTTCTTCCGCCGGGCTCATCTCGAGCCTTGCGAAGCAGGCCCTGGCGACGCAGCCACCCGACAGCACCTGGCTGTACCCCGTCATCACCGTGGAAACGGACAACAACAAGAAGATTGTGATCCGATCAACTGCGAAAGCAACGACCGCCCTGTACAAGACGTCGTTGTCATCGTCGTCCCCATGATCGCATTCCTGTTCTCTGATCTGTCGTGTCGCTTGTATGATAATCGATTTAAGTTTGTGCCAGGTCTGACTGACTTCTAATACTTGCTTTATGTCAACTACAATGGTGGAAATAATTATTGCATAACCCTGTAAAAAGCTAAAAATCAGTTTAATACATTTAAAGTCAGTTTTGATTATTGATGTCACTTAAATTATTTCGCAAACAAAGATAAAATCAGTCGTTGAAATTATATTCATTCATGTCTGTTGGTTAATGCATGGAAGAAAATAAGAAAATTCATTGTTTCTACTTATTACGTCCTAATATTTTGTTGTACGTCTCTCACTTTGATCACAGGGTGACCCAATAATTATTTTCACTGTATATATTTTTATTAGAACCTTCGTTTAGATTATTTTGGCCTTTGTTGGAAGGCTGGCTATGTCTTTAGATGACAATGTGGTTTAGTTAGTGTGCAGGTGTTGTGCAGTTGACTTTCTTCATTATCTTCATTTTGGAAACTCAGAAGATGTTTCGTTGTTTTGTAAGATCTTCTCGAGCAGACTCTCTCGATGATCGGTGATTTAGCGAACGGGACATAACGATGCTTCTTGTTGGTCAGAACTCTGCAGGAATGACTTTGTAATCTCCTGCATTTTTTTATTCATTTGTCATCTTGTTCGTTTGTCATCTTGTTCAGTTATCTTCCTGTTCAGTTGTCATCTTGTTCAGTTATCTTCCTGTTCATTTGTCATCTTGTTCAGTTATCTTCCTGTTCATTTGTCATCTTGTTCAGTTATCTTCCTGTTCATTTGTCATCTTGTTCAGTTATCTTCCTGTTCATTTGTCATCTTGTTCAGTTATCTTCCTGTTCATTGTCATCTTGTTCAGTTATCTTCCTGTTCAGTTGTCATCTTGTTCAGTTATCTTCCTGTTCATTTGTCATCTTGTTCAGTTATCTTCCTGTTCATTTGTCATCTTGTTCAGTTATCTTCCTGTTCATTTGTCATCTTGTTCAGTTATCTTCCTGTTGACTTTTCATCTTTTTTATTTGTCATCTTGTTCATTTGAATGTCTTTTAGTTCATTTGTCATTATTTTCAGTGCCTGTAATTCCATTCCCTACCATTGATAAAGTCAATTTGTTACATCTTTTGCTCTGTTTTCATACATGTTGTTTACACGTGGCAGGATGACCTTCACCAAAATTCGCAGGTTTAGAAAATAAATGTTTTTTGATTAGTTTACTTGACAAAAATGTGTAATGTAGATGTAAATGACACATTTGTAACATAATTTTGGGACAGCAACAATGTTTAGAAGTCGATTGTGTGAAGTATTGTTATTCCCTTGATTACCATTCTTCAAATCTATGATTTTAGGAAAAATATCCTGAGCCTATATTTTTGCCATTGTTCGTGTTTAAGTTGTTGTTATTCATTTGGCGATATGTGATCGTCTTTAAGTTCTTTCTGTTGATATACAGATCTTATCAGGTGAAGGTATCTCTGTATGATCGATTACAAAGCTATGCGAATGGATTCATTTCCATATGATTTTAAAATTATGTATAGGGGTCTTAAATGAGATGTATTAACCCAGTTGCATACTAAGTAGTTTCAGTTTAACATCTAGGTGGTTGTTGTCCTAGCTTTCACACTGAAACCACTAGAAAATGGTAGAGAAAGACTGCTGTATTTACATGTGAATTGAGCATGTAGTGGTCTCAGTTTAAAGATGCAGTTTACATCAGCTGGAAAAACTGTTTCTAAAAGACAGCATGGCAACCAAACAATCATTGGATGTCAACACCAGTAATTTCCAGTAATTTACCAGTAATTTCAGTTTAACGACACTGTGTGATAACAATGATCATAGCGTTCTGGTGGTGCTTTATTGCGTTTCTTCGCATGCTCGCATGGCTCGTGAATAAGCTGATGCCATGTGCTTGGCATTCGAGTGGCGCTTTAGAAGTCGTACATCATTATTTTCCTCTGCAACATGCCAACAACAGGCTGTCATCGTTAGTCGTTCTCCCATCTGCTCGCCAGCATTGCCAGTGTGTTTGCTCGTCTGACTCTAGTGACTGACGCCGCAGACAATCTAAACGTAGAAATTTAAATTCAATCCAATTCATTAGAACACGAAGGGCCTAAGCGCAAAAGAGTTGCATGTATGCTATTATAATGTACGTGCAAGAGCACTCGCTTATATAGCGCTCTATCGCTACCAACAAGTGCTATCAAGTTACAAATTGTATGTGTGTTTGTATGTATGTGTGTTTGTATGTATGTGTGTTTGTTTGTATGTATATTTGTTTGTACGTATGTTTGTTTGTATGTATGTATGTTTGTGTGTATGTTTGTATGTATGTTTGTTTGGATGTTTGTTTGTATGTTTGTTTGTATGTTTGTATGTTTGTTTGTTTGTATGTTTGTTTGTTTGCATGTATGTTTGTTTGTATGTTTGTTTGTATGTATGTTTGTATGTATGTTTGTATGTTTGTTTGTATGTATGTTTGCTTGTTGGTTTGTTTGTTTGTATGTTTGTTTGTATGTATGTTTGTATGTATGTTTGTATGTATGTTTGTTTGTATGTATGTTTGCTTGTTGGTTTGTTTGTATGTATGTTTGTTTGTTTGTATGTTTGTTTGTTTGTTTGTATGTATGTTTGTTTGTATGTATGTTTGTATGTATGTATGTTTGTATGTATGTATGTATGTTCGTATGTATGTATGTTTGTATGTATGTATGTATGCATACATGCATGCATACATACATACTTACATACATACATACATGCATACATACATGAACCAAATTTATGCAGACGACACCCAGGCTTATGATCACTGTCTTGCGGCAAATGCAGTCGCTGCTGCCCGCTCAGTGCAGTTTGCTGTAGACTCCCATGGTGGCTGGATGTCGTCAAATCGGCTTCGCTGAACCCATCCAAAACGCAATTTATCTGGCTTGGCACAAGACAGCAGCTGGCGAACATTGATCTCTGTGCCCCCTCTGCCCAGTTTCCCCTCTTCACTTTCTCCGCCTCTGTTCGAAATCTAGGGGTCACTTTTGACCAAGAACTCGCCTTTGCTCAACATGTCAATAATGTCTCTCGAAGCTGCTTTTACCAGCTTCGCCAATTGCGAGTAATATCTTGTTCTCTTACCCCAGGGGCCGCAGCTACTCTGGTTCATGCCTTTGCTACCAGTCGCCTTGACTATTGCTCCTCAATATATGCTGGCCTCCCCCAAGTTCGGATTGGGCGTTTGGAGCGGGTTTTGCGTGCGGCTGCGCGACTGATTGGTGGGATTCTCGGAACAGGTATCCGAGTACATGCGGATGATGCGGGTTCTCCTGCACTGGTTGCCTCTATCCCAGCGCATCTCATTTAGGATATCTGCCTTATTTTGGCTCTGCCTTGGCGATACTGCATCTGCTTATTTGCAGGAGCTATGTCGCCCTATCACTGCCAGTAGTGGTAGACGACCACTTCGCTCTGCATTTCATGGTGACCTGATCGTCCATCCATTTTGCACGCACTTCCATAATGCAGAATGGGGCTTTCTCGGTCGTTGGACAATCTGGAATGGACTTCCCATAGAACTCCGTCTCCTACCTAAGAACTCCTCATCTTGATTTTACGCCTCTCTTAAAACTGTCCTTTTCAGCCGAGGATTAGGCCGGGAGCGTATCTGAGTAGATATCTTGAAGGGGCGCTATATCAAGCATTTATGATTGATTGATTGGTTAGTTGGTTGGTTGATTGATCGATCGATCGATCGATCGATTGATTGATTGATTGATACAGATGTAAAGGCTTGACGAGAGAAACAAAGTGACAGGCTGACATCAAGGATGACTAAGAACATCTTAGTCTCCGAATGGATGTCATCTAACCTCCTCTGCCTCAACCCTTCCCAGATAGTATTTATCCTCATAGGCCTCCCTGACCAAATCATGAAAATACCCGACCCAGCAATACACTTTCCCAATAACGGTTCATCCCTTCCCTTCACCGCAAATGCCCCAGTCCGAAATCTTGGCGTCACCTTCGATCATCATCTCTCCTCCAAGGACATCTAAAACCTCTCTCGCCCCTGGTGTATGAACATTCACGTCTTCCGCCACACCCGGTCCCATGCTCGACTTCAAAACTGCTCCCACCATTGCCACCTCCTTCCGTCCACTCCAAGGGTTAGGGCTTGGGTTATGGTTAGGGTTAGGGTTAAGGTTGGGGTTAGGATTAGGGTTATGGTTAGGGCAAGGTTAGGGTTAGGATTAAGGTTAAGGTTGAGGTTAAGATTTGGGTAAGGTTAGGGTCAGGGTTAGGGTTAGGGTTATGGTTAGAATAGGATTAGGTTTAGGCTTAAGGTTAGGATGAGAGTTGGGGTTGGGGTTAGGGTTAGGGCTAGTGTAGGGTTAGGAATAGGGTTAAGGTTAGGGTTAGAGTTAGGGTTAGGTTTAAGGTTAGGGTTAAGGTTCAGATTAGGGTTAGGTTTAAGGTTCGAATTAGGGTTAGAGTTAGGGTTATTGCTGGGTTATGGTTAGGGTAAGGTTAGGGTTGGGGTTAGGTTTAGGGTTTGAGTTAGGGTTGGGGTTAGGGTTGTGGTTAGGGTTTGTACGAAATACAGTAATTTTATGTGGTTTTTGCAACTGCATTTAAACATGTCAATAATAACAGGGACTCAAGTATGTCAAAATATGTAGAAAGTAAATTCTTCTACCCATTTGCACATGTTTCGCTAAGGCATATTTTAGCACCGCTTGGCGTTCACGCACACACACTTTTGACCCCATACGGTATTCATGTGGACACAAGTGAGGAACACAGTAAATGAATATTATGAATATGTATGTGTGTGTGTATGTATGTATGTATGTATGTCTGTATGTGTGTATGTATGTATGTATGTATGTATGTATGTATTCATGTATGTATGTATGCATGTTTGTATGTAGGTATGTATGTATGTAGGTATGTATGTAGGTAGGTATGTATGTTGGTATATATGTATGTTTGTATGTATGTAGGTATATATGTATGTATGTATGTATGTATGTATGTAGGTATATATGTGGGTATGTATGTATGTACGTATGTATGTATATATGTATGTATGTATATATATATGTATGAATGTATGTATGTAGGTGTGTATGTATGTAGGTATGTTTGTAGATATGTATGTATATATGTATGTATATATGTATGTATGTAGGTATGTATGTAGGTATGTATGTGGGCATGTATATATGTATGCATGTAGATATGTATGTTTGTATGTATTTATGTAGGTTTTAGGTATGTATGTGTATATGTATGTATGTATATATGTGTGTATGTAGGTATGTATGTAGGTAGATATGTATGTATGTATGAATATATGTATATATGTATGTATGTATGTATGTTTGTATGTAGGTAGGTACTTATGTCTGTATGTATGTAGGTATGTATGTTGGTATGTATGTATGTAAGTATGTATGTAAGTTTGTATGTATGTATATATTATATATGTTTGTGTTTGTTATGTTGGTTAAAGCGATTATTATTTCTATTTGCAGGGTGCGGAATGTCTGTATGTTTTATTGGGCCAAGAGGTCCAAACTGAGAGTTGATTCTCAAATTCTGGGCTTTTTGTCAATGATCACTGCACGTTGAGTGTTTGCTGTTAGTCAAGAGCCATTAAAAGCCGAACTGTGGGTGTCTTGAGTGAATGAGGAGTTTCGTCTGACTTGTGACGTTTGGCTCATATAAACACATGTGATTTTAAGCTGTATATGGAGGCCTATGTATGGCTAATTTCTTCGGTCGTTATTTTTTGTTTAATCTGAGCAGTCAGTTATTCTTGTAACTGACTACAACAGTGCTGAAAACATACAATTTGCAGGTAATACAGAAATTTCGAATGTTCGTATGCATGCAATATTATTTTGTCGTAATAAACTATCAAAAATTCTCGTAAGTTTATGTGTATTACTGTTATTGAGAAAGTATTTCACTGTATTGTAATCAGTGTACCGCAGTTCGTTATGAAACACGTGGCCTTCGCGGTTCCCATACGCGTGGCAACATTTTACACCCTATTGGTTTGATCTGTTTATAGATGCGCTATGTTATCGGATTAGAGGAGTAATCGTAACAGTAAAGCTCTCTTTCGTATGCTGCTGCGCCTGCGCCTCTCTTTCGTATGCTGCTGCGCCTGCGCCTCTCTTTCGTATGCTGTTGCGCCTGCTGCGCGCCTCTCTCTCGAATGCTGCTGCGCCTGCTGCGCGCCTCTCTTTCGTATGCTGCTGCGCGCCTCTCTTTCGTATGCTGCTGCGCCTGCGCCTCTCTTTCGAATGCTGCTGCGCCTGCTGCGCGCCTCTCTTTCGTATGCTGCTGCGCCTGCTGCGCGCCTCTCTTTCGTATGCGCCTGCTGCGCGCCTCTCTTTCGTATGCTGCTGCGCGCCTCTCTTTCGTATGCTGCTGCGCCTGCGCCTCTCTTTCGAATGCTGCTGCGCCTGCTGCGCGCCTCTCTTTCGTATGCTGCTGCGCCTGCTGCGCGCCTCTCTTTCGTATGCTGCTGCGCCTGCGCCTCTCTTTCGTATGCTGCTGCGCCTGCGCCTCTCTGTCGTATGCTGCTGCGCCTGCTGCGCGCCTCTCTTTCGTATGCTGCTGCGCCTGCTGCGCGCCTCTCTTTCGTATGCTGCTGCGCCTGCTGCGCGCCTCTCTTTCGAATGCTGCTGCGCCTGCTGCGCGCCTCTCTTTCGTATGCTGCTGCGCCTGCTGCGCGCCTCTCTTTCGTATGCTGCTGCGCCTGCGCCTCTCTTTCGTATGCTGCTGCGCCTGCGCCTCTCTGTCGTATGCTGCTGCGCCTGCTGCGCGCCTCTCTTTCGTATGCTGCTGCGCCTGCTGCGCGCCTCTCTTTCGTATGCTGCTGCGCCTGCTGCGCGCCTCTCTTTCGAATGCTGCTGCGCCTGCTGCGCGCCTCTCTTTCGTATGCTGCTGCGCCTGCTGCGCGCCTCTCTTTCGTATGCTGCTGCGCCTGCGCCTCTCTTTCGTATGCTGCTGCGCCTGCTAAGCGCCACGGTATAAAAGGAATCGTTGGCGCTCGTCTTATATCAACAACAATCGTCACGGCTGTGAAGGCCTGCAGTGTCTATTTCGGGTCGGCGCCGGTGACGGTCTATACGGTGACGGTCTATACGGACCATAGTCAGTTAACTTTCCTGAACACCATGCGTAACTCAAATCAAAAGCTCCTGCGTTGGAGCTTATTCCTCCAATGTTTTTCTCTCGACGTCCGACATCGTTTATTGTAATATATATTTAAAGTTATAGTTATATTTATTTATAGTTATAGTTATATATATTTATTGTTACATATTGAAAACCTGCCTTTCGTCTGCTTTGTACTTGGTGTCTGTAAACTTCAACTTTCTTTACCTTGAGTTAAGCTTACCAAACTACAAGGATCGAGACACGTCTTCTTGTTTTCTCTATTTTCTTTATTCACAACATAAAATCATGTGCCTAAACTACTGTACACAAATTAAAATATCAAACGACGTCCGTATCCTTCGGAAGTCAGAGCAGCAACTGTCTTAATACAAGCAATCAAACGTCTTATCAATACCTTCTGTCTGCCAATAATTCGCCCCTAACAGACCTTCCAAACACCACCACCCACTTGCGCCCCATGTGTCTAAATCAACATATGATTAGCAAACATTGGCTGACATTTATCTTTCCCCTTCTTCTGGATTTTGGCATAAACAAAATTTGACAAAATCATACTTATTTACATTCTTGACATATAATCTGCTATTATATTCAAACTCCCTTTTTTGTACTTAATTTCAATATCAAACATTTGAAGTGCTAAAGACCATCGAACTAACTTAGCTGACTTTGGCATAGTCTCTGTAAGATATGTCAATGGATTATGATCAGTAAAAATAATAATTTTTGACCCAAGTACAATTTCTTTAAATTTGTCCAAAGACCAAATTATTGCATAAGCTTCTTTTTCTATTGTAGCCCATCTGGTCTGCGTATCCGTCAATTTTTTACTAATAAATGACAAGGGTCTCTCTATTTCTTGATCATCCTTTTGACTTAATACAGCCCCTACAGCATAGTCGCTACTGTCACAATACAAAGAAAATGGTCTTCCCACTTCAAACACATATAGCATAACATCCTTTCTTACAGCCTTCTTCAACGTATCTAAGGCTTGCTGTAATGTCTTGTTCCAAGAAATCGGATCTTTTGTTCGTTGGTTAGTCAAATCTGTCAGCGGTTTAGCAATATTAGCAAAGTCTTTTATAAATCCACGATAGAATTAAAAAAACCTAACAGTTGTTTAACCTGCTTTCTAGATTTTGGTATCGGGATATTAATCAAGCTTTCCATTCTTTCTGGGTTCATGCGTATATGACTAGATCCAACGATATGGCCTATGAAATGTACTTCATGCTTTCCAAATAAACATTTGTTTAAATTCAATGTTACATTTTGTTTACGCAATTCGATCAACACTAATTCTAAATGCTTTAAATGATGCTTCCATTCGTTTGACAATACCGCAATGTCATCCACATATGGTTCTGTAAATTCATTAACCAGTTTTAAGACTAAATTTATAGCCTTGACAAAAGTTCTTCCCGAGTTAATCAAACCAAATGGAACTCTCGTGAATTCATATAAACCACTATGAGTTACAAATGCTGTCTTCCACTGATCTTCGGTTTTGACCGGACAGGTCCAGTATGCACTCCGACAATCTAGTACTGAAATGACCTTAGCCTTACCAACTCGATTCAGTACATCTTTTACATTTGGCATTGGATATCTACATTCAACAGTACATGCATTCAAATAACGGTAATCACAGGCTAATCGTAAAGAACCGTCTTTCTTTTTAACCACAACCAAGGGACTGGCCATGAGACTAGACGAATGCTTGATGATTCCATTTTGTAACATCTGTTGTATCTGTCGATCCACTTCCTCTCGATAAATAAAAGGTATCCGATACGCCTTAAATTCCTTTACACGAAATTCTGGTTTCAAATTAATTTCGTGTTCCACCAACATACACAATCCTGGTTGCTCTGAAAATCGATCTGCAAAGCGGTTTAATAATTCGAGTAATTCCGTCTTCTGCAAATTATCCAAATGAGATATTTGATCCTGTTTCAAATGAATAATTCCCACATCTTCTGTTTTTTTCATAATTGTTGATAACTCCACAATCTTTCCAAATTCCTGATCTTCGTCCACAATTAAACCACAACTCAGTGATCTAGCAATAAACTTTCGTATCTTATTTGCATGTATTATTTTCCGATTTCCATCTCCCATATCAACTAAATAAGAATACTTTGATCTCTTTTGTATTATCGAACAAGGACCATGCCATCTTGATAACAATTTATTGGTAGATGTGGGATAAAGTACAATTACTTTATCTCCTACTGAAAATTGCTTATCTTTTGCCTTTTTATTGTATTGATTAGTATATTGTAACTGTTTTTCACGAGTATGTTCTTCTGCATATGTCATTGCAATTTTGAGATTTTCTTTTAACTCCTGTAAGTATCTTTCTGTTTTCACTTTCAAATTTGGCGGTGACTCAATTTCTTTTGTCCAAACTTCTTTTAAAATCGTCAATGGTCCTCTCGGAACTTTTCCATATACGAGCATATAAGGAGATACCCCTGTGGTTGCATTAGGTACTTCTCGTAATGCCCAAACTGTAAATGGAACGATTTTATGCCATTGCTTTGGATTTTCCAAAATAACATGATGAACCATCTTTTTAAAAGTTTGGTTCCATCTTTCTACTAGGCCTGCTGCTTCTGGATGTCCTGGTGTATCGAATCTTGGAGTACACCCCATTGCTCTCATAAATTCTCTGGTCAATTCGGCTGTGAAATTAGTTCCCTGATCACTCGTCATCACTGCAGGAACTCCCACATTCGTAAATAAGTCCTTCAATGCATCACACACTGCTTTTGCTGTTAACGACTTTAATAAGAATACCGTTGGCCATCTTGTACATGAATCCACTACACACAAGCAATATTTATGTCCTGATGCTGACATAGGTTCAATTGGTCCCACTACATCCATTGTCATTCTTTGGAATGCCACCTCTTCTTTAACAATAGCTCTAATTGGAACTCTATCCATAATCACACTCCTTGCTTTCAGTTGACAATTTACACAAGATTTGCAAAACTCTTCTATTTCTCTACGCATCTTTGGCCATGTAAAGGATAACCTGATCCTTTCTCTGGTTTTTTCCTCTCCTAAATGACCACCCATTACAGATTCGTGAGCCAATTTCAAAATCTGTAATCTTCGACTCTTAGGTAATACAAGTTGTTCAACTTCATGACCTAAGATTTTCTCTTTTCGATGTAACAATCCATTGATTACGTATAAATTCTTTTCGTTTTCTTCAGCTAATTTCCACCATCTTCCTAAAGATTCGTCCTCTTTCTGCTGCTTTTCAAATAACTCGACATCAGCATATCGGTTTCGCCTTACATGTTCATCTTCTTGCTCTGGAAACAAATTACTTAATATTCCTTCTCCCAATTCGATTTCTACATGATCAGATTCTTCATCATCTGTGTCTTCACCCTGGTTTCTCCTTTCATCCCATATCTGGTCTTCTTCCTCATTTCTACCTTCATTACTCCAATACTGTGATCTTGTCATCACATTGATCTGTGGTATATTTCTTAGTTCTTCAATAATTTCTGGATGTATCAAAAACTGTTCATTGCTGCTTACATTCTCTATTGCCGCGCATAGCAATTTCATGTAAGGAGTCAGATATTCCGTCGTTTCCTCTCTTTCATATTTTCCCTCATTTTCCCCTTCAACAACTCTAACTTCTATTTTCACTAAACCAGCAGGTATTGGTTCGCCCACCATACATTGTAAATTTACATGTCCTACTTCTTCATTTTTCATTCCCTGTAATAACTTTGCATTTATTACTGGAATTTCTGCACCTGAGTCATACAACGCTTTTATTATCATTGGTTCTTGACCTTCATGAGCTCTAATTTCAACTTGAATATGCTTCACACTAACTTTCTTAAATAATCCTCCTCCTGCTTCCGTTTCTTGTTCTGTAGCATTTACTGAAATTAAACGTTCTCTATCGATCTTACATTTCATGACTGCTTTTACCTCTATATTCGTACTTTCATTCTCTTGACTTTCAATGTTCTGTTCACTAACTTGTATTCTGTTCACATTAGCTTTATCATGATACTTACTCATCTCAGAAGTCTTGGCTGGATAATGGCAAAATTTAGCGATGTGCCCTGTTGTTCCACAATTGTAACACTGTTTCATATAACTTGCCGAACCTTTCTGATCTCTCACTTGATATTTGGGATCATAACTCTTATCGAATTTCTTGTTTACAAATGTTGTATTTTTATGACTGGTTAACTGATTATCTCTTGTAAACTCGCCCTCCTTCCACTTAGGTGACTTTGGCACACCAACATATCCTGGAAACTTATTAAAAAGTTCCGTATTTTGATTCCTATTTCTGGTTTCCTGATACCATTTCCCTTTTCCGCTTTGGTACCCTTCATTTCTTGCTCCCATATAATTTGTACTCATTTTATTCTGTACCAATCCACCAATTCGATTATTCACATGTATATCAGCAAGATCCGCAATCATGCTTGACTCAAAACACTCATTTCCCTCTTTCGACAAAACAAAATTCAATGGTCCTGTAGGTAATGCTTCTTTTAGTCTATCCGCAATTAACAAATCAAATAGTTTATCATAGTTTTTATCGATGTATCGACTTCTGACGTAATAGTTAAGTAAATTTCTCAATCTTGCAGTAAACATGATATAAGTTTCCTCATGGGTTTTCTTAGTTTCCATGAATTTTGATCTGTATTCCTGAGGAGTAAGTTTAAATTCTTTGAGTAAATGTCGCTTTACTATCTCATAGTCTTCTAATTCAATCAAGGATAATCTGTTTAGCACAGTGCGAGCCCTAGGTGTCATCAAAGGTAATAACAATTTTACCCAAAAATTCCTTTCAACCTCAAAACTACAAAAAGCATTCTCCACTGTCTCAAAATACAATGGTATTTCCATAATATCATCTGGCATCTTCGGTAGAACATGCTTCATGGCGTCCCCAATCTTCTTCATCTTAGCTATTAATGATTCTCCTTCTAACCGTCTTCTCTCATCTTTCTCATTTTCTTCTTTGCGTCTAGCTTGTTCGAATTCTAACTGCTGCTTTGCAATTTGTACTTCCTCTTCTTTTATTTTTATTTTGGCTTTCTCCATTTCAAAAGTACGATCAATATCTTCTTGTTGCTTTTGAGCTTCTTCCGCCCTAGCTTGATTGGCTAACTCAACTTCCCTAGCGCGTGTTATCTCCTTTTCCTCTTGTCTCTTAGATTGTTCTAGTAATGACTCTCGACGCATCAGTTCCTCACTTTTCCTAGCTTCCTCTACTGCTACTGCGTGTTCCAACCTTCTTTTCTCCGCTTCGTCTCGATCTCGCTTGAGTGATTCTATTTGTAATTCAAATTGTTTTCTTTGTAATTCTAATTCTTCTTTCTTAATTCTATTACTTTCCTCCTCTTGTTTTCGTTTTAATGCTAACTCTTCCCTTCTCATCTGTTCTGCTCTTTCCTCTTTTTCTTGCTGAAGTTTTCTTTCTTCCTTTTCCTTTTCTTGCTGAAGTTTTCTTTCTTCCTTTTCCTTTTCTTGCTGAAGTTTTCTTTCTTCCTTCCTAACTTGTTCCGCCTGTTGATTCATCATCATTATCATTTGCATCATCATTTCCATAGTCGATTTCTCTATAGGTATATCAGAACCTTTTTCTACAACCTGTCCCTGTACACCTCCTACAGCTCCTTCTATTTCAGCTGTAAATCCTACTTTTTCTATTTCCATATCTGCTAAAGTTTGCATTAACTCAGTACGAGACATAACTTTAACCGTACTTTCCATTAAACTTTCCTTTATTAACTGCTTTTGTATTCTTTCTGACGACATTTTCTTAATCTCTTCCCGTCTTTCACTACTTAATTTCTCCATTTCGTATGTTTACTATCAATGACTTCGCAAATTACCAATTATAAATGCTTTTGTTTGTTTAATATTACCGAGTTTTCATTAAATCGATTGAACGCAATTTTATTTGTTTAGACCAATATTAACAAGCTCTCATTTTTGTTAACACCTGAACATGGTGTTGTTTGCCTAATACTAACAAATTCACAATTATCCAATTGGACGTGGTCTTGTTTCATGCCAAAATAAACAAAATATACCTTGTCAGTAATCTCCCAGAAAATAATCCTTACTTTCCTGGCTTTCAGTACATAGAACTTTAATTGCTCCAATTGACTCGTATAATACGTATAGTCCACTTCCCAGTAATCCTAAACGATTTTTTCATCTATTTCACATCTAAACCCTTCTTTAAGCCTATGCGTATCTTGATCCTTGATTCTTTAATCTTTGATACTTTCTTTTCGTATCTTGATCCTTGATTCTTTTAATCCTTTTGATTCATGATTTTTTTAATCCTTGATACTTTCTTTTCGTATCCTGATCCTTGATTCTTTAATCCTTGATACTTTCTTTTCGTATCCTGATCCTTGATTCTTTAATCCTTGATACTTTCTTTTCGTATCCTGATCCTTGATTCTTTAATCCTTGATACTTTCTTTTCGTATCCTGATCCTTGTTTCTTTAATCCTTGATACTTTCTTTTCGTATCTTGATCCTTGTTTCTTTAATCCTTGATACTTTCTTTTCGTATCCTGATCCTTGTTTCTTTAATCCTTGATACTTTCTTTTCGTATCCCGCCGCTGCCACCAAATATGTAAACTTCAACTTTCTTTACCTTGAGTTAAGCTTACCAAACTACAAGGATCGAGACACGTCTTCTTGTTTTCTCTATTTTCTTTATTCACAACATAAAATCATGTGCCTACACTACTGTACACAAATTAAAATATCAAACGACGTCCGTATCCTTCGGAAGTCAGAGCAGCAACTGTCTTAATACAAGCAATCAAACGTCTTATCAATACCTTCTGTCTGCCAATAATTCGCCCCTAACAGACCTTCCAAACACCACCACCCACTTGCGCCCCATGTGTCTAAATCAACATATATTAGCAAACATTGGCTGACAGTGTCGATTAGAATGCGTCGTTAAATAGAGGATGAGTACGTACGTACGTACGTGTGTGTACGTACGTACGTGTGTGTACGTACGTACGTACTTACGTGTGTGTGTGTATGCACGCACGCACGCACGCATGCGTGTCTGTGCGCGTGTGTGTGCGCGTGTGTGTGCGCGTGTGTGTGCGCGTGCCTGTGCGCGTGTCTGTGCGCGTGTCTGTGCGCGTGCCTGTGCGCGTGTCTGTGTGCGTGTCTGTGTGCGTGTCTGTGTGCGTGTCTGTGTGCGTGTGTGTGGCTTTTGATGGTCGTCTTATCTCTATGAAAGGAAGTTGCATTTAGTGTTGACGAGTTGGTTCTCAATAGCTTGTCGGGGTTGACGTTTAGTGTCTACTTGTATATATAGGCCTAAGTATGGCTAATTTCTTCAGTCGTTGGTTCTCAATAGCTTGTCGGGGTTGACGTTTAGTGTCTACTTGTATATATAGGCCTAAGTATGGCTAATTTCTTCAGTCGTTGGTTCTCAATAGCTTGTCGGGGTTGACGTTTAGTGTCTACTTGTATATATAGGCCTAAGTATGGCTAATTTCTTCAGTCGTTATTTTTTGTTTAATCTGAGCAGTCAGTTATTCTTGTAACTGACTACAACAGTTCTGAAAGCATAAAATTTGCAGGTAATACAGCTATGTCGAATGTTCGTATGCATGCAATATAATTTTGTCTTAATAAACTATCAAAGATTCTCGTAAGTTTATGTGTATTACTGTTATTGAGAAAGTATTTCAGTGTATTGTAATCAGTGTACCGCAGTTCGTTATGAAATACATGGCCTTCGCGGTTCCCATACGCGTGGCAACATTTTACGCCCTATTGGTTTGATCTGTTTATAGATGCGCTATGTTATCGGATTACAGGAGTAATCGTAACAGTAAAGCTCAAGTCCTATAGCCTATTCTAAAGTGTGGCATGGTGGCTGGTTGGTTAGAGCGGTCGGCCCATAAACACTCAGTGTGCGCTGAGTGAGCGGGTTCGACCATCGGCCTGGGCGTCACTGTGTAGGGAGGGACCTTGAGCAAGTCCTTCACGCACAATTGCTCTACAATGTCTACATTACAACTGCAGTTGCGCCGTTGAGGCAAGTGTGCACTTCTGAACTACACTGTAAGAACGGTGATATATCAAATAACAATTGTATTGTATTGCATTGTATTGCATAGCTTAACGTAGGGCACCTAATTACACACGAGCGCTTCATAGCGTCATAAAATACATTAAATTTAATTCCCATTACATTCTGGTTAATGATGGTAGTCCATATATATTCCAAGTGAAGATCCGAGTGCATTTAGGACGCGGAGAACCTGACAGATTAAGAAAATGCGATATATGGCGGGGGCAGCTCGGTCAGTGCTACTCCTAATAGCAACAATCAATTTGACTGGACATATGTTGCATTTAGTTTGAGATTGTGTATGACCGTTCATTTTGTCACGTACACACAAGGGCGTCCAGATAGGGGGTCCGCAGGTAAATGCCTCCAATTTCAGGTAGGAGGGAGAGAACGTTTCCGTCTTAGGCGGATATCTTTCCTTCCTGGCACTTGGGACCGGTTGTTTGCCTCCATTACTCAGAGGGGATGAC
Source organism: Bimastos eiseni (assembly GCA_959347315.1). Lineage (NCBI taxonomy): Eukaryota > Metazoa > Annelida > Clitellata > Crassiclitellata > Lumbricidae > Bimastos > Bimastos eiseni. The sequence goes on along the minus strand of OY365822.1, from coordinate 7,643,958 downwards.
GGCCATGCGTGCACTTAAAGGTGTTGCTGTTGTTGGTTTAGAAATTGTAGATAATAATCACTGCATTATTGTTATCATTTCTTTGATCGTGATGGAATTCTCAACGTTTCCAACCAGTTACCAGTACAGTTAGACGACGTGTTCATGTTTGCAGTGACGATCGTTTGTGTTGGGCCTGTTTTATTGCAAATCGGTCGAAATGTCTGAATGTGGAAAACACTTCTACGTCGATTCACAGACGAACTCGTTCGTCTGTATTACCTGTGGACTTCGGATTAGGAGGTCAACGGACGAGGTCAACGATGATCCAGAGGCTGTTCATCAGGCGTTGGACGTTGACTGCAGTCGACACAACCCTATAGTCGACGAACCACAGTTTGATCGATCCTCAGGTATTCACTACACGTTTCTTGTTGTTTCTTCTTGTTGTTTCTTGTTTTAATGATAATAATAATAATAATAATAATAATAATAATAATAATAATAATAATAATAATAATGATAATAATAATACAGGTATAATAAATTAATATCCTATATAGTCGAATGCAAACTGCTTTCAGACTTCTTTGTAAGGCAGCTGTGAGTATAGATTATTTGATGCGAGACTTAGGAGAAAGAATTCGCTGAGGCAGAATGAAAGACTCACCGGACATAATTAATGCCTCAATAATTAGTTATCCTCAGTCTTTACTGTAACAGTCGTCGTGGTAGTCTTTCTGTTAGACATAATTTTGTCACTGATTCGGTGTGTTTTCAACCTGCTACTACTATTTCTGTCAGACATCATTTGTCACTGATTCGGTGTATATGTGCTTATAAATCTAAGTGATCTGATAGTATTTATTTCAGCATGCTAACATGCGATTAAAGCTGGATTTTGTGAGCTTTCTGTTGCCGCTTACTCGCTGGACCCAGCGCGCAGCCTTCAGCGGATAGTCTGTTGTTCACTCGGTCTTTCTGAGCTCTGTCTCTGTCTGTCTGTCGGTCTCTCTATGTCTCTTTCTGTCTCTCTGTATGTCTCTATGTGTATGTATGTCTCTGTCTGTCTCTCTGTCTGTCTGTGTGTGTGTCTCGCTCTTTTTTAGAGAGTAGGCAGGGCAGCGAAGAATAGAAGATTGGTCTGATATAACCAAATGATAAATACCAGGAATGGTTTCCTCTCAAAATCAGTCTGGTTGTCTGTATCTCTCTCTGTCCAACTGCTTGTCTATCTGTCTGTCGTCAACCATCCATGCTTTCAGTCGACAAGTGACGTTGCATGTCTGCCTGCATGACTATCCATCCGTCTGCCTGTCTGTCTATGTCTGTCTGTTTGCCGTCATCACCAGGTTTCAATGTTTATTCGCTTGTCCTTAATCGCCAGGTGTCGTAACAAGCTCTTGTTCATCGTCTCTTATACGTGATCCATCATCTATGTATGCCATGACTATTACTTGAATCGCTTTATATGAACTTAATTAAGGTTTATGGCGTTCAGCGAATGGTTTTTTATAAGAATTTCAATGTTATCATCAACACAACCTACACACAAGTAAACGATTCAATCGTGTTTTCTTTTATAGGACTGTACGCTCTTGCACAAAGATGCCGAGACCTGAGTGAGTTACCACTATGCTATCTATGGGACTACAAGAGGCCTCAACTGTAATGACCATACCTATAGGGCCTATCAGTAGATATTTTGGTGTACTGTCTGTGATCTATAGGGCCTACTGATCCAGTTTGAGATGGAGCGTCCTCTATGGAATAGCCTTGTTTATGGAATCTTGCTATTCTAATAAATTCTAATCTAATTTAATCTATTCTTATTTAACTTGTTTTGATCTATAGTACCGTGCCAAGACCGGTTCGGCTGACAGCTCCCTATATCTTGGGGCATTTAGTCTCCTCTACTCTCTTGAGACCTGAGGGCGATGCTTACCTGACACTTTTACAACCATTGGATTGCGATATGACCGTCTTCTATAAAAAATGATTATTCAAAACGTGTTTCATAAGGAAAGAACTTGACTCTTTCGCTCATTCATTAAATATTTGCTAATACATCAAGAAAAATGTCATAGCGCCCCTTTAGTATTTCTGCATGAATAGGAGCACTATCGATTAAACCCCAACGGGAAAAGACAACAGCTTATGATATATATCAGGAAGATAATTGGGACTGCCTTCCAAAGAGTCGGATCAGCGACAGAAAGGGTCTATGCAACATATTGATAAATCTAATAACTGCATCTGCGATGAACGTTGAACGTTACTTCAGCAAACACGCTTTTGCTCTGAAAAATCCTTGTTGTAGGCCTATTGCAGGCTCTATTGATCTCATTTCTATTCGCCAGTCTTTCGCTTAATTTATTCATACAGATGGGATATTTATTAGGTAAATTGAAAAATAATTTTGTCTTAGGAATACCGTTCTATGTCCCTATTTACAAAGCAAATCCCGAAGATGTTGAAGACTTGCTCAGACGGCAGACGGTTCGATCCCTGGTAGAGGAAGTGGGATTCGAACGAGAGGTCTTTCAACGGGTCATAATTAGGCAGCTGAAGACGAAAGGTAGGTCTAGGCCTCTACACGATTAGTAATTAAAATTGAAATGTTTGAAGCCTAAAGAGACGCAATGCAATGTGAATAAGTATGATATGTCATGTGACGTGATGCTTAGTATGCTGTAATTATTATGCAATGTAGTAGCATAATGTAAACCAGCAGAATTGATCACTGCAGCGCTGTTCTGGCTGGTCTTCCCTGTGCCGTATTGGTGCGTTTAGATCGCGTTCTTCGCTCTGCGGCCAGGCTTATTGGACATATACTTACATTTTCACCGGTTTCAGCTTATATGCGCCATGTCCGTCACTGGCTACCGGTTCAACAGCGCATCACTTTCCGCATTGCGACACTAGTTTTGCGGTGTCTCTGGTTGTGCGCCATCCTACTTGACTGAACTGTGTTTTGTACAAAAATACGCCAGTCATATACATTATGTTACACATACCGGGTGTAATGTGACTAAACTCTTATGCAATGGGATGATACGCGTCGATAACCGTGACGAAAACGGCGACGATGATGATGACAATGATTATAATGATGATAAAGTTAACGGATAACGACGATGACGAGGGTTATGATGATGATAATGATGATGACGACGACGAATGATGATGTCGACACTGATGAGGATGACGAGGATTATGAACATGAGGGCGATGAGGAAGAAGATGATGATGGAAATGATGCTGCTTTTGCTGATGCTAACGATGAAAATGAGATGATGATGATGCTGGTGACGACGACGGTGATGATGAGAACGACTACCAAAACCTATGGTGCTTAAGAAATTGTTTATTTCTGTTCAGGGAGAAACTTCGCCAACACAACAGAACTCATGGCAACGGTTTCTGAATTGCTGGACGCTCGATTCACGTAGAGAGAAAGAGAGCGTTTTTGTCGAGAACTAGAGATGACAGTATAGATAAGGAACTGACGCCAAGTGAAACTCTGGATTGTATGCTTAACCGAAGCATTGGTGCTAAGATGACTTGACGGGGTTGCTTAAACATGTACTCCAGAAAATACCTACTCCAAGGGTTCAAGGGTTGACAACGACCTGTGCGTTACAATTGCTCAGCTAGTGAAAATATTGTTTTTCCAATTTCAAAGCAATCGCTAGATGACTCATCTGATACATCCCAGGGAAAGAATAAACGTCGTGTTCAAGAGATTAAATGGAGAGTTCAGGGCTTGAGTGGACAGACAGTAATACCATCGACACTGCCGTGCAACAAACAAACTCATGGACGATTCAAGAAGCTCGTATTTCTGCAACCAACTTGAAAGTGCTGAATATCCACGAGAAAGATGGCGCTTCTCCTATACTCAAAAGATTAATCAACTGTCAACTCAAAGACTCTATCCTATGTTCTAACTGCTCCATTTTTAAAACACGGTTAATGATCTTGAATGTAAAATTGCTAGATGTACCGCTAATTTAGTCTGTAATGACCTGCTGCTCGACTCTGAAGTTGCCGTCTCTGTATTTAGTTACATGCCGTCTGTCACCTGCTGTTGATGTCTTTAATCTGTTCAAGAGCTTGGTCCCTAAATCATCTGACAAGTTTTCATTGAAGTCGAATTTAACTGTGGGGCAGCTATGCCAGTCGTCCATCGCATTATACACCATTTAACCAACGTCACCGCCTAGCGAAAGAAGGTCTAGTCGTTCTTGAGAGTTGCGGGAATAGAAATCGTTTCTTCTACTCTGCGCACCAATCCATTACCCCATGTACCAACCCCCGACGCTCATCATGACACTCTTCGTTACACTTATGTGTGTTCGTTATCTTAATGTGCATGTGTTGACCTATGAAATTGAAACAGTTCTGAGGAGAGAGCGGCGTGACATAGTACATAATTACAAATGACTTTCCGAACTAGATAATGCTTTTTTTTTATCTGACTTACTGTCTCGCAGAGCATCTACTGTGTCTAGTACAGAATCGCTGCACTACGTTGGCGCTGCCCCCACCAATCTTTGTGAGATATTGTTGTCCTGCATGTATCAAACGTTTTGTTCTTAGATCCCATGTTCTTAGATTGTGGTGAGCTCCTGTATGGTTCCTCGTGCCAGCACCTCAATCTACCACGGTCGTGTTTTCTCGGTTGTGGGTCCTTCTGTACGGAATGACCTCCCGTTGTGTGTACGCCTATTACCTTAGATGATTCATCTACGTCTAATGTAAGATGCTCCTTTAGGATTCTTTATGTGACCGTATTGTTTGCCAAGAAGTGCTTCTGAGTAGCCTTATAAAGAAGCGCTATATAAATTCTTGAAATGAAGAAATGAATCTGCGTGCTTTGTGTGCCCACTGCCTGGTTGTTGTCAGATTTACGGATATACTTGTTTCTGTTTTTATAATGTATATATTTGCATATAATATTCTGAAATGAAGTACAATGTCAATTCAAATTCGTTGTCCGCTTTTAATAAATATTTCTATCGAATTCTTTGTCGTCTTTGCATCTTCGTCAGATACTGGTAGCTGTCATTGCCGATTGTTGCTGCTCGCATTTCACGTGATCAGCAAGCCTTGAGATTCTTTTTTCAGTTGTATCTGGGACTTCCATATTATTCCCAGGTTGTATGATTATAATTTTATTTTCTGTTCTGTTGAATTGTTTCATTTTAAGAAAGAAACAATGCGGCGTAAGGATATGGGAATGAAGGAATGAAAGAGAGGAAAGAGAGGAAGAGAAGGGAAGGAAGAAGCGAGGAGCAGGGATGTGGTCTCGAGACCGGAAATTTCCGGTCTTTGTCTTGCCTTCCTAACTCTGGAGTCCGGGGTTTGCCTCCATCACTCAGGGGTGGGAATTGACGCCCTTGCCTGAGCACAAGCTTATATAGCTCATTATATTAGCTGATAGGGGTGCTGGTGAGTTAATAATTGGGGTAAGTTATGTAATCAATGTCATGATGTAATGTTCAATATTCCACATTTTCATCTAGCTATATGCCAGTCATTGGGGACTATATAGTGTAGTGATTAGTGTTCTGGACAGTCGATCAAGAGGTCTGGAGTTCAAATCCCCTCAAGGGCAAAACTTTGTTCAGGTCTACGTAAGTTTCAGTAAAATTTATAATATTCGTTTATTGCGGTAAAATTTGCGCGACCATGGTATGAATACAATCATAGTAAAAATTTGAACGAATGACCACAGGTTATTACAGGAGTCATAGTTAACTGTACGGCAGTCAAGCAATGTGCCATAGCTTTCTCGTCTAGATGGGGCAGAGGAAAATGAATAAGGACCAGGCAATTTTCATCATTTTTTATTTTATTATTATTATTATAATAATAATTATTAATTATTGTTACCCGATGTAGTTCTGAACCCTCAGGTGATACAGTAACTGTCCGGAACGAGAATAAATTGGCAATCTGAATATTATTTTTATTGTTATTATTATTACTATTATTAGTAGTAGTAGTAGAAGTAGTAGTAGTATCGTCATGGTCATCGTCATCGTCATTATTATTATCATTAACATTGCCATTATATAATTATTATTGTTGTGCTGTGCCAATTTTTTTCTGCTAGCATCCGTACAGTTTTTAAAATCCTGATGATACGTTAAATTATATGTTTGGAAAAATTAAACCCCGACTTCATGGCGTAGGCTATATATATATATATATATATATATATATATATATATATATATATATACATATATACCCAACTAATTCTGCTCTATATATACTATGTTCTTAATCGCCAGATGTCGTAACAAGCTCTTGTTCATCGTCTCTGATACGTGATCCATCATCTATGTATGCCATGCCTATTACTTGAATCGTTTTATATGAACTTTATGGCGTTCAGCGAATGGTTTCATATAAGAATTTTAATGTTATCATCAACACAATCTACACACAATTAAACGATGCAATCGTGTTTGCTTTTATAGGACTGTACGCTCTTGCACAAAGATGCCGAGTCCTCAGTGAGTTACACTATTATGCTATCTCATAAACTACAGGATGACCTAACTATCTAGGGCCTATTAGCAGATAGTTTGGAGTAGGGCCTACTGTGAATTATACTTATCCAATTTTGATATAGAGAGTCCTGTATGGAATAACCTTGTTTACGCATGAACCCATGCTAATCTGGTATTTTCAAATCTAATTCTAATCTAATCTAATTTTGCTTATTCTAGTACAATGTCAAGACTGTTTCGGCTGATAGCCTCCCTGTACCTCAGAGCATTTAGTCTGTGAGACCTGAAGGCGTTATTTGCGTAAAGGGATTAAAAGTTAAACACGAGACTATTACAAACAATGATTATTCAAAAACTGTTTAGCCCTAATAAGGAAAAGGATTTGACTCTTCATTCATTCAATTGAAATTTACATTTGCACTGTGCAATGATGCCCATAGTTACGCCAAGAACGTCCTGTACAGTCTGACCTGCGATCAAAAAATGTCTATAAGCCTACATAAAGTTAATCACTGCATCCGCGATGAACACTTGCACGCTAGTTCAGCTAAGATCTGGAAAAATCTCTGTCGTATTGCAGACAAACCATCTATTTCTAACCGATTGGCTACAAGGTTTTGCTATTTATAACGTGATCGATTAGCTCAATTAAGCTCTTATCAACCAATCAGTCAATCAATTAGTGAATCAATTAGTTAGTCAGTCAGTCAGTCAGTAAATCTATATTGTGTTATAATTGTTGAGTTTGTTATTTAAATATTTCTATGTTTTGTTTACAGCCTGAGAAAATGCTGCCAATTTGGCTACGAGAATTCCTATTGATATGTACGTTATATTTCCCTTTACGTTATAGACATTTATGAGGTGTCTTTCCTCCGAAGCATTGAAGCGCATCCTTGACTCTGTGTGGATGAAATGGCCACATTGTTTGTTATACAAATATAAGTGATTCAATAAAGATATGAAAAGGTTGAAACAAGGATATTACATATGGTATGGTGGAGTCTACTTTAGTCAGGCTCTGCTGTTGGCTTTGGAAACCAGAAATAATCTGTTAGTTAATACATGCAGCGATGGGTAGCAAGTGCAAGACTTCAGGTGAATATGTAGTGATATGCACAAAGAGGAAGTCAGGCAGAAATTTTAATGTTTGAGTTCAGGTAGGCCTCATATAATTCTTTGTGTTAATAAACCATCAGAAATTTTCGTAAGTGAATGTGTGATAGGCCTACATCGCGACACATCAATTCCAGTTTGTCACGAAGCGCGTGGCTTCTCAGGTACAGGAAAAGCCAAGAATAAGTTTGCGCCTCATTGATATGCGCGATCTGTTCACAGTAATTCTTTATCCAGGTTTTGGACTGACGCTATCAGGATGCAAACAGTGGCGGAGCACTCCTCTTGCTACCGAAGCTTTAATACTACGGAAACACGACTTAATGTACGCGAGACGTCATCGAACGTGTAGTTCAGAAACGTTTTCAAATTTGTGCAAGTATTTTGCCGCACATTACCTTGCACATATTATATGCATGTGTCTATGCATGGATTGCGTCTACTTGTGAACTGCTACACTGCTTGCACTACAGTAGTGTCAGTGCCAAATAACTACTGGTAAGAGGAGGAGTCTATTGAGAGGAGAGTTGATAGACGGAGGGCGTTTGAGTCGGAGCCTTTAATCTAGTGGGTGGGGTGTGCGCTTGTCCGGCCGACAAAGAAGAAACCGAATTAGTTTCAATGAGAAGCGATCGATGACGAAGTAGTCTTATTGTAAATGAAGTCAAAGCTGAAAGAACAATAGCCCTAGATCATTCACTCTGTCTGATCCTCCTTCCTGTTTCGATCTGTCGCATCCAATGTCCTTTCCTATGTCAGTCGCTCTCTTCCTCTGTCTGTCATTCTCCTACTCGGTCCATGTAAATTTCTCCTATCCGTCTCCCTATTACCTCTGCCGGAGCCTCTGTCTCTGTCTCTGTCTCTGTCTCTGTCTCTCTCTCTCTCTCTCTCTCTCTCTCTCTCTCTCTCTCTCTCTCTTTGTGTCGCTCTCTGACCGCCTTTCCTTTCTTCAGCCCATTCTTCGGTATGCGTCTGAGTTTTCTAAGTCGGTCTGCTCCTACCACTTTTCCTCTCTCTCCTTGCTCCTTGCTCCTCTACCCGTAATATGATCGAGCATTTGTATACAACGCCCCTTCAAGATATCTACTCAGAGGCGCTTTATGCGCTGGCCTAAATGATGTCAAATGTCACACGATCGAATATAATCTACATAGTCAGTTATGAAAACTGCAGAGCAAGCTGAAAAGAGTCACCGGTGGTGGGCCCACGCACAAGTGTGGAACCAACCAACGGATTCCTGCTGACAGAAAGCACGGATGCTCAGTCTCTGCCTCATCCTGTAATCGTCCGTCCTTCCCTCCCTCCGTCCATTGAGGATGGATGGAAGCAGAGAACAATATTTAGGAGGAGACAGCAAACAAAGGGAAGGGAGTAACCTATCCCAAAGAATTCACGAATGCCTGACTGACACACGTACATTACCTGACTTACTGGAGCAGTAACCGCCTACCTGACTGACTTGAGAAGTAATGGGGGACTCTATGAAATAGATAGCGCCAGTATCAAATGTGGGTAAGCTACCCGAGGTAAAATTGTGTGTTATGTATGTTTCTTCACGCAAAATTTAGTAATCTAAAAGTTAGCCAAATTACATAATAACTACATATTGTTGAGTGCCAAAATGCAAAGGAAAAGAAGGCGGCAACCTATTAGATCTGAGGGTTTTAACCTGCATGCAATATTTATAATTTTCTTGTTCGCGCAGCGGTAAATGGAAAGTCCGGTGTGATTGGACGTAAAAAATTAGACATAGGTTGCCCTCTTCTCTCTCCATTTCTAGCGTTAAAATTTATGCATCTATCCATAATGGAATTTTAATTTTTACGCCAGCCATCGATTTGAACAACATAAATAAACAACGCATGGCCAATAAAAAAAAATTCTTAGACCTAAGTGCATACTGGCGCCACCTGTTTCTACTCAAGGAACTACCTACAGAGTCCCCTATTGACTGGCTGGCTGACATATTTACTAACCTAGGGATCTATTGACTAAGAACAAACTGACTGACTTTCTCGATTCAATCGCGTATACTTCGTAATTTAATTGTGTTCCAGTCATCAGATAATCGTTGATTTAAAAGATCAGGTTTGATGATAATGTACAAAACTGTGCAGGCACCACTTTGTTTGCATTCATTTGTCATCTTATTGATTTGTCATCCAGTTCATTTGTCATCTAATTCATTTGTCATCTTGTTGATTTGTCATCTTGTTGATGTGTCATCTTGTTCATTTGTCATCTTGATTTTTTTCCATCCTGCGCACCAACTCAATGTAAATAGGCCAACAGCGGGACAAAATATGAACGTGTTTTTTATGATCTGTCTAATCTTGCGAGCACAGCCAGATTTTTTATTAGCCACAAGTCCCATAAATTAAGTCTTTAATTTGTTTGGCTTCATAAGCTATGCATATGGCTCTCATTAATATTCATAAGTATGATGATTCCGTGTATATATCTATATATAGGTCCTATGTATATATATATATATGCGTATATATATATATGCGTATATATATACATAGGTCTACGTTTATCACCCATTGCACAATTATATATATATATATACATATATACATAAGGACCAGGTTCAAGGCATTTGTGGCCATTGGAGATTTCAACGGAAATATATATATACATATATATATATACACTGATATAAATAAATGGAGGCTTATGGATAAATCTATACGTAGGTTGTAGATCCATCTATTACATATATTTTTATTTGTATATGTCTGTATATATATATTTACTATACGCGCGTCCGTGCATTGTGCATAATGTACTGGCAACAATGAACTATTGTTCAAGTGTAATTTATATAAAGGCTCCGTCAAAACCATGTTCTGATGCGCTTGCAATGTATATGCGCCAGACACAGAGAACACAGCGCTGCGTATTATAATGGGACGGTCGTACGTGCAGTATATACGTACTGTTCAAATAAAAGAGAGCCACTTATATTATAAGGCAGCGGCTTTTGAGTTGAACCTGTGTTCTACGAGAGATAAGCTATGTCTACCGTCTATTTCGATGCTTCTGTTTGTAGCATGTATTTGCTGGACTGTCCACGCAGACATTAGGATATATATATATATATACATACATATCTATAAGCACATGTTTTATTGATGATTGATAGTCAAACAGAACCAAACAGTACAGAATAGCAGAGCATACAAATTAAACGGCGATTGACAGACTCCAGACTCAGGGCTTGAAGTGCATGGGACGGTATGAAACGGTATGCCAAACCGGTACCTCTCCTGGCTGACTGCAAGCATACCGGTGCTTCTGCGGACGCTTCCCCACAGAGGTGTCAATCTCCCTCTGAGTAATGGAGGCAAACCCCCGATCCTAAGTGCCAGGAAGGCAAGATATTACCCCCTAAGACGCAAAAAATGTCACCCTACCTGATTTGCCTCCGGACCCCCACCTGGACGCCCCTGCTCCCCAGGTCCCCTAATCGGAAGGGGAGAGGAGAGAATGGTTCTTGTATCCAAACCGGCCCTCCTTTTTCCCACTTCAAGCCCGGTTGACAGTTAACAAAAGGGAAAATACAACCCGTATATGGGGCCTAAGTACACCACTATCGGGTAGACCCCTTCAATCTAGAGAAATTAATGCGTTCAAGCAATATATATGTTGGACATTGTTGGTGCCTGTGCATATGTAGTTATGCAGCTTAACTATAATGTAGATAAGCCTATATATAGGCGGAGACTTGGTCCTGGTTTATTGGTGAGGAGAGGTCGAAGAAATATGGGGTTTGGTGGAACAGATCGGGAAAAATGCAATATCCATACACAGGTGCAGGGACATAAAAACGCGTAGCTATAGACTCTGATTAAACCAAATAAGAAGTCTTCTCGCATTAAAATCGATATCTTCAGACTTCTAAACGTGCGGTGATAGATACATCAAAGATTTTTTCGGAACCATGCGTATACTCTGGTTTCTCCCGCGCTTTCCACTGCTACGTCATCCAGGGCCGACTGGTGGCGTTATTGACGTATTTGCACGGAACATTTAAGACAATGCAACAGGTAACAGCGACGCGGATGAAAAAACCGAGAGATAAAGGATAGTCACGGTCTGTCAACCCCGCGTGCGCAAATGGGTTCGCAAATGCATCTGTCGGTCTGCGTGTTCGTCTCCTTCTCCGTTTGGTGAGTGCGGATTGTCCGTGCGTGTACCTGTCTGTCCTCGTTCGTGTTCGCCTGTTCGTCTTTCTGCCTACCTGTTTTTTGCCTCCAACAATCTCACGGATGTCAAAGCCGAGAGTAAAATTGCATCAATCACGTGATCAGCCGACGACTCGTGGATGCTGACGTCGCAAATGTTCATTAGATTAGTGGGGGGAGAGAGAGAGAGAGAGAGAGACAGACAGACAGAGACAGACAGAGAGAGACGGACAGACAGACAGACAGAGACAGGCGAACGGACGGACTGGAGGCAGACGGAGGGACAGACACAAACTGAAGCAAGGCCAGACAGGCAGAAGGTAGACAACAGGGTAGATGGACGGCCAGCCGCATAGGGACTATTAGGCAGGTAGGCACACAGACAGGCAGAAGGAAGGACAGACAAACAGACGGAAAAACATACTGGCAGCGAAGCAGACAGACAGACACAGGAGAGGCTGAAGGATAGAGTAGAATGGCGAAACTATTGGGACTTGAGAAAAACGAATTTTCGATTCGAATCTTGAATTGAATTCAGAATTGACTCGAGGTAACGGTTGGAATTCGAATCGAAATTGCGAGTAGGTGCATATACGGCTTGATATTCATGTAGACCCAGTGATAAACTTCGCGACTGATAGTACTCGGCTAGTGCCAGTCCCAAGTCTGGATAAAGGAGGAGGGCGACGCTAATGATTTTTGGCATTACACAGTCTCATTAAACTGCAACAACCACCTAGGCCTATAGTGTGCATTGTGTAAGACTTTACTTGATAGCACAGGCTACATAAGTACTATGAAAGAATAGCAACCCATATATCAATACAGATGCAATAACAGTTGTGCACTTAAATATTAACATTTAATCTATAAAAACTAGGCAAACTGACAGAATTTAAAAAAATAAATAGATAAAAATTATAACTAGTTAAATTGTTCTGTTCTAGACAGAGGCGGACATCACGGGGGAGGGTAGAGGTGGATAAATTCCCCATCTTTAACAGAGAGGAATGTACACATCTTATAAACGTTATACGTGTGTCCCCACATTTCTTACCCGTCTCATGGGGTGTCCCCCACCTCTCAAACGAGGTCGTCGACCCTGGTTCTAGATCCATCTTCAACGTGTCATAGGGTCATGATTAGAGAATAAACTGTTAATGACGCAATTTTCGAATAAAATCGAATATTTCCATCCGATTCCTTTTGCGAATCGAAATTCGAAGCTTCGCAGGTCCCTATGGGAGGAACACAGAAGAAAGGAAACAGGAAAACACACATACATGTATCATGCACATATAGAAACCTAGAGACGAACAGACAAAGAGACGGATGGACAGACAGGCAGACACGCAGGCTACTGATTGCATTGTTATCGCGTTGGCTTTCAGGGTAGCCTATATACGGCTGAGCGCGCTTCTATGACATGGGCTGCTGCTGCAGCAGGGATCGAAGCACATCGCACGTACTGTGACGCTATAAAAGAGGTCGTCTTCTGAAGGGAGATCGTTTACTGCAGCGTCAATCATTGACTTAAGTCGTGGGTCTCGGTGACAAACTCTGTCGTCACGATGTCGATTTTAATGACGGCTAACTCAAAGAAGGCTCGAAGTGGGAAGAAGAAAGAAGGCAAAGCCAGCCACTCAACAGCCAGGTAAAAAAATATCACTTCACGAGGAAGATAATAAATATCGCTTCACGCTTTCTATCGTTTGCGCCATGTCTACTACTTTTTCTACTACTACTGCATACCACAAGTAGGCTACTGCTACTGCTACTGCTACTATAAGTCTACTACTAATATTACTACTGCTGCTACTGGTGCTATTGTTACTGTTACCGCGGTTCCTGCAACTATTGTTAGCATATGTGCAAAACTATTACAACTACAGATAATAGTGATGATGGTGCTGATGATGACGATGACGATTAAAATAATAATAATAATTATATATAATGATGACAGTAATTATAATAATATTCATTATGATAACAATCATAATGATAACAACAGCGATAATGATACAAATAATAATAATAATAATAATAATAACAATAACAACAACAATAATAATAATAATAATAATTATTATTATTATTATTATTATTATTATTATTATTATTATGAAAATAATCATAATAAATCCCCGGACTCTCCAGTCGTGGCCTCATACGCGCTAGTTCCCAAACATTAAGGACCCCCGGACTCTCCAGAACGGACGGAAAGCGTTTTGATGGTCTGACGCTGATTCCATGACGAAGAGGACGGAACCTGATATGGGATGCGACAGTGATTGACACCGTGGCTCCATCATATCTCCAAGCGACGTCATCTTCGGTGGGGGCTGCAGCGGAGGTGGCTACCACCAGGAAGACCATCAAGTACAGCCAGCTCGTTGTTAGCTATCTCTTCATTCCATTGGCCTTTGAGACCATGGGCCCAGTCAACAACGAAGAAATAGACATCATCAAAGACTGGGTCGCCTTCTGATACAGGTCACCAGAGAACCTAGAGAGACAAGCTACTTGTTCCAACGATTGTCAGTTTGCATCCAGCGCTTCAATGCAGTTGCCTTCAGAGGCTCTTTCGTGCAGCCATAATAATAATATTATTAATAATAGTAATAATAATAGTAATAATAATAATAATAATAATAATAATAATAATAATAATAATAATAATAATGAATGAATGAATGAATATTAATAATAATAACAATAATAATATGAATAATAATAATATTAAACGAATAATAATAATAATAATAATAGTGAATGAATGAATATTAATAATAATAGTAATAATAATAATAACAATAATGAATGAATAATAGTAATAAGAATAATAGCAATCAGTCTGTCAACTGATTGTAAGTGATAAGGATGTAACTAGATGTTTTTTGGGGGAAAAGAGAGATCTAGTATAAAAAATAATAATAATAATAACAGGGTACCATACCTGGCCGCGGGATCGAATCCACCCTACTCAGACGAGACGACGTCCGTTTGGTTCT
>OY365822.1:7514135-7624135 GCA_959347315.1 Bimastos eiseni | reverse complement strand
GTCATTTGAATTACATGTAAGCTGCTAAAATGACATGTAAGCATTATATCACATTGTAATTGGTCTGGATCGGCGATTCCCCGGATAAGTCTGCTGCCCGAGCAGCCTCGCTCTCTCTCTCTCTCAGATTCCAAAGGACGCCTTGAGGGCGTGTTCCTGGGGACTGTCCTTGAACTTGCGCGGCTTCGACACGAGGTAGAAGTTTCCGATGTAGGGCTTGTCACCATCGGAGAGACGCAGCCAATCGGAACAGCGGATGCGGTTGATCGTGTAGCGAACCTGGGAAACGCATAGTAAAGTAAAGTAACGCAGAGTAGTGAAATGTAACGTAACGTAATGTAACGCAATATAGGTTGCTTCGTCAATAACATCAGCGTCTAACAAATACATTCACCCATTCTGAGCATTTACATAGCGCCGCTGAAAGAAACCTTCTCATGAGCGCCCCCTTACTCAGCCACGACTGAAGAAATACGACTTAAGCAACTTGTAAAAATTTGACGGTTGGGCCACAAGCAAATAGCGCAGCTCAAGTGGGAGGTCATTCCAGACGGAAGGACAATCAACCGAAAAAGCACGCGCTGGCCTAAGAGCCAAGTGAGCCCGTGGAACTTAAAGCTCACCCCTCATCGCAGAGCGAAGCACCTAACGCGTTGCAACGTCATATACTGGGCAGCAGAGATCGCGCAAATAAGTAGGAGCTCAACCAAGAACGCATTGCGAAACCAGAAAAACAATGCGGTATGAAATTCTTCAGGGCACAGGCAGCCAATGCAAAAGGTACAGAAGAATCAAAAAAAGGACAGCGATGGGGAAAGAGTCGAGCTGAAAGAGGAGAGAACAATATCGAGAGGAAACTAGATACGAACCTGAACATAAGAATGATAAAGACACTGATATTGAGTAATAATAATAATAATAATAATAATAATAATAATAATAATAATAATAACAATTTATATAGCGCCGTAGCTCTTTATGGAGCAGAGACATTAGTATTCACCCACAATGTATATCCACCAACATACAGTATATTAGTCCAATAGCTGCTCTTGAAGGAGAACTCCCTCCCTGCTCATAGCCTCATGGGTCAGACGACCTCCTGGCTTGATCCGGTCAAAATCCCCCACGAAGTTTATTTAGTAAGAGAAGGGTCAGATTTGTCCCAAATGAAGCAGGGAGGCGGCTGATGAGAAAATCTGGGCATCTAAAATATTCTACCCTTTATCAATGCCCTTGTAGTTAAGGCTGGGGGTCCAACTCCCTGACCCCAACCCTGGCAAGTCGAACACTGAGTACCAGACAGAGTTCGCACACACCAATGATCCCTGCTCACCTGTAGAACGTAGTGGAGCAGTCCCTTGAGCAGCTCGGACACCTCTCTGGACAGATGTACGGACATGCCCTTGTGAAGGTCGATTCCCTTCTGCATTCCGACGAGCACCTGCCTGTCATCCCCTGAAAACGGAAATCGACTCGTCAGCAGAATGTGCAGCGTCACGCCGAGCGACCAGACGTCGGCCGTCCGGGGGTTGTAGGGTAGGCGAGAAACGACCTCCGGCGACCAGTAGCCGGCCGTGCCGTGACGGGTCGTGCACAGTTCGTCGCCGACGGTGTGGTGCCGGGCGGACCCGAAGTCTGCTAGCTTGATGCGGTTGTGCCGGTCGACAAGGAAGTTCTCGCATTTGATGTCGCGGTGGACGATGCCCTGGGAGTGGAGGTAGGCAACGGCCTCGAACATGTCTCGGAAATACCTGCGGCAGACGCGCTCGCTGAGTATGCTTCCGGGCGTCGCCGTCAACAGATGGCGCAGGTTACCGTTCTCGCACAGCTCCATCACCATGGTGATGCGATTGCTGATGACGTGGTAGTCGTAGAGCTCGACGATGTTGGCGTGCTTCAACTGACGCTGCATATGTAGCTATGGAAACGTAACGACGAAATAAACGTCAGGCGGCGAGTGACGTCATAATGGCGATGACGACGATTAAGATGACTGACAGGTAGACGACTAAGACAGAGACAAAGGAAGGCAAGGGAGGTCAATGACCTCCAGGCACGCAAGGAGGAGTTACGCACATGATATCAAATTATCAACCGAAGTTGTTTATTTGTACGGCGAACGGTAACAAGCAGAGCACTCCGAAGCTGGACTCTAGGGATTGGAGGAGAGCGCTTACACACATACAATATACGCAATCACTTACACATAAATACACATATACAAACATAAATACACATATACATACATGCATCCATGCACATATACATACACACATACATACACACGTACGTACACACGTACAAGCACTTGCATACATGCGTATACAACTATAGGCTTCTAAACATGTACACAGCACAAAGTCACACACACACACACACACAGACACAGCTATATACACAGAAGACACGAACTCGACTTCCCTGAATCATATTATAGGCTACTCAACTCTATCGACCATTGTGCTGGGTTTGCACTTCAAACACTCTCGTTCGGAAGAGCTCGATAGCCGTACGTGCAGTGTTTTTGTGAGGTAGGAAAAGGCGCTATATTATGAAGGGTCTTGACCCTAACATACCGTTGCTGCTTTCGGTCAATAGTCATCATCGACCAAGCGTGCAGTGGAATTGAAAATGCGCTATAATAAGAGTCTTGACGTTGTCGTATACCATTGCTTGTTTAGGTCAATAACCATTGTTGGACAAGCACACCGTGGAAGCACAGTTCACTACTTGTGATTGTCGCTGTATTGTGACGTTTATATAGCGACATTTACCAAGACAAAGGTACTCCACGAATCGCCATAATAACGGTTACCATAGGCTTACACTTATGTCTTGCATAGTGATTGAATGGTCTGGGTTGGGATGGTTCAACCACCTCCCACCCCTCCCCAGTTCATTTTCAAACCCTGACAGTTAATTTTTTTAAATTACCTTGTTATCAAGCAACCCCAGATCAGCTTTCAGTGGTACCCACATCCTCAGCAACTCTCTACAATTTCAGGTTCGTAGAAATTCTAGTCGGAACATCTGGACATGTAACAATTTTTCAAGCCCTCAGTTCAAATTCGACAATTCATACCCTGGTCTTGTGTGCTTATAATAGCGATGAGATTTCAATGGAGGCGAACGATGGTCTTTAGTCATGTCACTTTCAACCAAGAGGGAGGAGGTTCATAACATAATCGACCACACACAACCCCTCCCCATCTAATCCACAGTGTTAACTTCTCAAGGCAGAATAAGGACTTCACGTTCTATCGATTGCATCTTTGTCTCGAAACCTATGTCTTGCATACAACGGAATAAGAGCCTTGCATGGGTGCAAGACAGTTAAATTCGACTCCTGCAATAACTTGCTGTCAGCGTGAAATATAACAATGATGATGATGGTCATGATGACAACGACGACGATGACGATGACGATGATGATGATGACGATGTTGATGACGATGACGATGATGGTGATGATGATGCAACATTTCGCTGTCCGCTCGTCGCGACGCGTTCAATCGTACAACCCACCTCATTTGGAAGGTCATATGGGGCACCGAGCGATGAGTTGGAGCCAGACGGTGACCTGTGCAGGTCCTTCAGCTGAAGGTCCTTTTCGAGCACCTTCAAGGCCACGTTCTTCTTTAGGATGACCGAGTGGGCTGCGAGCACCACTCCAAACTTGCCCTTGGCGAGCTGACCTTGAACTGTGTAGCCCTGAAGCTCCAAACTTTCTACCACCTGCAATTACCGGGCGACATCACGTGACAACAGAATAGTACGAATAAATGTAGAAACAAATTTAACGTGGTGGGCTGTAGAATCTTATGGGCGGAGCTTGAACCCTTCGACCTGTCAATCATAGACTGGGTGATGAGTGATTGACAGGCTGAAAGGCTGCACCTGTAATAACCACGGTTTGTCGACTACTGATCGATGAAGATGCCACGAAGAAATAACAGAATTATGGAAAGAACTGCTTGTTGAATGCGGACCTAGTAAACTGGAGTGATTCTATCCAGGCCTATGCAGTAAAGCTTCAAAGGCGGTGCTGGAAATGTTGCCTTGCTCACAGGGGCGTCGATCCAGGGGGATCGACGGGAACAAGCCACCCCACCTTTTACAAACTGGGCAAATGTCTCCAAATGTCCTACTCCTCTCATTGGGTGTCCCCCTCCACCTGTCAAGCGAGATCGCCGCCTCCGCTTGCTCAGCATTCTGACCGAGAAACGTTGCTGGTTTATATCAATCACCCACTTCCAGGGGTGATTGACTTAGGGTGGGACAGGAGGGGACGGTTCACTTCGAAATTTCACTTAGAGGTGAGGGAGCTGCTTATATCTCATCCCCCAATGTTTCATGAATATTTAGTAAATATAAAATATTTCTATAGTGTTTCCATTGTTCATCATTTATTGCTGCATCCATGCATAGGCCTATTTGGAATTGAAATTTTTATCAGACATGTCCCTCCAAACTCATTTTATTGATCTGTCCTCCCACCCAAACCTAGTCTCCTCCCATGCCCACTTCCGGACCGTAAAAACACAACTCAAGCAGAAGCTATATAATGCATGATACACATCAATTAGCAGGGATGATACCTTATCTGTGCCCGTGTTTCCAGCGACTATTCTTCTCCTTCTTCCTCTTTCGTATCCATTTTCGATCCACATATCCCCCAACTCACAGTCGAACTTGAACACCAGCGACTTGCGCCTGGAAGCTACGCCCATCGCCCCACCCACGGCGACGGCCACGCCCATCGACGACGAGGGCACGCCCACATCCAGCCCGTGCAGCGAGCTCGACGAACGCGTGACGTCCGAGTGGCGCATGGTGTAGGAGGAGCTAGCGCGGTGTGGGAGGAGCAGTGACGTCTCCGAGATGTTGACCATGTAGCGATGGGCGACCGGGTGTTGGTGCTGATCACCGAGCCCGAAGCGCGGGACCGTCGCGTCCTGCTCCACGGCCATCGTCCCGCCTTCGATGGCCTCCGATGAGGCGCGGGAGATCTTCGGCTGGGCCGTCTGGAGCGACGTGGAGCTCGTCCCGTCGCCGCCGCTCGAGTCCGTGTCCAGGTCGACGCCGGTGACCGAATCGGTCGCGTCTAACTTGCGCTTGCGGGTCGCTCCGCTTGTGCTGCTCATTCCTGGCGATGCCGCCGTCGTCGTCTGCATTGTAAAACAACGTGTAACGTAGTGCAGTACAAGATTATATAGCACTATGAGTGGCCGTTGCTTAGCTCTGCAGTCGTGGTGGTCTAAGTGTCGTGAACGTATCAACGTATCTTAATTAAACAGAATGTGAGCGCGTACAGTTTGACGTACGCTTTGTTATACGCAGGCGACCTCATTGTAATCGTAATCATGAAGTCCTAACTTCTAAAGCGCAGCTCAGAGATGCCGCACCCCTCTCTGTAAAAGGTGGGGGGACTTTTCCTCCTCGACACCCCTCGACACCCCGGGATCGCCGCCCCTGCCTACTGGAGTGCTTCCATGTGTGTGCGTAGACAGCGAAAGGGCGAATCTTCTAGTTTACCGTACATTGTGTTGATAAATGATAAAATTCCTAGCTATCCTCGACATCCCACAGGGCCTAGGCTAGCGGAGATACCGCCTCTGTCTAGACTGCTTGGAAGTGGCACCATATATAAATGTTCAATCACACGTAGGCTACCATTTAAGCGCTGTTAACTCATATATATATATATATATATATATATATATATATATATATTTCTGAAGCCAATAGACGACGCCTCACGCTGTCTGATTTATGTAGCGCCAATAGTTTTGACACTGTGATATCTGAGTACCTGAGGAGACGACAGCGGAGGCTTTTCGCGTGCTTTCTTCGGCTGCCTTGTCTCCGAATGCGAGTCCGAGTGCTTGCGTCCTCCGATCGGGGCTGAACTCATCTTCGCCCTGCGCTGATGGCTGCTGGGCGTCCTTTTCCAGTCATCGGGTCTTGCTCGGGGTCTTTATGTCCTCCGGATGCTCTGCAGAAGATCGCGAGTGGCCGTTAGAACGAATGAATCGTTTAGAAACGTTTGACCTCGTCCTCTCGATTAAAATCCTTCGTCCTCATCACGTCACCCGGTTATTACGTCACAACTCGCAAACCAGATTCGTTGATTACATATCCGAATTTGGAGTGAGTGGATGCAATGACATCACTGCATGCAACTAAAAGGCAATGATTCGGGTATATCCCAATTCAACTATAGGTCTACACCACTGTTTGCACTCAGGCAGTGCCAGTTCCAAGCCTGGATAAAGGAGGAGGGAGACGTTATAACGATCTTTGTTATCACACAACGTCACTAAACTGCTTCTCTACCGCCACATCACAATTCTAAAATCATCATGACATCAAACGATATTCGATTCTCTGATCTTTGCTAAAATATCAATTCTGCCATTACCCATGCTTCCCTCCGTAAAAACCTATTCGCAAGATAACTGACACTCCATGGTTCGATTCTGAATAGACCACTAATAAAAACTGAAAACTCGCTGTTTTGAACGAAAGCTTATAGGCCCCTAAAAGACACCCACGCGTTGCGCCCCAGCATATAACAAGAGCGAAAACAAAAGAAACTTCTCGACGTAAGCGCTTAGCTTTCCTATATAAGCCTAATAGTTTTCGCCGGTGCACCCGAGTTGGAGCATTTTGTGCTCCCTGTGGGAGCAATTTGTGCTACTGTGGGAGCAATTTTGTGCTCTCTGTGGGAGCAACTTGTGCTCCATGTGGGAGCAATTTGTGTTCCCGGTGGGAGCAATTTGCACTCCCTGTGGGAGCAAATTGTGCTCCCTCAGGAAGCTATATAGGGGACTACTGAGTGTCTGAGGAGAGCTCATTCTTATCTTTCGAGAAGGACGATAGTCGATAATAACTTTGATCTAATATGCCAACCGGATAGTCTGATTTTTCTGCCTTGGTGATGAGCTTAATGTTGGCTGCTGCGGTTACTTTGCAATACAGAATATTTGACTAACAACGATTTGGTTTCGTCGTCAGCCTAGTAACTTTCGAATTCACAGCAGTCTTGTAACCCTGCGCCAGACCGGGTAGGCCTACCTACTCCGCGGACGATTAAGAAGACGGGGGAAACCCCGTAGCTCGGCCTTTCGGGGTACCAGAAGAAGACGGGAAGGAATTCAAGGTTTTCTCTGAGCGTTCGCCCCAACTGCTGATGACACGTGAACGCCCGGTGCCGGACCTAAGAGAGGTTCGCCACAATGGCCAACGACTACACATTGAAGAAGTAGGAACAACAAAAGGATCTCTGGAAATTAGTCTATAAACTCCGCCTATTGGTCCATGCAGTGATTGAATTATCGGAGAGTGCGGGATTGAGAGGCTTCAACTCCCAGTTCATTTTGCAACCCCACCAGTTGATTCTCAATAATTATCTAGCAGTCAGACAAACCCCTCAGATCAGCTTTCAGTGGTACTACACCCACAGTTAACCTCTATCATTTAGCCAGTATAGGCCTACCGGTGTCAGATTCGTAAATATTCTAGTCGGAACATCTGGACATGTGAACATTTTTAAACATCCTCCCCCCAGTTGAAATTAGACAATTTAAGCCCTGACATTATCCCCACAATCTCTGCATGAATGTCGATGGTCACGAGACGGGCTTCTTGACCATTTTGCCTATAGAAATGAATTCATTCGCCAATCCAGTGAATCCACAAGGGATGACCCACACCTAATTTGAATTTCGAACCGCCTGAATTCTTCTGGTTTTATTTGCTACGGCTGAATGGAATAAATTGCTGGACCTTATTCGCAAATCTTCAAAATAACCTCAAGACTTATTTGTGTACGATTTATCATGACTATAGGCTTTCCTGCTACGAGCTTTTGTGCAAGATTCATGTTGGCAGTTTGTCGCGTCTGGAGCTCTCCTCCACTGCTCGGACTCTGACAGTGTCAGTCCCAATCCTGAATGATGGAGGAGGGCGGCCCTAATGATCTTTGTTATTACAATAGAAATTGCAATTGAAGAACAACTCTATCTCTTCTGTGAACTAAGATAAAATAATTATATTGTGAGAAGAATTATGGTGAATAAATGAAGTTTCGCTTGATTCAACGACTCAGCTTAAGTGGAAATCAACTCCATGACAAATCATGACTTCGTCACTGCTCATACTCTGGCAGTGCCACTCCCAAGCCTCGAGAAAAGAGGAGAGCGACGCTAATCTTCATTGTTATGACACAGTGTCCTTAAGCTGCAACTATATAGCCATGATATGCCTAAATGAAAATCAGCCCGAGAGACCTGTTTAGAAATTATCAGTTTTTTTTCCGGCGGAACGCGCCGGAACGGTGTTCCGGCACCTTTTTCAATTAACTAAAAATAAAAATTGTAGCTGTGCAAAACTCTGGATTTTGATATAAAATCTTACAATTTAGATTTTTAAATTTATAAGTAATTGTAGGCCAATAGATTGCGGTCATTGTGTATTATAATATTTTTTCTTTTTGGTAACTATTCTAGCCTCATTTCTTTAGACAATATGCCTACAGATGCGTTCCGGCACATTTTTTTCTAAAAAAAAGCACAGGAAATTATATATATATATATATATATATATATATATATATTAATTTATTTCTGTTTAGGCCTACTTAAAACGTTAACGCGATGAACTTCATCGAAGCGTCATCAAAGCCATATAAAATTGGGACTGTCGTTAAATAAACTTATATCAGTCAGACATTCATTAGGGACCACGTGCAAGACGATTCCAAGAAGAACATTTCATGAAAAGCGTTGAAAACGATCTTTTATCCAATCTTCCTGTAGACGACAAAATGACCTCACAACAACACAGAACAACAAGCAACATTTCACATGCAAAGACAATTTTACACAAATCTCGAAAACTATCAACACATCGAATGTAGTTAATTACAATAAAATCATTAAAATCCGCATTAAAATACTTTGTTCTAACAAAAAAAACATTGAATGCAGTTTTACCACGTACTACATAGCTGTATAAATCGCACAATAGCAACGAAAACTAGCAGCTGTATTGGAATGCAGAATTGAACCAAAACTTTAGTAATTTACTAAGTCCCTCTACGCAAACTTCTAATGCTAAAAACCTTGTCACACAACACAAGAAACTTGCTTTGATGCCTTATTAGAAAAGTGTATCAAAAGCTCTCTTGTGCAGAGGTCGTATTATAAGGAACACATTTTCTATGTCTAGGGGAGGAATCTGATATCATGAAGGCAATATACATAGTTCCTGCTCTACAGTGATACAGAGGTCTTAGTATGATACATGTACTTAGTATGATACATATACTTAGTATGATACATATACTTAGCATGATACATATACTAAGGGAGTAAGGGAGTAAGAGCATGTAAGGGAGTTGGTACTTGGTAACCGTAATAGAGTGCTTGCATACTAGACGAGGTGGAGGCAGAGGCGTTTATTCCCCCCCACTAAGTCACAGGAGCAACTTAATCCCTCCTAAGTAATTGCAGCAACTCCCCCCCCAATTTTTGACTGACAGACGGACTAATATTATTCAAGGATGAATAATAGATTGGACTAAGTTAATGGCACACACACCAATACTATTGAGTGGAACAGAGTGGCTCAACTGCAAAAACATAAAAGATGTTTTAATGGTATAATACTTTAAAAATTAACTTCCCCTAATTTCGCTATGAGATCTTCCTCCCTCACATTTTGGATGGAGCCTTTGCTCCAAGGTTTCTATGGTGTAGACGCCTCTGGGTGGGAGTTAAATTTCGATAATAATTTGTTTATAATTGGTCTTCAAATGAGTCGCTGACATGTGATGACGGAATTGTTTGTATTTTATATATTTGTTACCAAAACTACCACCCTTCTTGAAACATTTTTTGCACAGAAGTGCACACACGCTCGACGGCGCAATTGCAGTTGTACTACAGAGCAATTGACCGCTCTAACCGATCGGCCACCATGCCACATGTACCAGTTTCATGCACCAGTTTCATGTTCACATGCTAGCTAACCATATCATTTGTTTCTGTACATAATTTATCCATGTACAGTAGGCCCGTATAGTGGAAGAGCAGCATCTATAATACAGTAACTAATCCTATACCATTTCGGTTTAATTGTCAATGAAAAACATATGCAATATTCTTAAAACCCAGTTCAAATGATATGCACAAATAACTTCAGTAACATGCTGTGGAACGACGATTAGAAGCCGATAATAGAACTAAACCAGATCCAGGTCATAAGTCAATCGGTTCAAGGTCAAGTGAAGGTCAACTGGCGCAAGGTCCCTTTCCGACGCTAATCATCCAATTTGGTCATTCAATTTCTCATTTGAATAGAGTTGCACTTCAATCAAAGGTAATGGCCTCCAATTCAATTAAATCCAATATTAGTTTGATTCAAATCAAACTGACAAACCACAACTTAATTTACAGACATCTAAATTACTTCTACAGTTCCAGTGGCGTAAAGCTTTGAAACATGCCCGATTCCATAATGAAAAAATGAGGCGACTTTCAAAAATGGAACCTCCACCAGGGGCAGAATACTGGAAATTGGCTTGGCACCCCTGCTGTAACTGTGCAGGACTCTCTCTGGTGATCGAGCCACAAACTTCTAACATTGGCAAGAGAAGTAGGATAGCTGGGAGCCTTGCAGGCTGCAATACAGCTAAAACTTGACCCCAGTTAAACTGGTTATCACCGCAGTTCGAATTAATAAATGAATACTATCATCATCGTGATTAAAATTAGGTCACTCCAAGGAGAATAATTGTGTTTGTGATAATTATTAAAGGTGATTAATCTTTAATTTAATTTAACTCATTAAAGGTGATTAATTAGAAGAATTTCACTGTCAATCTATAAGTCTACATCATCTGCAATTCATCAGTTGTGGAGTGGTCTGTACAAATGATTTGTTCCCTGGAAGGGAAGAGGGAATTCATGGTTCACCTGTCGCCGTTCCTGGTTCGTCTGTGCCCCACGTCTTCTGTTCGACGCTGTTGAGTCGAACGACGTGACAATCGCGACACAGGAGATGACGATCGAGAGGATAGCATCGCTTGTCCGGTTCGTCCGTCAATTGTATCCCACAATCCTACAATTAGTCAATGGAATCTTGATCGGTTGAATCTTCAGTCAATCCATCAAACAATCTAGTAAGGATTGATTGATGAATTGGTTTCAGTCAAATGATTGATTGGTTGATTGAGACAATCCATAAATTCATGGATTGGTTTCAGTCAAATGATTGATTGATTGGTTCAATCTATGAATTGATGGATTAATTTCAGTCAATTGAATGATTGAATCAGTCAATCTATACTCCCTCAATCGAATAAAAAACTCGATAAAAAAACTGACCAAAACGCGACTGGAAAAAACACAGCTCACTGTTAAACTGTCAAAGACACTGGAACTGGCCTAACTGGTTTAAATGCAGCATAGGACAGACGTTCACGTCGTAGCAACAGTTGACATAGCAACATCATTCTTACCTCGCAGTGGTAGCAGTCGACATGGAAGTCCTTGTCCATCGAAACGACGCGGACAGTTTCCTCCGTTCCCTGGAAAAGCAACACTTCTCAGATATAGTCAGGGCTTAGTGATTAAGACGCAGCATGTTAAATTATTTATTTATTTTATTTATTACCGAAATTTGATATCGCCCTTCTTCCAACATCTTTTGTTCAGAAGTGCATACACATGCCTCGACGGCGCAATTGCAGTTGTACTGCAGAGCAATTGTGCGCAAAGGACTTGCTCAAGGTTCTTACACTCGGCTGTGAGTGAGCCAACCGCTGGTAACACTTTTCAGCTTACTTCTCATTGTTTTGCTAACTGATGCAAATGATTCATATGCAAATTTTGAAATAGGTGTTCCATTTAAAATGAGCTCATTTCAATGAGTTGGAAGTAAATTTTTTTATATAATGCTCATAGTAGCAGCGCCACTCCTACCGAACTGAAATGAGTCGGGTTCACGGATATATCTGTTCGTTAATTTAAAAGGAATTTTGAAATGCATGTTCCCGTTAAATCAGCTAATTTAAGTACTCGTCATGTTAATTCTTTATATCATGATAGCAGCACCACCAATCAATGTTACAGGAAAAGTCCACTTCATGACCAGAGTAAAACACGGAAAAAACTAATGGACAGAGTTTCAGACTTGACTCTCACCTCAACTGGTTCGATAGGCTCTCCACAGGCCGCGCATCTTGGAGCGTAGATCCTATAGCGAAAGAAAACAACTGAAATAAGACTCTGCCCCCACATGGTTGAACAAGTTGTACAAGCGATAAAGCTGATAGGTGTTAACCGTGATAATCTGGGATGAAACATGTACCTCTGACAATACCTAACATAACACTTGCAAGTGCAAATCCATAACAGACTACCTACCTACCTACGCTGCTACTATGAGCATTATATAAATGATATGCAATGATCCCTTATACAACACATACTTGTGATACTCCCTTATACACCACACCTGCGATAACCCTTACAGCTACTTCACCTCTGATATATAGTCGATTTAAGCTAAGCAAGCCTCTAATATAACCCCCTCACATTTTATCTACATTAAATAATCCCTTATACAACACATACCTGTGATATATATATATATATATATACACAAATAAAACCTCTGGTAACTCCTCCAAGATCACCTACATTCAATAACCCCTTACACAACACATACCTATGATAACACGTCCGGACACCTAATACAATACTCACCTATGATAATTACTTACAGATAGATTACCTACCTGTGATAATCTCTTATACAAAAGACATTGTTCTCGGCATCAACAGTGAATGGAACACCATCCAGACAAATACTGCAGGCGCAACATCTAAAGCAGCCAGGGTGGTATGAGTTGCCGACAGCCTGCAACACCTGCCGAAGCAAACAAGACAAATAATAAGTATTAATAGTAAAATAAAAAAAATATTATCTTTATTTAATTTCAAACCGACAAACAGCAGTACAGCAGTGCCATACAATACAATAAAACTGAAATTTGATATCGTCCTTCTAACAATTTAGCTCAGAAGTGCACATGCCTCGACGGCACAGCTGCAGTTGCAATGCAGAGGAATTGAGTGTGAAGGACATTCTTAAGGTCCTTACACAGTGACTCCTCAGACGAGGGTCGAACCCGTACTCTTCACGCGTTACGGGCTGACCACTCTAACCGATTGGCCACCATGCCACACATGAACGAATGACGACAAGTTATTACAGGAGTCGAATTTAACGGTGGACAGCCATGCAAGGCGCCCATCACGTTTCACATTTATTTTAAGTAACACAGCTGCCTAGCAAAAGGACTAGTCAACCTTACAGGTAGCGGAAATCGAACTCGCTTATCTGCTGTGTGCTCCTTGTGTAATAGCAACACAAATATCGAAGACAATAGGACAGGAAATCTCTTTCATATAAAGTTATACACATATGTTAAGCAAAAAGCCTCCATAAAACTGTTTACACTTAAAGTTTTCCGCGGAACCCTCGTCTTCACCTCATGGAACCCTGGGGTTCCGCGAAACAAAGTTTGGGAAACGCTGCCTCAACCAGCGTTTCCTTTAGCGCCCCAACGGCCACATTTACGTCCGTAAAAATTTCCACAAATTCTGAGTCAGCCCGATATGATCGCGATGGGTCACACCCAAAATTCAAGGTCAGGATCGTACACCCTCTTTTTTTACTCAAACGGAAACACACTGTTCTTCAGCATCATGCTGCTCATTCGAATATTTACTTTAAGTCACCTGTTGTGTGAACGTATCCTACCTGTTCTGTAATCAGGTGTCCACAAACAGCACACCTGTAAGCAGCCATTTGAAAACCAGAATACTGAAACAAAAACAACACGATGGCGTTGAATAATGGGCAAAAAAATCTAACGAAAAGGGTATATGCATCCCAGTAGGTTCCCTACATTCATTCTCTCATTGCGAAGATTGATATAGCGTCCCTTAATATAGTCCCTACCATACAGTCCCCACCACATACTCCCCACCCTATAGTCCTTACCACATAGTCCTTACCATATAGTCCCCACCATATAGTCCTCACCATATAGTCCCCACCATATAGTCCCCACCATATAGTCCCCACCATATAGTCCTTACCATATAGTCCCCACCATATAGTCCCCACCATATAGTCCTTACCATATAGTCCCCACCATATAGTCCCCACCATATAGTCCCCACCATATAGTCCTTACCATATAGTCCCCACCACATACTCCCCACCCTATAGTCCTTACCATATAGTCCCCACCATATAGTCCTCACCATATAGTCCCCACCATATAGTTCCCACCATATAGTCCCCACCATATAGTCCTTACCATATAGTCCCCACCACATACTCCCCACCCTATAGTCCTTACCACATAGTCCTTACCATATAGTCTTCCTCACAGTAGATCTTTCCTTGAACAAAGTAGAAAGCTTTTCCCCTCAGAGTTCGACCTACAGAATCAACAGACATCATATGCAGATCAATGGCACCAGACCATTCTCATCATCTTCATCATCTTCACTGCTCTTATCAAATGACTATCATCATCATCGTCATCATCACTAATCACAGTCATCATTGCTAAAATTTTTAGATGTGTAACGTAATGGGCGCCTTGCATGGCAGCCGACGGTTAAATTCGACTCCTGTAATACGCTAATAACTTGTCAATTTTCGTTTGTACTGTGCTTGTAATCATACTCTGGTTTGTCAGTTTGAAATAAAAGCAAATGATATTTTTATTCTTATTATTCATCATTTATCAATTATTATTATTATTAGTATTATTATTATTATTGTATTAGTTCTATTATTATTATTATTACTATTAGTTTTATCATTATTTTTATTAGTTATATTATTACTTTTTAATCAGTTTTATTATTATTATTATTATTATTATCGTCATTGCTTTTATCAAATCCTCATCGCAATGATTATGATCAAAAGAATTAAATGAAACAATGACTTTGAGACAACGACTTTGAGACAATGACTTACCGCATGAAGAACACACAAAGCAAGTGGAATGATAGAGTCGCCCGAGCGCCTGACATGCCTCGGCTGCGCTGACCACCTTCTGGCCACACTTGAAACAAAGTCCTACAGAAACAAGAAACAAACATAGTCAGTTCAACGCACACACACAAAAAGTCTTGTAGTAGATGGCCAGCATGTCATTCATTTACTCCTCAATTGCATTGTGTTGGTGCAGAGGTGTCAATTCCCCTGAGTGATGGAGGCAAACATCCGGTCCCCAGAGTTAAGAAGGCAAGATATTCCCCCAAAGACTACAAAATTACCCCCCTACCTCGAATTGGAAGCATTTGCCTCCGGACCCCCCTCTGTGTGGATGCCCCTGCCTTGCTGATTACCCAATACGCAGCGGCTAGAGTAAGTATTGCCCATCCAAAATCAAGTAAATTCTCGGCCAAGATAGAGGCGTCGAATTATATGGTTTACCCATATACTTGGCTGTGAATTGTACGATATGTATGCGTCTGAGTACTTTACAGTTCTAATCAAATTAACTCAAGATTTCTAATTTTTTAGTGAGTTTTCTTCTTGCAATACTGCACTATGACCAAAACGAGATTCTGATCTCCAAATAATTGGCTTTATGCACACTGTTATTAAATTATACAACTTCCTAATACACGAACAAACAGATTCCTACTTAAATACACCGTATGACCAATCAGTACATGTTAAAAAGATGTTGCTTGTTTTTGCTTACCTAATAGGTAAGCTAACAGATCTTATTAGTTAAGCTGCTAGTTAAGTTATTATAAATTAAATTGCAACGGATGATGTGAAGCATATCAAACAAATAATCTATTTTCCAGATGTGTCCTCTACAGTCAATCATGCCACCCTAAACTATAAAACAACTAATCCATCTCAGGCTGGATTAAAAAGACATAAAGTAGATACGGATAATAAGTAACCTGGTCCCAGGATTAGACAATTTTTTTAGCTGAAGTTCAATCAAAACACCGATAAAAACATACCGCAATTTTTTCATAGATATAAATCATCATAGAGAAATTTTCTAAGATGAACAATTCCATTACATTTCATTACATTACATTCATTACATTCCATTACACGTACCACCGTAATCCACTAACCAAAATACGGCTCTTCCTTGTGCGACGGTGTCCTCTGCACTCCAACCCCATCTGGTATTCGTGGCGACAGCCTCGACGCCATCGACGGAGACGGAGGCCACTGCTCGGATGTCGCCACGTCCGGATAGCTCGCCTTCACGGACGGCTTCTCCGCAATTGCACTGCCAGAAATCGTTCCGCTGGGAAACGAATCATGGGACCGGGAGCCCGTCAGGCGCATCTCATTCTCCAGCTGGCGTGTCAGTTCCGCAAGTTTCCGCTCCGCCTCCGTCGGACCATCCGTTTGGTGTCGGACGACGTTGTAGTGAAGACCGCGCAGGCGGGTCACCGGCTGACTCCCCGCTGGTGGCGGCGGGGGAAGAGGGAGATCCGAGGGCGACCGGTTGCCAGTGGCAACATCCTTTTGGTGTGATGTTCGTGGAAATGTGGAGGAATTCAGTTGCCAGGAACCGTTCTGCTGCGAAGAGATCGAAGGCATGCCTCGATCGAAGGTGTTGTTCATGGATCGATCGATCGAATCGCCAATCCTCGATGGATCATTCTGGTTTTGTCCAAGGGTCAGACTCCTCGTTGTTTCGATGTTGGAAGGAATGTCGCATGGAGAGAACTGGCCGTTGCCTTCCCGGGCAGCATCTACGGCTAATGCGGTTGCTGGTCTGCCGTCGACGGAATAGGCTGACGACATTCTGAGGGTCGACGGAGACTTTAGACGGTTGTCGCTGAGACTCCTATTTGACTTGAGTCATGATCACTCAACTTCGACTTTGATGTGCATTTCATGTCCTATCCAACACTTCACCAGACTTTGTCATTCTATAAAAATATCACACTGCATCAATTATTTGTCAAAAGTCAAATGATTTTTAAATAAAATTGTGTCGTATAGATGAACTAAATTCTGAACCTGTGGGCCACTCCCACTATTCCAACAAGTTATAATTTCGAATCACTATGATTCAACTAAAAGAATTTGAATCATAGTTCTAAGAACCTTATGGTTACGATCCCTGGTTCCTGATTTCGCCCAAGGAATCAAAATAAGCCACATGTATGTCAGAAATATCAGAATACGAGCATCACACGTACGTTTAAAGAATGCAAATTGCTTGCTTTAAGTTATTATACAGGGTCCTTAGTAAGGCTGTCAACGAGTACCCAACCAAAGCTGACTACCCGGGTAATGAAATCGGTTTTCGTGTACCCGAAATTCCGCAAATACGCGCGATTTTACCTAATATTTTCCTGGTCATGTTGGCTGAGTGCCCAGGCAATGAAATCGATTCTCGGGTACCCGACATTCCGTAAAAATGCGCAATTTTCTACATTTGCTAACAAAATATCTGCGCGGACAGGTACCCAATTGCACGGGTCAACAGGTACCCGGGTCGTGATTACAAAACTTTTTGACAGCTTTAGTCCTTAGCAATGTTCCCTCTAATATTTTGGAGACAGTATGAAAAAATTTATTTTGCAACATTGTAAAAATGGTTCACAGTTTTGTGCGCAGGTTCAAGCTGAATGTGATGATAATTAAATTAACACCATATCCTAAAGTCTAAGGTGATAATTTCTGATAACCTAAGAAAAGTCCTTTGTCTAAAGATTAAAAAGGGAACATATCAGCCAAGGAACCAAAGTATACGGAGTAAGGAAGGCCACAGTTGGCTAGGAGAATCGATTTAGGTAGTTTCATAAGAAAACTGTTCGTGCACACTAAATTCTTCAGTGCGCTGGTTCCACGGTCCGTATACGCGTGCAAATGCGCACAGCTTAGAGGGAACATTGGTCCTTAGTTTCGATAGGACACAATTTTAATTCAACAGCAGCAATGTTTCCTGGAACATAAACACAGAAATAAAGCGGTGCTATATAAATGCTTGATTACACTACATTACATTACAAACTATATATAGATTTAAAACATTCTACTGTCCTTAGAAAGTTAGCAGTCCCAACGACAACTTGTATTGTATATTATGTTACAGACAAAATGTCATACTAGGGATTTTGCTAAATGCTTAGGAAATTTGTAAAACCCTAACTCCAGACTAACCCTAACCCTCACTAACCCTACACTAACCCTAACCCTAACTCTGACCCTAACAGTAAATGGGTGATTCTACATATTTCCTGAAATCTAAGAAATTATACATTTTACAAAATTCCTGTTTGACACATTGCCTGTAACATATATATATATATATATATATATATATATATATATATAGACACATATATATAAAATCTCACCCTGCCTTTACCAGCGTACGCCCAACTTCAGGCGTTTTCCTTCCATAATGGTTTCCAACGTTTTCGGTCACAATGGTTACAGAAGCTGACTTTGTAGTTCATCACAAAGTCCTACCTCCCCACAGGCAAATCCAAAGCCCTTGACTGTGCCCTAATTCAGCCCAGGCGCCAATCAGGGGTCACCACAGGGTCAACCTACCTCAGTATCACACAAACTAATTTAAACTAAAGACTTAAATTACATCAGTAGTGCCCCAGACAACAACCCTGGCAAACTTGTAGCACATAGGCACAAAGATCTGTGTTTGTGTGTTCAGATATGTGTATGAGTGTAGATGTATGTGTATGTGTGTGTGTAGGTGTGTGTGCGTGTGCATGTGTGTGTGTGTGTAGGTGTGTGTGTAGGTGCATGTGTGTGTGCGTGTGTGTCCATATGGTTCAAAGCTAGATATATGGCTCTGGTGCTTCTTAATCCAATCGACTCTAATCTAATCTGCTCTGTTAACTTCATTCTGAGAGGCTCTTGACGGGCACCAAATTAACTTCCCTAAACACACCTAATGGTTCAATGAGTCCTTAATGAAGGCCATAAAAGATAAAAACAAAAAGCACATAATATAGTTTAGAGAAGATAGAGGAGGCAAAGACAGAGGACGAGGAGGAGGACGAGAAGTAGGACGATGAGGAGGAGAAGGAGGATGACAAGAAGGCAGAGGAGAAGGAGGAGAAGAAATAGGAGGAGGAGAAGAAATAGGAGGAGAAGGGGAGAAGAAGAAGGATGAGGATAAGGATGAGGATGAGGAGAAGGACGAGGAGAAGAACGAGGAGAAGGATGAGGATAAGAACAAAGAGAAGGACGAGGAGAAGCAGAAGAAGGACGAGGAGAAGGATGAGGAGGAGAAGAAGGAGGAGAAGGACGAGAAGAAGGACGATAAGGAGGAGGAGGAGAAGGAGTACGAGGAGGAAGAGAAGGAGGAAGATGACAATTATAAGATTTTCCAAACTGGTCAGTAGTGATACCGAGTTTGAATTTCTTGCTGAGTCCGAGTTTTGAAAGCTGAATTTGGTGAGTATGAGGAAAAGTTTCCAATATATAAAAAGAGTCTCATTCTTTAGATTTTTAGATTGACAGTTCACACAACTTTCATGACTATTTAGCTTTTTCTTAGTTTTCTGTAGGAAGTAGTAACTTGTATGCACTAATATTAGCAGTATATGTGCTTTTAGTTACGTTGATTGTCACTTTGTAGATACAATAAATAATAAATATTTTGTGTTTTTACTTAGGTCGATTTTCGTTTTATTTATAAAAAAAATCCGAGTTTCCTTTCAAAACAGAAAATTGGAAAGATTACAACTCGGACCCATTGTTTGTCAGAGTCCGAGTTTTGCCGAATATTACGAAACTCGGCCAAGTCGAGTTTCCGAACCGAGTTTCGGTTCATTCGTAGCAGTAGCAGAGACAAGTGAGGAATGATGAGGAGGAGAAGGAGGAGGAGGAGGAGGAAGAGGAGGAGGAGGAAGAAGAGGACAACAAGATTTCCTAAACTGGTCAGAGAGGTAGCCACGGCCATGAAATGCTAGCGACATTGTTCTTTGGCCTCGGCATATACGAGCAGGTACCCTCCCTTGCCGTTTGATCCATCACTGAACACTCAACTTCAATCAACATCACGGCCACTTCAATCGAAATGCTAATACGCATCCAAAAAAGCAGAAGAATTTTCACTGACGTGGTCACCCAATTCTTGCAACAGATGGCAGTTTCAACTGTGACGTCATCTGCCATTAGCTGAACAAGTGCAGCGATGTGTGACACAGTCTTTTACACACACATAATTAATCACTAACTCCATGTGGCCAACATGCAGCACCTCGCGTGATTTACTGACTGCCCTGAAGGTAACGTTGTCATCCAATGCCCTCGGAGCAGCTGACAAAGCGCCGCTGACCGAGCTGTCGTTCTGAATACCCCTAAAGCAGAGGCCCAGCAACGGTAAACATCGAGCAGACAACTTCCGGAACCCCGAACGAGCCCCAGTGTCGGGGATAATACATAAATTACGCAGACGTAAACACGCTGTTTGCATTACACAGATTCCCAGTTTGTTCATGCAGAAACCAGGACGATATCGGGAGGTGGTGGGAGAATGGGTGGGGGTGAGAGGACTACGACATGGGGAGGTGGTAGGAAATGGGTGGAGTGAGACGACTACGATATGGGGAAGGGGTGAGAGGATGGTGGGGGTGAGAGGACTACGATATGAGGAGGTGGTGGGAGAATAGTTGGGATCAGATGACTACCATACAGGGGTGGGAGGATGGGTGAGGGCTGGTCCTGGGTTTTCTTACACCCTGATCTGGCACAATGCAGTCTAGCGTGTGGCTCTCTTTGAAGGTACCACCTACCTGTGTATGACCTGTATGTAGGCTGTCAGAGTACAGTAAACATTAATAATTGAATATATTTATATTATATATATATATATATATATATATATAACAGCGACTGTTTCCATAGTGCCGTTAACATAGGCATACCGCTACTACTCGGATGCAAAACTATAAGAAGAGGTGGTCAGTAGGCCTACAAGACTGCATGTGTGTATTTAAGAATGATGTATTGAATGTGTGACTTTTATGTGCCTAGGACTAAGACTGCCTTGGCCTAACACCGGGCATTTGCTGTTGTGGGTCCATCCACCTGGAACGACATACCTCCATCATTAGGGACCAAACTGATTCAATTCAATTCGATATTTGTTTAATCGAAATCAAGCAGACAAACCGTAAAGTTCTTAATTTACAGAGTTAAATTTAATGACTTGCTTCTTCCCATCATCTTCTCGCTCTTTGAAGGTATTTCTTTTTCCTCGGGGTTTCCATGCTGAGAGCACCTCTGAATAGTCATTCTGTAAGAGGCGCTATATAAATCTAGAGGTAAGATTAGATGTATGCCTGCTAAACTCTCATGCACTGTGTATACATATGTACTCATGTATGTATCTGTGTATGAGTGCATCTAGGTATGTGCATGTATACCTAGTTGGGCACCAATGCCGGTTTATGTCAAGACATTTATTTTGCACCTTTCACAGAACTGTGATCGCAATAAGCCTTGAATCAGAAGCCAACAGTTAACTAAATACCAGCATACACTAGTGTGTACTGCCCTAGAACATCCACATACAGATGCACAAATCTACATAAATCTACATAAATCTACACTAATCTACATAAATCTACATATCTAATGTATCATATACCCATTATGTGAGAGTACAGAACACTGACAGTGTGTCAGTGACACTCATGCCTTAAGCTGGCGTTCCCAACTTCTCTGGGTCGGGACCACCATTGAATATCTTGGCAGTAGAAGAACCCACTGTGTAAAACTAACTTAACTAAGCAGTGTGTGCTAACATTTGCATAGCAAATTGGCACAGAAAAATGTGGATTTATGCACAGCGTTTTGAAATTGGCATATTTAATGCAATAAGAGGAAATCAATGCAAACCCAGTTTATAATTTATTGCAATCCAAAGCAACTGTTGTACCCAATCTACCCATGTAATGTAATGATGTAACTAGTCGTAACAGCCTCAATGTCACGGATGAGCCTGCTTGTAACTCGTAAATTTTAGCAGTGCACTTGTCCCCCAGGGTTCACTTTAACTCTTTATACACTCTCCTTAAAATTGTTCTTTTCAGACATGCTGGGGTCAGGAGCCCTCCTGAGTAGCCACCCTAAAGGGGCAATATATAAATCTTCACAATGAATGAATGAACAAGTATGTCAATGCATGGTTTGAAGCAAATCAGACATAGTTAAAGCCCAATCATAGCCAAATATTGCTGCCTCAAAAAAATAAATGTTTCTCAATAAAATTTTGCGACCCGGGTCCGCTCTTAGGTCATGACTCAGAATACGAGAAATGCTACCTTAAGCATTATGATGATAAACCATGCAGAAAACTCAAACCATACACTGGCTTCTTGTCTGAGAACTCTGCTTCAAACTGGCACTCCTCGTGTATAAAGCGTGTTCAAATCATCTGTTCTCTTATTTATCCTCCAAGGTCACAACTCTGTCAAAGATTGACCAGCATCTGTTTGAAAGTACGCTGTTCCTGGTGCACGTCTTACCTCTTCATGACTGCAACTCTCTCTAAACTGAAAACTTATCTTTTTCAGTCTACTAATGGCTCTTAGTGCATGCCCATTTTCAAAGTGCACCTCAGAACCTTATCTGTCTATCTATTAATTTCTATCTATCTATTAATTTAATATGGTTCCTCTTAAAGACGACTAATCAGAGGTGCCCCAGATCCTGGCCGAACCAAAAAAGAGCAACTTCGAGATGTTGATGAATTGCATCCGAGGTTTGCTTAGGAAAGGAGTGACTGACCAGGCCAGCGAACGCCCTGGACTGTGCCATGGTTGTGCGAGCAAAAGGTACAAGGTGGTCATGTTGAGAGGGTGAAGGTAAAGATTGGCGATCAGGACATGCAGGAATGATGAGGGATTACAAGTAGACTGGAGCCCAACCCAATAAACAATTGTACGAAGGGAATTGCTATAATATTATTACCAAATCACAATAGTGTTGTATTGGACAGGCATTAATACGAGAAACCATGCAGTGACACTCAATCATTGAGTTTTCTTATAGACCTCTTAATCATTTATCAGAGGTGAAATCACAAGAGAATCAATTGGTTTTCATAAATTATGCCGTTATAACAGTGTGACGCGGCCAACCCATGACATTCAAATGCTTGCGAGTTACAGAAAGCCTATGCAGAACTAGAAAAACTATACCATTAGGGTCTACTATTATCTGAATCGTCGTGTGTCATCGAACTAAAGTCAAATAAGACGAGTCAATATAGCGCTATATAAGGTGGTGCGTATACGTGCTCAAGTCTGCAACATCTTATGTGAAATGAAAAGGAAATCACAGAAAAGTAAAATACATCAAAATAATTTCTTTTACTTACGCGTTAGAACTACAAAATTTCTCGATTTTTGCCTGGCTTTTACGACGACAGCGATTTACATGATAGATGAAGAGTTCGATTTCCACCCTCAACATTATTCAAACAGACGGCCATTCCAAACAAAATTTAACTCCATACCACTCTTTTACATGTGTTCTACACAATCTACAGACGATAGCAATAAATTCACGCAATGTGATCCAAATTTAATTATCTCACTACAGTATTAAGCAATAAAACTGTGTATTACTACTAGGAATGTGTAGTAACTTGTCAAACTTCACAAATTCGCTGGTTTTAATGGTAAGAGAGTGGCATTAATATAGTTTGCTCTATCACGTCGTTCTCTCAAGTTTTGCCAACAAACGTTAATTCTACGATACGTTGAATGCCATATTTAACCTACACTCACCAAATTACAAGACCTAGAACTTAGCGTCATACTCTTCGACCCAAAGTCAACTCTCAATTTATCCCAAAATCCACATAATTTATATGATAGAAATTTTTATATCCACTAGTTTATTTTATTCCAAGCCATTTTAATATTATCACTCATGCTAGCGTTTCAGCATTTTGTCAGATTGTTTTTTCTTTTGACTTACGAATTTTAAAAAATGCAACAATAAAAATAGTCGCAGAATGTATAGGCCTGCATGAAGGCTTACAATTCTTACCAGCCACTACACTATTTATAATTAGGCGATGATGAATATTTACTGTCAAAAATTCTCTGGATAGGAACAATAAATGTGAATGTGATACATCATAGCGGAGAAGAATGAGGAGGAGAAGATGATCATGACGATTATATATATATATATATTCTCCTTTGCAAATGACA
The DNA here is from genome assembly GCA_959347315.1 of Bimastos eiseni. NCBI lineage: Eukaryota > Metazoa > Annelida > Clitellata > Crassiclitellata > Lumbricidae > Bimastos > Bimastos eiseni. Next base: position 7,599,836 of record OY365822.1, on the reverse strand, counting down.
ATTCTTTTATCCGCAATCAAGAACAAATTGTAATAGGCTTGCAAAATTTGTAATTTACTTCTTTAAGATTCATTCACCCACAATAATTATCGAAATGGATTGGAGAAACATAAAAAATTACAACATATTTTTGTGGGGAGGGACTGAGATGGCAATATACACCAATAAGGGGGGGTCGCTGCCCCGATTTTTAAAACTGAGGTGGGTGCCACTCTGTCCCTCCGCTTGTCATACCTCTGTCTCTGGCTAGTAGTAACAACTCCGTGCAGTTAGGTGGGTGTCTATGTGTGTGTGTTCGCTTGTGTATGTTTGTGTAGGTCTAATTATGTAATGGCAGCATATTGGTAAGAAAACGTTGCGCGGAAATTGACTGGTAACAGACATTAAATAATTATCTCTCCCAGGGTACCAGCGATATGATACCGGCGTAAATTGACGAACGAATGATCCCTTGACAGAGTACGGGCTTATTGTGTATTTTGACATTTTGCTTAAACAGTGAGCGTTAATGGATAGAGAATAAAGAAACTTGGCTGAAAAAACTGTTGCAATTTCTAAAATTTTCTACAATAATCTGTGTCTAAAACTACACGCCGAAAAATGCAGTCGCACGCGGGAACGAGTCAGTCTGACGATTCTGATCCAGGAAAGACGGAGGCGTCAGGTGTGGTTGAATTGTCCGCAGACGACAATAATTATCGATCTAATAAACGTGCTGCATCTTCGCCGTCGTCACCATTGCCGTCGTCGTCAACATCGACTCCATTCGCTGGCGTTCAGGCGAATTTTGAAGGCATGTCTTTGTTGTCAAATCTTAGATTCATCTGTGCCATAACGATGTAGGCGAAAGTGCAGTATCGGGGTGCGTAGGTTTCAGGGTACCGTATAATATCGTTTGGCATGCTGGAACGTCTGCACGGAAGGTACAATGTTTTATAATGACGACACTAACCATGATCCTGAACCTAACCAATCCTCATGATGCCAGTTAACTTACCCTAACCAACTCATGATGCCTAAACTACCTTCACGGCTATACCTTCCTGGTATATATGCACACCACGATAGTGCACTTTCACGCCAATTTTCAATTGACAACTAGTTCTCTTCACTGAAAAGTTCCTACTCTTCTCATTCTTGTCAAGTGTTCGGGATCGGGTGTTACCATAATTGTTCACTTACGTGTCATAAGCAATGAACGTGTCAATGATTAAATATTACACAGCTTCTCTGTAGCTGTGTTTTCAAACAAACAGCATATAGTGAGTATTGAATTTATAGTTATTGATTTAGTCATAGTTATTATTCTTTGAACTATATAGTTAACATAAATGGCCTATTATCGCAGGGCGTGCACACTGCCGATTTGAGCGTTTTGTTCAGAGGTGGCGATCTTGTTTGACAGGTGGGGGGACACCCAATGAGAGGGGTAGAAAATGTAGGGGGACAAGTATATAGCATGTACCCTCTCCGTGAAAGGTGGGGGGATTTGTCATCCTCGGCCCCCCCCCCCGCCCGAGATCGCCGCCCCTTGTTTTATTACATAGTGAGAGTGTGATGCTGGTATTTCTCGTTGTAGAGGTGGACAGTCAAGGCTCCAAAAGGCAGAAGCTTGAAGAGATGAAGTGCGAGGAGAGTAACCCAGTCGCCAATCCGGAGAAAGAGTCGTTGATATGTCGTCTCGAGGCTGCCAAGGCGACTGCGATATTCGATCCAGGTTATTATTTGAGAGTGCAGCACATGTTGTTGGCTTTTATATATATATATATATATATATATATATATATATATATATATTATCATTACAAAGGTTTTTAAGTGTGCAAGGTAACACAGAAGGGGTGTGGTTGGAAAGAGAACTTCAACAGAAAGTAGCTACATAGTAACAGTTTGCCTGCCAATCAGGGCTGTACCGAGCTATAATTGCACCCTGCGCATAGCATCAATATGATGCCCCGATATTTTTATATTAGTATTTGCGTCCTGTGCCTAGCATCAGTCTGGCGCCCCAACATTTTGAAAATAGTGCATTTTATGGAATAATAAGTTATTCTATCCTGAAATTTGCGCCCTTCCCGCATTTGCGCCCTAGGCCACGGCCCCGCTGGCCATTCCCTTGGTACGGCCCTGCATAACCATTTGATTACCTCTGTGACCATGCAGCTTTTGTTCTAGTTGTAAATTTCTTGAAGATGCACTATATCAAGTTTTCATATGATATCAAAGCAGTATATTGAGTACATCCTGTTATGAATCAATAGCTGCGACTAGGATAGCTAAGTTATTTATTAAGTTTAGTTAAGTTTTCAGTTAATATCATGCTAAGAATTGTTATTTTGTACAAACTTATAATAGCTCAAAAACGATAATTGGTGCTATCGTTCATTGTCGCCTCGAACATCCCCAGGTCGCGCTGACCTAATCTTTTGATCCTTAATTGATAGGTATAATTATAAGATTGTATAATTGTCATTGTTGTTCTGTCTATTGGATTGCCAAATAAACTTTGATTGATTGATTGAATTATTTCCAGTGTTAATTGTTTTAATCGTTGACCTTCTCCTGACCGATTATTGTGTTGTTTCCGTTGTTTAGCCCAGATGTTTGGCAACCAGAGCGTTGACATGGAGAACATGGATGTTGACCGTCTGATGATCTTCGGCTACATGGAACTGCGAATGATTATCGACTGGGCGAGACTCGTTCCAGGTTAATTGCTGGTAATAAGATGTATTTAAGAGAGTAAGGTGTGTGTATTATGTATTGCCAAAGGAGTCTTCTTTGTCATTGCGGCCTATGGATTGGGCATGAGATATTGTGATATCTAGTCATTATTAGATATCACGGGATATCACTATTATGATAGCTAGGGACATGCACTTGGTTTAATGGTTTGTTAGGCGCCCTTGCAGTGGTATGGTCGCATTTACGGCACTTTATGAATCATCGTCATTATTATTGTTATTATTATTATTTTTATTATTATGATGCGCTTGTTTGGATCTATTAAGGAGTCATAAGTAAAGTGCTTTTGTGAGGTATTTAATCTAACAGCCAATTGCTGTAGCATTGATTATTTAAGTTAGGTTTATTAGGATTAGTTAAGATTAGTTAAGATTAATGACCATTAGTTAGATGTACAATTGCGACTTGAATATTTTCCTAACGTTACTTTACACTAGTTTTTGTTCGCTGTACATTTGAATAATATGTCAGTGCTCACAACGATTTATGTAGCAATGTACGTTAGTGGGTGGCCCTGCTAGTGGGAGGTAATCCTATTAAGCCTCCCTTTGTAACCCATGAGCAACTTTTGATGATTTTGGATTTGGTTATAATAAAACATTTTTGATCCTTAAATTAATCAACAGTGTAAAGCGGTATAGAATCACGGTTAAAATTTAAATTACAGGTTTTAGGACTTTGACTGTCGAAAATCAGATGGCGCTACTGAAGTCTTCATTCATGGAGCTCAACATTCTGCGACTGGCCTACAGGTTTGTAAATGTCCTTATGATAGTAATAATGAAATACTGAATTCACTTTGTTTGATTGATTTCTCCCAGTACCCTAGAAAAGAAACAATGCTAATATGGCGGTTTTCTTTTCTGTTGAAAATTCTGCCACTTGGGTGTCCCTTCTAGTGGAATTTCAATCCCTTTCGGGGCTCCCTTTGTAGCCTCTTATTTTATACTTGATGTTCTTTGTTTTTGCCTTGAGCAAACTGTTTGTTATGGCTATAAATAAGCAAATTGATTGATTGACTGACTGACTGATTGGTTGGTTGGCTGATTTAAATACTAAAAAGCTAGCATGTAACATGACATCTGTCCATTGTTGCAAAGTAAAACTGACAGAGATAACTTGATTCATGGTTTAAACAAGCTGAGGGAGCCAGCCCTGTGCAACATTTACCAAACCAAAGCGCACTGTTACATTTTCAGTGCCATGAAGAGTCTAGATTGTAGCATTGCCAGGCAGTTTGTGTGGCGAGTGAGGATGGATGGAGTTTGTTATCATGATAGTCAATTTGTATGGCACGACTTCAAGGAACACTCTTCAGATGCGCTCGTGACTTTTCAGCGCCAAACCATTATATAAAAGATTTGGTCTTTCAAACGCTGATGGGAAAGGGACAAGGAAAGCGATGAAGTTCAACCTATTCCAGAAAGATTTACCGACCACAGCGAAAGTTTTATGGACACTGTTGAGATTCAAGCTCTAGGGACAACCCGGGTCGATTTGCATGGCAGATCAAATAATGTACGTAATGTAATTGAACACTTATATAGCACCCTTTGAAGATATCTACTCAAGGGGCTCTCTGTGCTAGCCTATATGATATTAAATGTCATTACTTATAAATATTTTACATCAGTTAGTAAAGAAGTGCACAGTAAGCTGAAAGAGTCTTCAGTGGTGGACCCAAACACAAGCGTAGAACCAACTGATGGATTCCTGTGCTGAAAGGAAATGTGTACTTGGTCAAACTTTTTGTGCACCTTTCCTTATGTTTTCTTGACGTCACGAGTGCCAAATAGCTGCCAACTTATTTTAGCTATGTTTTGAAAATGAATTAAGTGAAATATTTATGCCACCTAAAGACAACTCTCGATTTATACCCAGATCATTATGTAAAAATATTTACTGGTATGTTATTATTTCTAGCTACTTTTGTGGTCACTGTCAGTCATGTTAGCATTTCTGCATTTTTGTCAGATTGATAATTTTTTAAAGAAACGAATATCATCAGCATAATCGACGCAACTTGGAACAGAGACTTTGAAGGGGCGCTATATAAATGCTCGATTACATTGCGTGTGTCTTTGTCTGTTGGTTTGTCTAGGTCGATGAACTGCCCTGGTCATCTGAACTTTGCCCTGGGCATCATCCTGCCTCGTGCTGACTGTACGAAGATGGGTTGGGGCCTCGAACTCATCGACTCTACGTTGGAATTCGTCGGTCGCCTTAAAGAGGTGAACCTTGACCAGATCGAGTTCGCCGTTCTGAATGCCGTCGTCCTTGCCTCGCCTGGTAGTTAATTTTTATTTAAATTTGACACAGTGCAGTTTTTATTGTCTTCAACAGATATATATGGCACTATGATACAGCTAGAAGTAGTTATTACTTTAATTGTATCATCTCAATTGTTGATGCAGACATTTACTAAACAGTTTTTTGTCGCTTTTCCTTATGTGTTTTATTGGCTGTGTGCATGGGTTTCTACCCCCTGATGTCATTGGGGCAATTCTTCCATATCCCCTCCTAGGGCCTTTCTTTCCCTTAAAAATATCCTCTAATTGAGACGAGAATTGGCAAATCATTGATTGGAATCTAATCAGTTTGATTGCACATATACAAAGGAATACATAATGTATCCCTAGCATTTGGATAGTGTCCTATTCAAGACTACCTTACCACAAGTAAAAAGCAAAATTTATAATCCGAATTGTTAATTACTGTAAAGCAAAAAGAAGGAGAAAGATTAGAGAAAGCTCTAATTGGCATATCGTTAGGGGTGAACCGAGTTTGAATTTCTTGCCAAGTCCGAGTACCGAGCATTACGAGTTCAATTTTGCCAAGTCCAAGTTTAAAAATTTAAATAAGTCTTATGCTCTTGATTTTTAGTTTGGCAGTTTGCCCAACTTTTAAGATTTTTTTAGTTTTTCCTTAGTTTGCAACTAGTAAGCATAAATAAATCCGATTTTCGTTTTCAAAACAGATAATCGGAAAGATTAAATCTCGGGCCCATTATTTGTCCGAGTAATGCCGAGTGCTATGAAACTTGGGCCGAGCCGAGTTCCAAACCGAGTTTCGGTTTATCCCTAGAAATCATAGAACTGGTTGAATAGGAAATTTTATGTTCTTTATGACAAAAGCAACTGATGAACATTACGTGATAGTTGTTGTTTGCATGCGTTGTTTGAGTTAATTGCTTTTTTCATCCTTGGTTTTCCAGATGCCAGTGGAGTCATGGACCGTGACATCATAACAGCCTTTCAGAACCAGATGCTCGACTGTCTCGAGTACTACTGCGCCACACGATATCCAGCTACTCCGCGTCGCTACGGCAAGATCCTCCTACGGCTGCCGGCCCTCCGAACGGTCAGCGCCAGGGCGGCCGATAATTTCCTTAACCTGTCGCTCCACGGCCAGGTGAAGATGAATGCACTCGTTGCGGAAATGATGAGCTAGGAAATTGTGCTCGGGTGGAGATGAGATAAGCTCGTGGAAAATTCTTGAGCCGAGATGATGAGTCGGTGGAATATTCCGGAGCGGTGATGGTGAGGTTGTGGAATATTTCGGGAACGGTGATGATAGCGGATGGAATGTTCCGAGGTGCAGAGCTGATGAGCTTGGGGAATATTACATGGCGAAGATGTTGATATCTTGCCTGATGGAATGTTCCACAGCCAAGACGAGGAGCTCGCGGAACATTCCGGAGCCGAGACGACGAGCTCATGGAATATGCGAAGGCTGAGATGGGTAGCTGAAGGAATATTCCATATCCAATTTGGATTGCTAAAGTCTTCTGTTCTTTGTCTGTGTATTTTGTTTCACTTGTTAAGGTTTCTGTTAATTAGATTTCTGTTAATTTCTTGTGTCTAAGTCGTGTGTTTTCATTGCCAGAGTGCGAGGATGATTAATGATTTGTATTGTTTGTGGAGTTATTGTTTTGTCTAGATGGAACTTTCCATTATCTTGACAGGGGCTTGTATAAAAATGTCTGTTATTGAATTGGAAATTTTGTTTTTCGTTTCTGGGAATGGGAAAGTTGCTTGAAATTTCACGTGAAAATGAAAACATTTATGTAATTCTGGTCTGGAAATTCAATTGGAATGTCTCTTGAGATTTCGTGTGAAAAATCGAAACGTGGATGGATATTACTATTGTTTAAGTGAAAATATCTTTTGTGTGGATGAGAATTTCTATTTCTACAAATACATGCATATTTTTGTGTGGTTTTCTGTTATCCGATTTGTTTTTGGAAAATTGTTTTCTAATCTTTGGATTTAATTTTTCCTACATCTGCATTGGATCGTTCTTTTTTTATGAGTTTTGTGGTCACTTGTTTTGTTTGTGATCATTTTGTTATCGTTTATTTGGACACCTTTTGAATTTGTGAGATCAGAACGCCCACAAGTGCACGTAACCAATTTGTCTGGTTGTGGGGCACCATCACTGTGCTTACATTACAGTGGCTTCTATTCACCGATTGTAATGGTAATCACAATTGCTTGCTACATAGGCGTCATTGTGGAGACAAAATCGACATGGCGATGATGTAGTGAGACTTGGGGGCCTGTGCAAGTCCAGATGTCCGAAACCTGAAGCCCATGCTCAGGTCTTGTGTGCCCTTGAAGCCAGTGTCTTTGGCTCATTTGTCCTCCATTTTTTATATTGTAATTGTAAATTTATATGGTGCTAATTCAGGAGAAACAAACAATGTTGCTTCAGATCTGATAACACAAAGCGACGATGGAATAATCTGGTTTATAAGGGAAAGGCTCTAAGAAAGACGGAAAAGTTGAAGGTTTCAAGGCAGAAATTCCAGATGGACCAACGACAGAAGTTTGGGATAACCAGGTCACCTAGCTGCGTAATAGCAAATTAAAGAAACGTGTGGTCTGAGAGCGATGGACTGGACTGTGAAGGGCATAGTTTTCCTAGGATGAGAAAAGAAGACATCATTGCGTTTTTGCATAGCAGTTTCTTTTGCATGAAACTGGACAACAATGGACATAATGTATGCCCAACCTAGGTAGACTACCGACATGATAGGTAGCGGTTGAATTCAGCCAGAGCTTTATAATGTTCTGAGATCCACACTGCCTGAAAGAGATTATCTGTCACCTAAATATGCTTTTGTCACAATAATGAACCATGTGATTCTTGTTTCCTACCTTTTATGTGTTTTGCGAGTATCGTTTATGGTTTTCTGAGATAGATTTAGGTTTTAGATTTGCAGAAATGTCAAAATTTGACTTCATTGGATGAGCAATTTATTTTACCTCTGAAGCCAGCACTTAAAACAGACGGTTGTTGATTTATTCAGGTAAAAGTAAAACCTGCACAAACGGCACTACCACGCCAATGTCGGTACACAGGAATGCATTCTCTTTCGACTTTAATAGACTTTGCCTTTGAACGATCTGACGCTGCCAGATTGTCCATGTGTCTGTCATGGGGGCCAATAGACAGGGGCAAATGCTCCATCCAAAAAATGAGGGGGGAAGATAGTTTTTTAAAGTTTTATACCATTAAAAATCTTTCATTGTTTGCAGTTGAGCCATTCTGTTCTATATTCAACAGTGTCAATGTGTCTGCCATTCACCTAATTCAATCTATCATTCACGCTTGAATAATAACTAGTAGTCAGTCTAAATTGAGGGAAAACTGCTCCAATGACTTAGGGGCATTAAGTTGCTCCAAGGACTCAGGGGAGGTAATAGACGCCCCTGCCAGTAGAGAGTCTTAGGACTTTTCTGATGAAAACTGAGGCTTGATTTATTGTGTGTTTTCGTTGCTTCAAAATACATGGAGTTAATGAGATTCAGGATGAAAAGGTGTAAAGGATAAAAGATTAAAGTAGCACCCTTCCTGCTTGTGTGTGTTTTGTCAAATTCTCCTCGAACGCATAATTTGTTCGATCTTTTGGCTGACGAGCAAGCATGACAATACACTGCAAATGTGTTGGATACAATACAGCTCTATTTGTTACAATACGATACGGCTGTATTGTGTATGGTCCTACTTCCAAAGCTCAAGTGGCAGAACCTCCCTGGTGCAGAGCTATTGTGCTATTGCTCAGGATTCCTGCACAGTAACTGCCATGGACAAGCGCTCTAAGTAGTCGACCAAATGTGCCACACTGGTGTCTGCAGTCAACAAGAGCACATTTCAATGATCCCTACTCTTTTGTGTTGGTACTTGCTCAAGTGAGCAAGCACCTATCCTAGAGATTTGTTGACCCTGATACCTGGTGTTCAAGGAGTGGTCAGCCATCCAGTGCCAACATTGGACTTGCAATGTTTTTTTGTTTCACCAACATCAAATCTAACTGTAACGATCTGTTTATTTATTTTCATTGTTAGTATTTTTCATTACTATTATTATTAAGAAAAATTGCATGATCATGTTACATGCTTGATTTAAATCTGTGCTTAAAGATACAATGTCCTGGCCAATCCTGTGACCCCTTGGGGGTTTTGTGTGTTTTACGATTTTAGTAAATATTGTGGAATTTCCAGAAGCCTTGAAGTGTGCAGTGTATATGATTGGTGCCTGTGTACTATATTATCCGCAATGTAATGTAACCGGGTTATGTATTTACTTTACTGCAGCCCAATTACTGACCTCACATGCCTCTCCTACTTTCAGCTGCAGTGTATGAGGGTCATTTGCAGATCTTTGTTCACATCCACCTTGACTTCAATAGTTCATGTTTTTGTTTTAAGGTTGACCTTTGCAATACTCCTCATATAGGCCTTTGCAAGATCTGCCTGTTCCCTATCCAGTCATCAGTACCGTATCCAGTTCTCAATGCCTGCCTTCCAAAATTTTCCTATGTCTCGTTTATGGTCACTCAGTTGCACTGGCTTCCTCTACCAGTGTACATTCAGTTCAATATTCTTGTACTGGTCATTAAGTCCGAACTGGTTTTAGCTTCAACATATCTCAGGGATCATGTTCGCCCCCTGTTTATAGTTTGTACAGCTTCACATCGACCTTTCTGCACCTCGTTTGACTTATACGCTCTCCTTGTTCGCGAGTTAGGACCAGGATGTCCAAAACAAGATCTTTTGCCACCATTTTTAGGCCCCCATGGATCGTGCTAAATTTTTGTGAAAATTGTGCGAAAATTCGCATAAACCACGGGTCCTAGTCATCAGCAATTACGTTGTCGGGTCGATAAACTGTAGCCTAATAATAGCCTAGACAAAATTTCCGAACTTTATGCAATACCCGGGGTAATTTGCGAAAACTTTCCATTTATGAATTTATGCAAAAATTGCCAGTTTTTGCGAAAAATTGCATAATCGCATAGACCACGGGCACCTAACCATTGGGCCCTTGCTGTGGAATGCCTTTACCTCCTCTCTATGTGTTACCATTCTTTCTGATTCTCTTCCTAAGTTCCTCTCCCTCTTCAAAACTTTGTCGACTCTGCGAGTTCTTGGACTGGGAGCGCTGTTGAATGGCCACTGCTCCGAGCGGTGCTACATAAATTACTAAGCATATACAATTATATTAACGATTATACTGCGTGAAAATATATTTACTTTCTTTCTGATCTGTTTGTTAGATTTTGTGAAAATTAGTTTGAAGTTGTGAACGAAGTCTGTCGACTTCTTTTCAAATGTCACATGTTGTCTGTTCAGACTTTTGCGCACAGCAGTAGAAGTAATATGATGAATGCTCATTCTCAAACTTTCTTGATATTTGTGTCTTTTTGATTAATGGAGTACATATAATTATGAATCAATAAATATTTGTTGATTTTTATTTGTGGTTGAGCCTCTGTTACTGATTTGTTGGAATTTTTGTCCCTATACCTTTTTTTCTTCTTGATTCGTTTCGCTTGATCAGTAATTTATCGTCAATCTCGGAAGTCGGTTTTCCTTGATTATCAGTTTATCATTTGAAATAATTTGAGATTGCCTGGTCAGCAATATTTATAATTTTATATTTGTCATTTGCTTGACACAATTGACGATAGCATAAGTAGAAGTTTGTTTTCATTTACCTCCGTTGATAATGAACATTGATTAGCATTTTGTCATTAATCTGTTTAAATTACTGGAACGAATTAGTTGTCAACCTTGCTAGAATAGTCCAACACATGTATCGTATGTTTACATGCATATTACATGAGTAATCAACGGTACTATCGAGAACCCCAATGTTGCCAGCACATATTGTCAAAGTTGTCCAACATTGTAGCCAGCACATTTTTACTGGAAGGGTAAAGGTGTTATTCAATTGGCTGAAATGAAACTTGATGTAGTGCCTCTTCAAGAAATCTATTCAGACACACTCACAGTCCAACCGCGGTCAAAGAGAACAGATATAAGAGAAGAGTTGAAAGAAGACGAGGAGATCTTAGATAAAAGCCGGAGGTCCAGAGGAATTCCGTTCGTAGTGGTTGGGCCCACAACAGAGAAGGCACGATGCTGCAGCGTAGCAATGCACAAGAATGCAAAGCTGAGAAGATACAATAACTATGTGGCGTCATATAAGAAACAGTAGAAACGGTGGCAGGAGGTCCAGTTCACAGGACTTATATGACGTGATATGCACTCGGGTGGACTTTGAAAATGCTGTATACACTGGTCTTTCTTCCTCAAGTTCTCTCACACTTCAGTCTATTCTTAATGCTGTTGCTCGTCTGATAGGTGACATTCCTGAGTTTGCCAATATTTCATGCTTCATTCTGGACACACTTTCATTGGCTCCCTATTCAACTGTATACAGCTGCTGCCTACTTGGTGGGGTAGCCCCAACCTACCTAAGATTTTCCTGCACTTCAGTGTCCTCTTTACCTGCAAGGGCCTGTTTGGGATCTTCCACTCGCGGCCCTCTTGCTGTTCCACGCATGTGCTCTGCCACGGCCCAGTCGAAGAGCTTTGCCTATGTTGGCCCTTACCAGGATGCAGTATTCCAGTTACTGTGGCCTAACCAGTGATTTGTACAATCTCAGTATTGTATCCTTGTCTTTGGTGACTACGAGTCCTTATCATATCTAAACTTGAATCACCCTACATCACTGCTTCAGCAAATTGCATTGAAGTCCTTGTACTCTTATGCGTAATCACTACCAAGTCCTTTTCTTCTGACTCACTTTCAATTCCTTATCCACCCACCTCTCCACCCATGTCATAAAAAACTCGTTTCTCATCACCAAGCACCTCTCGCAATTAAAAAAACATCTGCCAGTACCATCTCAACATTCTTATTAGATATCTAACGTCAGTAGCACCACTTATTTTTCATCACCCACTGTGCTAGTTTGGTATCATCTGCAAAACTTTGAATTTTTTATAAAATCCCATCATCTAACAGTAGCAAAATGTTTAAACAGTAATTGCCCAAGCACTGATCCTAGTGGCACTACACTTAACACTGGTGTCCAGCTAGAATGTTTGTGCCTACCCTCTGATGCATGCCGTGTGCTTGCAAATATGTCGGATGAACTACAAGTCGAACCGCATCAATAATATTTACTGCATAAAAACCCACCCAAAAACTGATTCGCTAAAAGGTGTGTGAAGTGAACTACTTGAGCTGTTGAGCGCTACTGGTCGTGAGCGGCGCTATACAAATGTTCGATTACCTTGCGTCGTGATTAAAATTACTGGGAATAAATACCATGGAATTGGCCCGACATAAAACAGAAACAATATCCAGAATATGGCATTTAGTTACCTTTTTTAGATTTACAGTGGTGTGAAAAAAACTGTCTAGTAAAGCGCTCTATTTAGTGTCATTTTTATTATGCTACGTGTCATTACATAAGCAGACTCGACTAGTCATAGTCTCATAGAAGAGGCAGACTTCTAGGACCAAAACTTCTGGAACAGCCTCACGATAATCGCCTGGACATGCGCACTGGCCAGTTTCGCTGTTTGCTTTGGATGCGTTGATGATTGGGCGAAAGATTTCTTTGCTTTAAATCTTCAAAAACCTGCCCAGAAGCCTTAAAGCTCGTCAAAAACTTTTCAAAGAGCTTACGAAAGTTGTCAGAGCGCCGTTAGGTTAACGTCGCAGACGATTTTGACCGAGACGGGAGGAAGTTCTTCGTCCGAGCTGGTCGCGAATTTTGCCGAGAACTGCTAAGGACCATATCCATCGGTCTTTGTTGATACTGAATGGATGGACTTCTGACAACGGAGTGAGTTCGACTTTGTTCGAGGTATGACTTTGACTAGGTTTATCCAGTAAATGTTTGATGTAATGCGAAAAAGTTACAAATAGGTTACATCTAGTGGTGGATGACTTAAGAGAAACTTTATTCGTGATGCTACTGTATTGCGAGCAAGTCGAAACTTGTGAAGCAAATGTAGGGCAGGGAATCCATAGAACTACTCATACTAACTTCTTCCTTTTTGGTGTAATCGAATGCTGCATCAATTTCAACATTGCATGGCAGTTAATGCGTAATAACATTTTCGATGTATATAACCTCGTCTGTGTCTGAAAATTGCATATGCAATGCCTAATAGAGAGAAATAAAATTATGAAACAAGTTCTAGTGACTACTTACTGTTAAAAGTAAGTTAATTGTAAAACGTACCTTAAGTTGGTGCTTGCTGAAGGAACCAGCAATTTTTGTCTACAAAAGAGTTATGACAAGTAACAGGGACTTGCAAATAAAAAATTTACTATGTGATTCGGAGATTAAGGTTCAAATATGAATTTGATCAATGGCCACTAGTTTGATATTCATGTCATGTAGTGTGTACTTGATAGCACAAGTGTACCACGGTAACACAATTAGCAATATATCGACTTTTCTACAGTTTAAACCAATTAAACTGAATTAAGGTAATTTTCAGAATCAAATTAACACAAATAATTGTGTAAAAATTAAGACCAATGATTCTGATCTGTTTCTGGTTACATGTTCATTAACTTTAGTCACAAGCTTTAGTACCTAAATCACACGTTTACTGATTCACAAAAAACCTCTTATACAATGTCAAAATCACAAGTCTTGATTATACCTAGGGTTGCCAACTCTGAGCATGTCCATTCTGGGACATTTCCTTGTTTCCACTGTGATGAATGACAAACGCTAGGGTTGGCAACTCCAAACACACTTATTCCGGGACATTTTACAGTACCCACTATGATGAATGATTTATGCAGTTTGCGTCCATTCATAAAATAAAAGAACTGGCATTAAACATTGAATTAGTCCCAGAACTGACTGAAATGGCCATGCACAAGTGTTATTAGGCTTGCAACTAACAAAAGGTCACTGTATCATCCTATGCTATTAACAATTGGGGGGTCACAAGTGCCAATGCTGCTGTTGGGGGTGGTTTATGTTTTAATTTCTTGGATTCCAGGATAAAATAAGCATTGCCTGGCAAATATTACACACACAACTAGTTAAAAATAAAATAATTTTAATTCAATTATTTTTTTATGAACATTTGATAATCTAAAAACGAAAATAAATTTTTTTAGGCTGTATTAGTAGTTATTACAGACACAAACATTTATTTTGCTTATTTTTCATTATGCTAAATGGCAAAAGTCAAAAGTTTTAAGCTTCGCCTGCGAATGGTACTCGCCAGGCCAGAGTTACCACTACTATTCGATTCGTACTCGGATCCGGCAAATAATGCATCGAAATACTCTGATTCGGTACTCTGTGGAAGTTGTCTACTCGGTTATGCTCTACTTGTATTGAAGCAGTCACGACTGCCGCTGAGTTAGGCCAAAATGACTAAACTGACAGATCCGTCCCGAGAATCTCTCTGTGACTCGCTCTATGATCTTAACTTACTTGGATAGGAACATTGATCTTAACACGCAGTTGCTTTGCGCCGTTGAAGATCTGTCATGTGTCACTGTCTGTGCATGTCTAACTATGAAGAAAGGCTATGTCTTATTTTATAAGTTCGTATGACCAAGCCGTTGAAGAAATCATCATCATCATCGCCATCACATACATCACCATCATCACCATTACCACTATCATCATCGCCATCACCATCATCACTGCCTTCATCATCATCATCACCTGTGAGTGGCCGTAAGACCAGATTTATGCAGGTGAACAAAAGATCAAACAGTGAGGGAACAGCCCTGTTTGGCCGAGTAGCAAATCACCGTCCACGTTTCTGTGAGTCCATAAGAAAGATAAAACTTTTAGTTTGAATGGCGACAGGTGGTACGGCGCGTGGCTCGTAGCCTGGGCAACTTTGGGCAGCGTAGGCTGCGAGGTCGGTCGGCCGGCAACCACTCGACAAAGCCTGCCTGCTGGGGCTGTTAGCGTCTAGTTTGTCCGTCGCCAGATCTTTTGTGTTCGATAGAGTTGGGAAAGTCTCATAGTTTAAACTGACGTCTTTGTGTTGACTGGCCAATGTCCGTGGCGTCTGAGCAGGTTTCGGTTTGTGAGGGGCTGTTTCTACTTTTATCAGTTGTGCTTGCATCTTGTGCAGATGTACCCTATACAGAATAGGGTCTCTAGTTCTCTACACAAAGACTGGCAGTCTGGCAGGCTCGTTTTCCCACGGGAGGAAGATAGGGTTTGGTCACCTCTGAGATTTATCTGGGATGCCCATGTGATTCGCGTCAAGCTGATTAGTCATGTGCTGTTAAGTTTAAAAATCGATGTGACATTGTATGTTCAAGGGCAAACTTTTTGGTGTCATTGCAGTTATGATATATATCGTTGTTCCCTCTCCACTCACCAATTAAGACCAAATGCACACAACAATAGTCTCCGTCCCAAAGAGTTATAAGTTACATCTCGCAATTTAACCCTGTATCCTTCAACAGAAATTTTTATTAGTTGTTTAATTCTAACTACTTTTATTATCAGTTATCACTCATGCTAGCATTTCTGCATTTTTGCAGATGGTATTCTTTCTCAATAAACTACTAGATATCCGGATACTTAAAACAGTGATATGCGGTCGCAGACACTTTTGCTTAATGACACTGACTGGCTAGTATCGCCACTTTCTGGTATCGGCCATAATTACCAGACCATTTAATGGTCGAGCCTGTGCAGGTTAGTTAATCTGATGTTGGATGGTATCGAAAATTACTTCTAAGGAGTTTGTATTTGGCGAAAAAATGCATTTGCTTTGACGATAACCCAAAGGCACATGTAAGCTATAGACAGATTATTGTTAATCTGTAGATTGTTTGGAAGGCGACATAAAAAGAAGTGGTTGTTATATGATGTGAACATAGCTAGTTGGGATTTTATCATGCGAACATTTATATGGTGCGTTTGAGGTGTCTTACAAAAGCAATGGGTAAGTGCAGGGCCTTCTCATCAAAACTTCTTCCCATAGTTGTATCGTTTGGTAAAACCGGTCTGACTTCCATATCCTCGACCACATGAAATCGCTCTGATATTGCTGCCTCGACGTTAAGGGTCAACCTTGACGGTACGGTGTATTTTGTAACCGAAACGGATGGTAGTCGCTGCCTGTATTATAGTTGCGGACTTCTTGGGTGTATACGTGTTCGCCGCTGGGTGGAAGGATGTCCGTAATCAAATGGAATTATCAACTTCCCTTACCGGTGTCTGTCTCCGTGGTATTGTGTTTACGTCTTCTCCCGAAGAGTACCGTCTAGGTCAGGTGATCGTATAGCGCAGATACGTCAATACCGTCTTTTAATGAATAATTCGCGCTGCCTACGGCTTCCACTGCAGCCAAAGCCAACGAAAACGCTAACCAAGTTCTTCTCTAAGTTGCTGCAGCGCTTGGCTGAGCGCCGTCGTCGTCTGCCCAGCGCTGCGGTCTTTCCAGCAGCCACCCGGACTATGATTAAATATGCACCTGAAGTCACTTTTTGCCTGGTGCTGGCGGCGTTGACCTCTCTTGCAACTCCGGGCATCCGTCCGTCCGTCTGCGTTTTATTGATTATTTGCTGCCGCATCGGCCGGACAAGCGCTGATGCTGCCCGGCTTCTGGTTGTGGCAAGTTTTCGCGTAAGTTTCGCGTCGTATAGCGTACGCAGCGTGCGTGCGTGCTAGCACCGAGAACTAGCGTGTAGTTTTCTGGCACCGGTAAACGACTCAATCGCACCGAGCGCAGTAACGGACGTAATGTTAAACGTCGAAAAGTTCTCATCCCCACGAAAACCACGCCAGTGAGACCGACTCGTGCTGAGTAATGTGTATTGTATTTGAATGTCTTAAAGCTTGGATGTGATTGTGTCTGGTAAACGTGATTCAACTTTTTGAGAATGTTAAAATGTGAAAACGGGTGCCAATCACGTTTCCATTTTGTCTCACCTTTAAGCACTGAACTCAATGGATGTGCGATTAATTATTAAAGAGAACACTTACTTACTTAACACTTAGAAAAGAAGTTAAGGAACCGAGTGAGCTCTGAGCTGTGCATTGACGACGAACTCTTAAAATTGACGTATTAATTTAACAGTGCGAATGTCGCACAGAGAGAGACAGACAGACAGACAGACAGAGACAGAAAGTGAGAGAGAGAGAGAGATACAGACAGATGCGTGTTCTCTATGCAGTAGTGTATCCGGGCGACGCTGGAGGGCGCCGTGAATTGTTGCATGGCCTTGTGTCAAACTGTTTTCCTGCCTTTATCAATATACAGTTCAAACCCTGAGTACAACCGCATCGCTTAGGCCGACCGTGTAAGTGGCACTAATCCCAACCGAAGCCGATGGGCAGATGGACGGTTTTATGCGGAGCGCAGTGTGCAACATGGCCTCTGCCTGCTGAATTATTAATGAGCCAAAGCTGCGGCGGCACAAAAGTGAAAGAGGCCTTGCAATGGCGGAGGGAGAAAGCGTTTCTCTTTGTTTCGGGGTCGCGAGCGGGATGATGTCAAATGCCGGGAACGGCAGGGACGCTCGTGTAACGGCACTTGGTAGACAGTCCGCCAAGTTTAGCGGAGTTTTTCTCTGCTCCGCGAAATGGCAGGCTTCTGCTTTTTTCCTTTTTCTCCAAGACACCACCCGGTCGCAGGTCGAAGCGCCTTGCGCTGCCCGTCGTTCTCGCTGCGAGACGGGGAATGACGGGCCGGGCGCGGAGAAGAATCGATGGTGATGCCTGCGAGAGCGAGTCAGCCGCTGCACCGGTGCGAAGAAGCCGCCGCCGCCTCGATTATCCAGTCTCCGCAGCCGGAGACTGACTGACTGCCCAAGGCGGCGTGTAGCGTAGGGCCACCTCGCCTACTAGTTGACGAAGTATTGATCTGTGTTCAACTTCTCTATACAAAGTTTAAGCCAGCCGGGCTGAAGCTGGCGGCGGCGGCCCGGGCAGCTGGCAGGCAGACTGGCCGACCTGCCCGCCGTCTCGGCCGCCGCCGCAGTCTTCTTGTTTTGCGTGTGTAATGGCGATCGGCCGTGTACGCGCCGCCGAGTAGCGTATAGTCTGGTGACGGTTTAAGTTGTCGTCGGAAGAAGAGGATTCTTTTCCGGGCGTCAGGTAAAGCGGCGACGTCCAGGAAACTGTGCGGTTTGCCATCGTGTATGTTTGGCATCGAGTTGTTGTTGTTGTTTAGGACGTTGTCTGTTGTATAGCCTACCGACCGACCACCACCTGTGAGGAATCATGGGAACTTGGCACAGAGATGATCGACTTGGCCGTCTGGCGCCGCCAAGTGTCGATGCCGTGGACGATGTCTGGCGGCTGAGCCAGCCGATGATCGTGCAGTCCATTGGGTTATGGTTGCGGCTTATGGGCAGAGAGTTGGGTGAAACGGGTTATGGGGATTCAGGTGCGGGTTTTGTGTTTTGTTACCGCAAGATACTCAGAACAGGATGGACTCAGAAGGCCGGTAATGATGAACTGTACAGAAGTAGGGGAGGTGGGGCAAGTTGGTTGTGGGGGGAAACTTATTTATCCGCCCAACCTATCCTATCGGCATGACAGAAAATATCATGCAAACAGTCCTCTAGAGAAAGCTCGGTTTGTTTGGACATATCTGCAGAATGAAAGACGATAGAAAAACTACGAATGCTGCTTTTTGGAATAGTAGATGAAGCGAATAAAAGAGGAAGACCACGTAGGGAAGGGAATGGACAGATGACATTGAAGAATGGAGTATACTTTGGACTGGTCAGGGAAATGAGCTTTGAATAACGAGTTAGAATCAGAAAGTTTGTAAGCAATGAGTTGTAATGATTGAGTTATGAGTATATCGGGCTACTGCTAATCTCTTGTGAGCATGGGTTTCGTGTGCTTCTGCTGGGAACATTGAAACGCATATATGATTCCTAGTTTTAAGTGCTCGGTTCTTAGTATTAAGCTAAGAGGGGTCGAAGGTTCAAGGTTCTCAGCATTAAGCTGAGAGGGGTCAAGGTTCAAGGTTCTCAGCATTAAGCTGAGAGGTGTCAAAGGTTCAAACCACCACCAGAGCAGAAATTTAGTTATTTAGTTTGAGATTTCTGCCCCACCTGTACCCAACTTAGTACACTCACCATACGTTGCAAGTGGGAAGTTGCATCGTATATGCTAAGGCTGAGAAAACGAAGTTGTCGCTAACATTTCGTAGCATGGTGGCCTCACGACTTTGACTAAGAGACGACTCTTCTTATTTATAAGGATTGCATTTTGTACCAAAGAGTTTACTCCTTTATCCAGGCTTGTGACTGGCAGTGCCAGTCCCACGCCTGGATAAGTAGGATGGCGACGCTAATGATCTTTGTTATTGCACTGTGTCGTTAAGCCGTAACTAGTACTACTAACTGAAGAGTTCTGAACTTGGTTCACTGCAATGATTGCGAGCACTTTGGCTGCGCTCGCTCGGCCTTTGTGGATGTCTGGACTCTCCAATGCTCGATGAAGAGCAAATGGAAGACCACTGAACCTTATGGGGTGGCTTTCTATGGCTCTTCACGCCAGTGTGTTATCAATTACTCTATGCTCCCAGGGAGTCCCATCCCATTGGTTATCAGTATAGCATAACTGGAAATCACCTTGTACATTCGCCTCGGCTGAATATCCCGTTTTTCGGGACTATTCGGATGTATTCACCTCGGTAAATATTACACACCCAAATGGTTAAAAATAAAAAAATTATTCTATAATTTGTTTATGAACGTTTAACAATCTAATAATGAAAATTAAAAATTTAAAGCTGTATTAGTAGTTCTTACAGGCACAAACATTTGTTTTGCTGATTTTTCATTATGCAGAAAGGCAAAAGTGACGAAAGTCTAACATTTTAAGCTTCGACTGCGGATGGTACTCACCGGCCAGAGTTGCCACTACTATTCGGTTTGTACCCGGATCCGACAAATTGAAGTACTCTGATTCGGTGCTCAATGGAAATTGTCTACTTGGTCATGCCCTAGTTGCTGCTTGGTGTTGGTGTGCCATCATTTACACTGGCGCTATGGAAGTTATGAATTAATTAATTTTAACAAGACTCTAAGATATGGTGCTGGCAACTTGATTTTGAGTGCCCAGTTTTTCTTCAGCGTAATATAAAGTGTGGTGTTACTGAAACTGACATTTTCAAATGTCATCCCGGTGGGGTTTTTGTGAGACTGATGATAAAGGACTCTAGGATGTGTTAATTTTTGTTGCAGCTCCGTAATGACTAGCCAGACTATGCTGTTGACTGTGAATCACGTAACTCGCCATAATCAAATCACCACCTTTAAACCCTTATACCCGAAACTTGATTAATTGCAGTGATGTCTGTTAGTGAATTGTTTTGTAGTAAGTTTAATTGGTCTAGTTGATATTTTTTTACCTGTGCAAATTTTAACATGCCACCCTGCCCTGAGGGCGAGACAACGTATGATCACTTATAACGCTTAGGGGAGGTACTGGAATACCTCCCGTTTAAGACAAGGTGTAGTACATCCAAGCATCTTACTGATGGCAGCAGGGAGGGACGCTGAATTACTGATCCCCAGAGAGGTCTGTCTTTTAGAGAGAGACAGACAGACAGACACACAGACAGAGAAACAGAGAGAGATAGAGAGACACACAGAGAAATAGAGAGAGATAGAGACAGACATAGAGACAAAGAGAGAGACAGAAACAGAGAGAGACAGAGAGAGAGAGAGGGATAGACAGAGAGACAGTAACAGAGATAGAGACAGACAGACAGAGGGAGACAGACAGACATAGAGTGCACGCGAGAGAGAGAGAGAGAGAGATGGATTACTGCAGGATGGACAACGGTTGGTGCCAAGTGAGGACGGACATTTTTCCACTGCTATAAATTTGTTTCTGTTGTGATTTGTCGATCAACGATTTGTCCGCCGTGCTTAGGCATATTACAAGCGCGAAGTTGTGTGACGGCTCTCTCTGCCGCTCTTCCTCTGCTTCTGCTTCTGCCTCTCTCTCGCTCTCTCTCTCTCTCTCTCTCTCTCTCTCTCTCTCTCTCTCTCTCTCTCTCTCTCTCTCTCTCTCTCTCTCTCTCTATCTCTCCCTCTGCCCACGCCGTTGGTTATTGATTTGTAATGCGCATGGTGACATCTACCTGTTAAATGTGTTGCAGGTGACTGGCGTGAAAGGGACCAGTTCCAAAGTAATAATGCCTTGTGAGTATATATCCTGTGCTTGGCTTGGCTTGGCCGACGTTCTGCCTTGTGTGACTTGTGGACAGAAAGTCGAACATAAAAGTTGCATAAATGATTTTCTCTGTCCTATCTGCATGTTTTTTTTAGTTCATACAGTTCTCGTACGAATTTCACTGTCAGTTGTTGCTCTATATTCTTGTATTTCTGACAATTCTACGATCAGTAAATGTCCACGATTCATTCGTCGTGTGTTTTCATCAAGATTCAAGATTTACTTGCCTCTATTTGTTTGCCGTTTTCTTGCTATTTTTCCCACTCCACTGATGTTTATTTGCCGATTAATTATTTTGTAGCATTAATTTTAAAAAAATGATATTTGATAGCAGTTGGTCGGAGAAGTTGTATAAAAATTGTAGTTGATCACATGGTGGATTAGTGTGCTCTGCGGTGTTAGGGAGGGGTGTTGTTATTGATTCTCTGTAGCAGAAGCCTAGTTCGGAAAGGGCTGTCAGAGTTTTTATGTAAAATGATTCTCCCGTAGATTTTTATGAAGTAAGGCTGTTTTATTTCTTCTGTATGATTCTTCTTGTACATACATTTTTACGGTACGTTTATGCCTTTGTCTGTGTTCATGAAATTGAACTTCTTTGTGTTCAAAAAATTGGCTGTGCTTGTATTCATAAAGTTGAGCCTCTTTGTGTTCATAAAATTAGCTTTTTGTGTGTTCATTAAATTGAACCTCTTTGTGTTCAAAAAATTGGCTGTGTTTGTATTCATAAAGTTGAGCCTCTTTGTGTTCATAAAATTAGCTTTTTGTGTGTTCATTAAATTGAATCTCTTTGTGTTCAAAAAATTGGCTGTGCTTGTATTCATAAAGTTGAGCCTCTTTGTGTTCATAAAATTAGCTTTTTGTGTGTTCATTAAATTGAACCTCTTTGTGTTCAAAAAATTGGCTGTGTTTGTATTCATAAAGTTGAACCTCTTTGTGTTCATAAAATTAGCTTTTTGTGTGTTCATTAAATTGAACCTCTTTGTGTTAAAAAAATTGGCTGTGTTTGTAGTCATAAGGTTGAACCTCTTTGTGTTCATAAAATTAGCTTTTTGTGTGTTCATTAAATTGAACCTCTTTGTGTTAAAAAAATTGGCTATGTTTGTATTCATAAAGTTGAACCTCTTTGTGTTCATAAAATTAGCTTTTTGTGTGTTCATTAAATTGAACCTCTTTGTGTTAAAAAAATTGGCTATGTTTGTATTCATAAAGTTGAACCTCTTTGTGTTCATAAAATTAGCTTTTTCTGTATTCATTAAATTGAACCTCTTTGTGTTCATAAAATTAGCTTTTTGTGTGTTCATTAAATTGAACCTCTTTGTGTTCATAAAATTAGCTTTTTCTGTATTCATTAAATTGAACCTCTTTGTGTTCATAAAATTAACTTTTGTGTTTAGATTCAATTGGTGGAGATAAAGAGACTCCATGGTAAGTCCCGCCTCTCTGGTCATTAACTTTATTTTAAATGCATCTGTAGCATCGGCTTTGTTAATTAGAATGCCTGGTCTGGATATTCCTTTTGCCCATCAGAGTTCATGCAATGGCATTCAAGGTAGGCCATTGTGAGGTTTTCAACAATGCTTCTAAAACACAAATTTGAAATCTATGTGCGGCACATATCTTGTGAGTTTGACCTCTATGAACCCTACCATCAAGGAGCAATTTGATACTTTCTATTTAAGGAATTTACCAGTCCTTTAATTTTACCCTTTGGCTATCCAGTATCTCACCCTCACCTTAGGGACTGACTCAGATTCAAGTATTGACCCCGTGGTTTGTAAATCTGGCAGGTGAATCTCATGTTATTTTATTCATCTCAAGCAATGAGTGTAATATATATATTACATTACATTTACTCTTGTAAAGTACTGAAAGAGAGCTGTGCCATATACAGGCTCTTCTGCATCTATCTGATTAATTTATATAGCATGCCATTATGATAACTATTCTGAACCAACTATCACGTATGTCCTGTTGATAACTCTTTTAGCAGTTAATGTGCTACAGGTTAGAGGTCATTGTGAACTGTTACACGATAACATTCTGCTATGTTTCATGTAACACTTCATGTAGTGTTTCATGTTGCGATTCACGTTATGATTTCTGCTACGTTTCATTTAACGCTTCATGTAATGTTTCATGTTACGATTCACGTTACGATTTCTGCTATGTTTCATGTTATGTTTCATGTTATGATTCACTTTACGATTTCTGCTACGTTTCATGTTATGTTTCAGTTGTCCAACCGAGGGCTGCAGTGGAGCAGGGCATATAAACCGCAAGTTCACACGACATCGCACGTAAGTTTTTGAACTCGAGGGCAGTGGGGTAGTGAGGAAAAAATGTTGGAAGAAGGGTGGTATAAAATTTCGGAAAAATATTAATTGTAATTGATGATGGCTGTTTATAGAAATTGTTACTGGTGATTAGGTTGATGGTGATGGTGGCAGTGATGCAGATAGAATCATAGTGACGTTTTGTTGAGCTAAGTTGACGATAATAACTATGTTCGTTTAATTTCAAACTGACAAACTGTGGTATGATTACAAGCATCGTATGAACGAATGAAGTTATTACAGGAGTCGAATGTAACCGTCGGCAGCCATGCAAGGCGCCCATTAGGTTATGCATCTAATTTTAACAGACGCCGCCGCCGCCTAGCGACAGAAGGACTAGTCAGCCTTGCGGGGATACAGGTCTCGAACTCAGTTCCTCGGCTCTGCGCCCTGTGTGTTCACCGCTGCTCTACGACCGCCTCTGATGATATGGAGATAAATTTTGCTTGTTAAGCACATTTATCTTCAATGCTAATCAGTTATATTGTTGTTTGATTTTGGCTTTTCAACAAGACAGCTTGTTCTGAATGGCAACAAATTATAATTTTCACACGACTCGCAGATTTAATAAAACTCAACGTGTACTTACCGAGTTTGTGGACTTTGCAGGGTGCAGGGATGCCCACTTGCGGGGAAGAGGCGCCAGCCAAAGGACGGTGCGGGCGGCACCGGTCCACATCAGGTAAAACGATCAAAGAGGGAGCCAACGGCCAAGTTCATAAAAGAAAATCAGCAGTTTGTACTGAACTGTGGAGGTACGTTAGCTGGAAAGACGCGAAAAATGTCTAAGAACACCGTAGGCCAATTGATCCAGAAGGCACAGCTCAAGGAGATGCACGAGACTGGGCTACTCGTGAGCGCACAGACGGAAGACGGGACGATGATGGAAGTCGTCTCGGACGCGGTCACTACGCCCGTCGTCTCTTCGACACTCAGACAGATGAAGAGAAAGGGATCTCTGGGACAGCGCGGCGGTCCCAGAAGGCTGGTTCGAAGTGGGAAGAGATCGGAAGGGATCGTGGTTACCGCCGAGGGAATGGCCAGTGGAGGGGACAACGAGTTTGTGGAGATTTCAAAAGTTTCCCAAATGGAGGGTGCTGCTGAATTGGAGGTGGTCGAAGAGGTGGAGGACGGTCTGACGGATATGGTCGAGGGTGGCAGCACAGTGGGAAAGGAAGAGCTTGAGGAGTGTCGTGAGGAAACTGTGGAGCCTGAGTTGCCGAGCGTCGAGAGCAAGTCGGAGACGGAGGAGGACGCGGACTCCACCGATCAGGATGAGGAGAAGAAGATCTTCAAGGAGACGGAGAGAGCACTGAGGAGTCTGTCCGGGGAGTGGTCATCAGAGGAGAACAACCCTTTGTTTGATTTCAAAGAGAAAGGAGGCGGTATTTCGAAGAAGACCGGCCACAGGCTGAAGAGGAGCGCCCCATTGGCTCTCCTGGAGTCGCGGCCAGAGCTGGAAAAGCAGGACGAGGCAACATCAAAAGCACCAGAGATGCCGGTTAACGGCAATCTGGAAGAGGAAGAGGAGGTGATAGAAGATGGATCCGTCTTGAGTTTCGATCAGCCGATCGAGAAAGACAACTCGGTTGAGAAGATCGAAGAGCAGTTGGATCTCCAGATGTCGCCTGACGATGTGGAGGTAGATCTGCTCACTCCGCTTGAAGTCGTTGTTCCTGCTACGAACGACGACGATGACGTGGAAAACCTGCTGCGGATCGAGCAGCAGTGTGCAACGATACAGTCGCTGGTCGCTCGCCAGAGCCTCGAGAGTCCGTCGGAGGATGCGGAACCGGAGGACGGTCCGGAATGCGCAGCAGAGGAGATGGCAACGAAGGAGAGCGACCTTGACGATACGGCGCTGTCTCAGGAAGGTTCCAACGCTTCTCATAACTGCATTGCGCTCCTCTCGCCCGTCTTTTCAGTCGAGGTAACGATCGATTCGTCAAAGGACGCCACTCTCGTCGAGAGCCTAGTGGCGTCGGAAGAGCGGCAGCTGGAACGGGACGACGACGTCTCGGAGATGGAAATCGAGGAGCAGGGCGCATTCCTTCTGCCAGACTCTTCCACTGGAATTCCAGGCACAGGGGTGGAGGATGTCAGCTGCGAGGAGGACAAGCACTTTCTCAATCTCGTCGTCATCGCGCCGCTCTCTCCGAGCCGCGAGGAGTCAAGAAACGAGGTAGCTGGGAGTGGCATCATCCTTTCAGACATCGTCAGAAACGCAGTGGAAATGCCCACGGAAAAACCGGTCAAGCTGATGCAGCCGAAACTGGAGCCGGTCGAACCGAATTGGTCGGAGATGGAGGTGGTCGAGACGTGCGTGGTTTCGACCGATCGGGTCGTGGCTGGTGACTCGAAAGTGCTCAACCGGAATGGCGCCTCAGTCATTCCCATCTTGCAATCGCCCGAAGTTGCCCTTTCCGTGGCGGCAGCAACCCCTCTGGCCCTACCAGTCACTCAGATGGCGTGCATTGCACCTGGCGATGGTATTGGTACCGTCTTGGCACCGCTGGCAACGACCCAACCGAAGGAGGGGCCTCAGCAGCTGCGGGTGGTGAAGCCAAATTTCCCGGCACCCGTGGTCGTCCAGGTGAGTCTTGCTCACGGCGTTCCGCACGGGCAGCAGTTCGCCCCTTCGTTTCAGCTGCACCACATCCAATCACCCCAACAGCTCCAACAACTGCAGCAGTCTCTCCAGCAGCACTACCAGCAACTGCCCGCGCAGTCCCTATCGCAAACCCTCGCCATGCAGAAGCTGGCCACGTCGCCCACGCCCCAGCTGGTCGTCACACCGCAGCAGTTCGCCATATCGCCCCAGCAGCTGGCCGCCGCCTCTCCTCAGCAGCTGACTGTTTCCCTGCAGCAGCTGGGGGTGTCGCCCCAGCAGCTCAAGGTCTCCCCTCATCACCAGCAGCTCATTGTGTCGCAGCTGTCTCAGCACCTGTCGCAGCAGGTGACCTCTGTCGCAACGTCGCAGCAGTCGGTCAATCTACAGCACCCCCTCAGCATCGCCTCCATCCCGGCTCAGCAGCTCGGCGCCATTCCCTCGTCGATCGGTGCCACCCAGCAGAAGCTCGGGCTGCTTGCGACACCGCATCAGCTGCTGAGGATGGCCGGGGTCTCGCAGCACCTCGCGCCATCCTCAATCTCTGCCACGGTGGCACAGTCAAGCATGACGACCGCGTCCCAGATCGGACTCGTCTCGTCCCTCCAGCAGATCGGCATGATCACAGCAGCGCAGGAACAGCTCCGCCTTGCCTCCGCAGGCGGCGCCCAACACCAACCTTTTTCAGTTGGCAACGCCGCTTCGGCGCCGCAGCTTTCCGTGTCGTCGACGACGGCACCAACAGCCGTTCCGCAGCAGGTCCTCGGCATCTCCAGCGCTCTGCAGCAGTTTGTTCTGCCAAACGCTACTCCACAGCAGCAGCAGCAACTGCGAATGGTGGCGGCGCCGTTACGCATGATCGCCGCCTCGCAGCAGCAGCTCGGGTCAACCACGACGATGCAACAGCTGATGCAGGCCATCTCTATCCAACAGATGCAGCTGTCGCTTAATCAGCAGCTGGGATCGACGGCCCAACAGGTTGTCCTGTCCCCGGTGCAGGCCACGCAGGCGTCCTCAGTCATCCAGAACCAGTTTGGCGCCGGCACGCCCTCGCCAAGGGCGCCCTTGAAGCCGATTCTGGAGCAGCCGCAGGTGGTTGTTCAGCCAACCGTGACGAAAGAGAATTCCGGTGCCGACATGCCACCGCCACAGATGCCTCCTTCGTCGAATCAAACTACCATCTTGGCAAAAATGTCGCCAAAGGACATCGCGCTGAAAGGTTCGTTGGGAATTCTAATTATTCAAGTTCAGTTAAATAAATTATTTCACAAATGATAATAATCTCTTTAAGAGCCATTGATTTCATGAGTGCAATGTCATTTAAATGAAAAACTGTGAAAATGGAAATTTTTTAAAGTACATTAGTAGTGAGTAATAATTGTGCCTTATATATCATCATGTGTCATTGCAGTGTTGAAATCAATATGTTCGATATCAACACGTTGTACTTTAGTTATCAATATGTTGTACCTTACACATCAATATGTTGTACATTACACATCAATATGTTGTACATTTGATATCAATAGATTGTTTCAGGCTACTTGTTATTTATGTAGCACCTTATAAGAACCTCTTGAAGTGCTAGAACCTCTCAAAGGCACTAGAACTTCTCGAAGGCGCTAACTAACTGTCATTGTGCCTTAGACATCATAATGCCGTACCTTTAATATAAATATGCAAATGTTAAGGTGTTTATACAACTCAAAGGCAACTTTCTTCAGCGTGTTCCTTGTAACATGAAGTGTGTGTTTGTGTGCGTTCAGACTTTCCAGCATCTCGGACCAATACTTTACTGTTGCGATGATTGTGGTTGAATAAGTGCTTGAGTTTTATGAACTTTTAGGAGAGAGCAAGTGTCCAACTCCTGGCTGTGATGGAACTGGACATGCCACAGGACTCTACTCGCATCATCGGAGGCAAGTGGTCAACTTCCAGATGCGTCTAAACATCCATATTTAATTTCTTTCTGCCATTTCATATTTTTCCAAAGAAGATTCTATGTCATATCATTTTTCATTCCTAAGCAGATGCATTCAATCAGAAGATTTATATCGCAGCCCTTCAAGGCTACTGCGCTCCTGACCTCAGCATGGCTAAACAGAACAGGTTTAAGGTGAACATAGTATATGTCAGAGTGGACCCTGGGCATGTAAGTAGGCTCAAGTATTCATCTTCATGTCACTATATATATTTCTGTAGGTTAATTAAAGGGTTTAACCTCCTTGTGTGAGAGGAGAGGAGTTCGACAGGTTGTGTAGTGGTTAGAGTACCCGCCTTGTTGCATGAAGAGTACAGGTTTAACTCTTCACGGAGACTAATACTGTGTCGCACCGTTGAGCAAGTACTTCATGCATGATGTATAATTACATGGACAATTGTTTAGCAACTTAAAATTATTGTTTTTGTAGGTAGTGGCAGTGAAGAAATGCATAATAATAACTTATAAATGTCTCAGTTGACATTACATTACCTGCACTTTTGAAGGTCACTTTAAAGTGTGTACCAAATTACACTTATAACTTGGTACAGGTTTCAGCTAGTTTACTGATGTACAAAATTTTGGCTTTCGTTTTACTTGTTATTTGCTTTCACGTACAATTCTTATTTCACGCACAGTTCTTTTGCTCTTACTATGTAAGATGGTATCGTGTAACTGGGTGTTTACATGGGATTTTTTTTAAATGTAAAGAGTTTACAATGTAGACTGATTTGCATTACAGTTTGTCTGGCTGTCCTCGTAAGGATCGTGTGACTCCTGAAGGTAGGAACAGTGATGATGATGATGATTATGATGATGATGATGATGACGACGACGATGACCTGTTTGCTCTTATCTGCATCCGATGTTTGAATCTGAATATGAGTTTTGTGAACCTTAGGAGAAAGCAATGTGCTGTGCCTTTTATATCTAAATGTCATTGTACATTGGAATCTTCCTCAGATAGTGTTACATAGATCTTTGAAATATTTAATTTTGAATTTTGCTTTCTTACTGTTTGCAAGTTTAACTTGTTTTTGTTGTTGTTTGGTTTCAGTTCTTGCCCTCCACGACACTGTGCTTAGGTAAGGTTTTCATTTTTATGAATATTTATAAGTGGTAGTGTATTAGTGGTAATGGTGGTGATGCTTTACGTTTTAATATTATGAAGTGTTGGTTGTCATTAGCAGGGGCGTCCAGATAGGGGGTAGGGGTCTGAAGACTAATTCCTCCAATTTCAGGTAAGGGGGATATTTTTTGAGTCTTAGGCTGGAATATTTTGTCTTATTGACACTTGGGACTGGTGGCGGTTTGCCACCATCGCTCAGAGGGATTGACGCCCCTGGTTATTATGGTGGTTGGTTTCAGTCGTGATGATTGTCTTCATCATGGGGTCTTGGGGATGGTGATGTGGTGGGTTTCATGGTCAGGGCATACATGGCACTGACAGCTTTAAAAGGGACATTGGTGGTGATTTTTTTGATGTACACCAGAGACGCATGTGCTCCGGAGGCTCACTAGCTCTTCTGCTTCCTATACTCTTATCCATACATTCATTACAACTAGACTTCTCTATTGTTCCTCGCTCTGTGCTGGCCTCCCAGCTTATCAACTGGGATGTATGTATCGGTCGGCTCTTGCGTTCTGGTGCCCGCCCTAGCAGCCATAATGGAACCATAGTGAAACCATAGCCATAGTGAAACTTTCACCACTGACTCCTCTGAACACTGTTCATGAACTGTGGATCAGCCATAAGTAATCCCAAAGCAACTTTAAGACAGCATTATATTGACTCTCAGGCTTAGTGTAATTGTTATTGTTTTTGACTATAGGTGTCCCACTCCTGGGTGTAATGGCCGTGGTCACGTCAACAGCAACAGAAATTCTCATAGGAGGCAAGTTTTCTTATTTATATATCTCCTGTTCAAAAACTATCTGAATATTTAGTATATTTTTATTGTTATTATTATGATAGCAATTTTATATAGTGCCCCTTCAAGTTTGCCAACTCAGGAGCACTCATCACATTTGTATGTTTTAATTACATTTAGTATATTTTCATTGCATTTAGTATCGTTTCCCTACATTTAGTATATTTCCACTACATGTTTAACTCCGTTGCCTGCATTTCTCTATGTGATTCCATCATTGTTGGATTTTTCCAGCCTCTCCGGATGCCCAATC
Source organism: Bimastos eiseni (assembly GCA_959347315.1). Classification (NCBI taxonomy): domain Eukaryota; kingdom Metazoa; phylum Annelida; class Clitellata; order Crassiclitellata; family Lumbricidae; genus Bimastos; species Bimastos eiseni. The sequence continues at coordinate 7,569,471 of OY365822.1, read as the reverse complement.
GCTGCCATGGGCAAACTCAACAGTCAAGTAAAGAAACTTCCACCAGCCAATCCAGCGGGTAAGTTGTAGACGTAGATTACTTGCTCTCCACATTCACGCATTCTGCAGATTTCTGATAAACCCAGAACCAGACGTTCTTACGATAGATTGGAATCAGATGTTAAATAGCTTCATATATTTAGTTCTTAGCCACTGTGTTATGCCTGTGTTATTAATGTTAAATTGTGTTTTGAGAATATTACTGTTTTTTTCGTGGTATTAAGTAAAAGGGATTTATTTTTTCAGCGTTAAACAATAGATTTATTTTTCACAGTGTTAAATAATCCGATTTTGTTGTTTTCATAGCATTGAATAATAGGAATTATTTATTTTTCAAGTGTTAAATGATAGGAATTCTTTATTTTTATGGGAATTATTTCTTTTAACAGTGTTAAATAATAAGATGGTGTTGTTTTTAACGATGTTGAGCACTAAGACTTATTTTAATGAATAATACTGACAATTATTTTCCAGATGATCCAGGTGTATCTGCTGTGGTTACTCCAGGTAAAGGTCATCCATTTTTTAATTTTTTTCTCTTACATAAACCATAATCCACGGCTGATTGCTGGTCGGTAATTTATCTTTACACGACTATGTATCAGGTGTAATTTGATATACATAAATTTTTACTTTTGGTTTTTCTGGTATTTTTTTGTTGCAGTCATTTCTCAGTTTGTTCTAGCATTTATTTTTAAGTTGTTCATTTTCCTTGCACTATTGGCTTTCAAATATGCATAAATATTTTATCGCATTTTTTGCTCATGCAAAAATGATCATACTTCTTTTTCTTCTGGTCACGTGTTCCAGATTTTTTTTCAAAATTCTCGAGTTTGTTTTCTGTTGAACAGAAATGTTATTTTTTTATTCTCTTCATTATATAGATAATTTATTACTTACATTGCAATATTGTGAAATTGAGTTGCACCAGTTGCCTTTTGCAGACATTTGAAACTTTGGCTTAGCTTTATATTTTTATTTGCAGTTGTTTTAATTCTGTCAGTATTTTCATTTATATGTTGATTAAGGTATCATCTGTCTCAATTTATTTGCTGCACAACTGCATATGTACGGAAATAAATATAGAATTACGTTTTATTTAAAATCTATAAATCATTCACATTTTTACCTCGTTGCTGGCTATTTTGCATAATTGAAGTGAAATGACAATGGCTTTAAAGTTATTGTTCTCATTTTCATTTGTTTTATGATTATTTTTTTTATTAGGGTACTTTTAGTTAATTTTCCTGTTATGTTTACTTGATTTGGGCTATGATGGGTACAAATTGATGGTTTAATTAAACAAGTGTTCATTTAATTTAAATACTTAATTGTAAACATTAATTTCCAATTGGCGTTTTGTTTCATTTTCTTCATTAATGTACCAGTGGCCACGATATGCACCAGAGCTCCGCAATTGTATCGAATAAAAATACAACAGGATGCGGACAGATTATAGCATAGTTTGGGCTTAAAATTTGTGTGGCTATATATCTAGTACTGTGTGTGTCTGTTTGTGTGTGTGTCTGTGTGTGTGTGTCTGTTTGTGTGTGTGCCTCTGTGTGTCTGTGTGGGTGGTGGTGATGTATATGTGTGTGTGTGTGAGAGAGAGAGAGAAAGAGAGAGAGCGTGTGTGAGAGTATGTGTGCGTTTAAAGTAAAATTTTGTGTCTAGTTTTTTGAGCCGATCGTGACTATACTCGAAGCTTTGATGCATATTTTGGCCGCTGATACATACTTTCAGTTAGCTGTTATAATATACATCGGTTATGGGTTTATGATCTTGTTTTTGTTCTTAATTACGGCTTTCATCAGTGCTTTTTATTGTATCGTTGCTTTTCATTGGTTTGGGTTTTGACTATTTTGCATTTTAAATGTTTTTATTTTGTTGCCAACTTCACGTAGGTCTTCTTTTACTGTTGCATATTTTGGTGGTCACTCTACTACATTCAGCTGTCAATGCTTGTTCATCATTTTTCCTTCCAGTAGGAAAATGGTTGGTATCATTTATTACATTTTTAAATGATCGTGTATGAGTAAATTCTTTTGTGTCTTTCGTATCTGGAGACAGAGGTGACTCTCGTATGCTTTCATTTAGGGACTAACCGGAAATCGCCTCGGACGTTCGCCTCGGCCGAATATCCCATTTAAAAAAAAAACTTTTCCGAAGTATTCGCCTTGGCAATTAGTACACATGCAAATAGATAGTTTAAAAAATTGAAACTATAATTAAGAATTCGTAATTTGACAGATAATTTCATCGATGTTAGTTAGTACCTAATCATGTAGTTTCTAGGTTTACGTGTGCAGTATTAAAATGCTAAAATTTATATTATTATTATTATTAATTTATTATAAGTACACCATTATTTATGTAAATCTCGGTATAAGAAAATTCTTAATTTTAAGCTTTGCCATGCATGATGACGATTGACGAGGTAATGATACTTGCCGGACATGCCACTCTAGAGCGACCCACTACTACTCGGTTCGTACCCGGATCCGGCAAATACTCGGTCTACCGGGTCGGTCCTTACTTTAGTAAGCAAGAGATGATCCCATAGTCGTTTGCTTCCCAATTGACACTGATTGAAACTGAGTATGAGGTTGCACATGCCGCTTCACACAATCCTTATGCCAAGAGACTGAGGGAATAGTCAGAAACTGCCTCGGACATTTGCCTCGACCGAATACCCCGTTTCTCGACGCTATTCGCAAATACTATGCACACAAATAGTTTCGAATAAAATCCTTTAAATTTTAAATTCACCAGAAAATCATGATTTAAAAGTCCACAATGGAATTTAAATCCATTTAATTGATTATTTATTTTAATAAAATGAGAAATGTATTAGTTATTACAAGTACAAAACTTTATTTTTTTAATTTTAACAATGTGAAGCTTTGCATACAAAACAAGCAGTAGTACTCTGTTATTATCCAAACCTGGCAAATCAAGATATTCAAATTTGGTGCTCTGTGGAAAAGTTCTACCTGGCCGATCCCTGCAAAGGACCTTCCTGCTTCTGCAAGCTTTCAACAGCAAAGCAATTGTTCATGGCTCCCCGAGCTGCTGCTTACCAACGACCTGAGGTGTCTATCCCCCTCCTAAGGCATTGGAGCAACTTAACCTCCCCCTAAGCCATTAGAGCAACTTAATCCCCCTAAGTCATTGGAGCATCCAAAACCCCCACCCCCTTAGTCATTGGAGCAACTTAACCTCCCCCAATTTTTACTAACAGACATATTAAAATATTTCAAGGATGAATAATAGAGTGAATCAAGTTAATGGCACACACCACCACTGTAGAACAGAACAGAATGGCTCAACTGCAAATAATAATATTTGTAATAATTCCCCCCCCCCCCTCTAATTTTGCAATGAGATCTTCCCCTTCCCTACCTCTTGGATGGAGCATTTGCTCCAAGGTTTCTATGGTGTAGACGCCCCTGCCAACGGCCATTTTATGGTGAGCTAAATGGTCACCAATCGGCGTGCATTCGATCGAAGGTCAGCCACTAATCAGGATACTTGGTTTACAACTGTTTATGCTAACTTGTCATCTGACGTGTCGCAAAGATGGAACCATGGGTGCTGCAGAACTGCCATATCTTGGGTTGTTCACAAAGCGTATTCTAGAACCGTTTTGCTCCAATAACGTGGCCGACATTTTTAACCACATCTGGATTGGGAGTCTTTAAAACCGAAATAGACACAAATGTCTCAATTAAATTTTCAGACATTTGTATTACCTATATATATCTAACATCTCTGGTTTTGCTAGTTATCTTAGTTTCTTTAAAAATTTATGTGGATATGTTTTTCTTGCAAAATATACCGGCATTCCTATATTGGCAGTCTATCTTTACAAACTTATTTTATATACATATTTGTTGTTTTAAATTCATTTGCTTTCCCTTATTTTTTTACATTTGTTTGCTTTTCTTGTATAAATTTATTTTTTGTGCATGGAGGTACATTTTCTGTGTCAGATAAATTAAGTTTAAAATGTTTGTTTGTGGTATAGCCAGCTTTTGTAAATATTCTTTTGCTGAATTACTTTATAAATAATTTGTATTTCTATAATTCTAAAATGCAATTAGTGGGCACTTTTGGGTAATAGTTATCTAACACATTTGACTACTTTACTAGGAATGAATAGCACATTGGTTAGGCCCACAACAGTCTGCTAAAGAGGTACAAGCTTCTAATTCTTACCAAAGCAGAACATTTTAAATTTTGTACAGGTTTGTGTCTGTCACCACCTTCCCTTATTTCATGATTCTTAATGGCTGCCAACCCCCTATTTCCCCCTATGGACTATTGGGGTAAAAAGAGACATGTATCACACAAGCAAGTATTTCATAATCATGCTATCCGAAGAGCGGATGATTTTGACCACTGTGGCTTTATAGTAAGGATGTTATATAAGACCTAATGGTCTGTTAATCTGTATATGTACGTGCTGTGCGATTGCAAGCATTCTCGTTGAAGAAGATACTTACTTACGTACTTGGCATCAAATGTTGATTTACCTTAATTACTGTTGCCAATAACTCAACTTTTGTCAATTGAAGTGACTTCGTCTTCTGATCGCGTCCTGCGTCCGATGATTGTTGCCAAGCAACTCGACCTTCCGGACGGCCTCACGGGCGACTACGTCTCTCAGCAGACGCCGAGGACGAACCTTACGAAGGAACTGGAGAAGTACAATCGACCGATGGATTACGCGTCTTCGTCCTCATCCTCTTCCGCCGTTCGCGTGTCCACGGTCAAGAAGGAGGTTCTCCACATGCCCGAGCGACCAAACATCCTCAGCAAGCGACCCCACCACCTGAAACCGCCTCAGACCCGATACGACTCACTCGGGGGAGCAGCGGCCGTCCCTCTGAATCTCTCGATCCGTGCTCCTCCACCGAGCGAGAAGGCGCTCGTCTCGCCGAGCGACGAACAGACACTTGATCTGAGCATCAAGAAAGCCCCAGAGTCAGAAGCGGCGAGCGAGGAGAGCGCCGTCGATGGGGAGCACGAGCAGGATGAGCCGATGGACTTCTCGAAGAAGACCCTGGACAGTCAGGCTCTCGGAGATGGCGGCGAGATGGCAGTCGAGAGCATCCCTCAGGAGACTAGCGTGCCTGTTGCCGTACCGGGAGAGATGGGCATCAGCGCCGGGAGCGGAACGAGCAGCCGGGCGAGCAGCCCCGCTCGCTCGGAGGTCAACTCGCCATCTTCATCTAGGGGAGCTATTTTTGCCACCGCTCGGGATCAGACCAGGTGTGTATGAAGTATGTAAGCATCTTGTGCCTCTGCTGCTTTTTGTGATCGTCATACAATTTAAATTGTGTTATATCTGAGAATCTATGAAGCGCTTCTTATGATGCTATCTATCCGGACACGTCTCAGCATGGCGGCCTGAGAAAATAAAAAAGTCTTCAAGCATCGAAGGGACAAGGCCACAAGGGTGTTACCCCCAACTAAAATCTTGCTGCAGATTTTGGGGTAGATGAGTCCACATTGAAGGTGCCACGATGTCAAAAGCGCAGTTTTGGGTGGGCCTTGAGTTGTGTGGGGCTCGGAGCTCTTTGATGACAGCGGCGCAAGTTGCACATTGTAGGTGCTCTTACTATTTAAGCAGCTGTAAGTTAGGTTTGAGGTCTATCGTGCAGCAGTGGAGTAGGTTAGGGTTAGGGCTGTTATGTTTTTACGGTGTGTATTCCTTGCACCTTAAATCTGCCAACAGATTGATTCATCATTGCCAGTGTATCTACTGCAGTTGCACTGCAATCTTAGCCCCAATTAACACTGGCGATGCTCCAAATAGTATTTCATAGGAGTTTTATATTTGTCTAGAATTAATATTGCTTTCAGCAGTTCTATGTTTGGGCACTGACTTCGTGGAGTGTAGTTGGTACAGCGTAGCATCTGATGAATATTCATGATATTTTGCTGACCTATTTTCATCTGTTGAATATTCATGATGCTCTGTTGACCCATTTTCATTCGATGAATATTCATGATTCTTTTTATAGTTGTTCGATGGACGAAAACTCTCAGAACGGCAAGGAGAATTTCGGATGCAGCACGTCATCATCATCGCACACTTCTCTTTTCAGTCGAACGCTCAGTTGTTTTGCATCTCAAGAGCCACTGTCGGCGGGGCAGATCGGCCAACCAGAACAAAAGTGAGTCATGCGCGACCAGTAAACGTGAGAGTGATTTGTCCAGTTTCAGTTCATGTTAAGTCATGCACGATAATTGAATTGTGAGGGTAGGGCAATTTTCCAATCTCCAGTAACTTCAGTTCATCCCTGGTAACTCATTTTCTTATACAGACGACCTTCTTCACTGTGACATTTGATATCATTAATTTAAAAAAAATTTTATTACCGAAATTTGATATCGCCCTTCTTCCAACATCTTTTGCTCAGAAGTGCACACACACTCCTCGAACCCGCTTACTCAGCGCACAATGAACATTACGGGCTGACCGCTCTAACCGATCGGCCACTGTGCCATCGCATAGAGCGCCTCCGAGTAGATATCATGAAGGGGCACTATACAGATGTTTGATTACGTTACGCTATCATTTTAAAGTGATTCATTAGAATGTCAATTAAGTGGATCTCATAATTACTTCACCTATGGAAATTGAACTTGTTAAATAACACAATCTCTATTATTATTATTAAACAGACTATTTCTAGAGCGCCGTAAAGCGGCCATGCCGCTACAGGGGCGCTTCACAACGATGCAGTCAGCAAACTAACAAGAAGAACCATACTATAACAATAACTCCATCAGTTTATATAAGGCATTCATTCATTTCTAAAATTTATATAGCGCCCTTCAAGAAGCCTACTCATAGGCACTCTCAGCCAGGCTGCGGCAAAAAAAAATGATTTGAGGATATGATAGAAGGCTGGCAGATTGTTCCTAGGGAGTACGCGCAGTGCTAGTGGAAGCCCAGTCCAAATGGAGGAGGAAACAGCTTTAAGTGACAGCCAAGAAGTTTTTGATCTAGTTTCATGTCATGAGGCTGTAAACAAGTATGTTTTATTGCATTTAAATGTGTAATGCTGTAGTTGATTCTTAAGTCATGCCTTTTTCTGTTTCCAGTGTTATGTGATTTACGGTATAATCATAACCAAAATATTTTATTGTATAGATGATATTTTCATTATTTTGTGGTGCTGATTTGAAAGCTGTCTGGTAGTAAGTTTCTGCTAGGAAGTGTCGGGTAGTAAGTTGCTGCTAGGAAGTGTCGGGTAGTAAGTTGCTGCTAGGAAGTGTCTGGTAGTAAGTTTCTGATAGTAAGTAACTGTTAGTGCTGATTAGTGGCTGACATCATGTTCTGCCAGTAAGTGTCTTTAAGCGCTATTAGTAAGGTCTGCTTGCAAATATCTGTTAGCGTCTGCTAGTAGCTGTCTGTAAGTGCCGATTAGTAAGTGCCTGTTAGTAATTGTCTGTAGGTAAGTTCCGCCTTAGGCCCTCTGAAAGTGGGAATGTCTTTTGGGATTTTTCAAGGTGTCGCACACCCGGGTGCAATGGATCGGGCCACATCACCGGCAACTACGCGACGCATCGCAGCCTTTCCGGATGCCCACGACTGGACAAGTCACGTCGGGCATTGCTTAAGGAATACGGAGAGGGTCAAGAACCGCTCAAGTAAGCCTTTGTACGATACATATGCACTGAAATAGGAGTGTCAAACTTTTTTGTGATGACGGGCCAGTAGCAATATTTTCCAGCAAGTGGTAGGCGAAAGTGCCGAAGGTGCATGATTGAAATGGGGTAGGGATCTTGGAGGGGGCCATACAAACAGTTGAATTATGCTTTGAAAACGTGATTCTGCTTATCAATCACAGACATCACAGAGACCACAAAGCCTTAAAACTGACAAATTGGACTTTGTTCTCTCAATTGTGTTGTCTTTAGACAAGGCTCCATGGGCCAGAAATATATCGTCGGTGAGCCAGAAATGCCCGCTAATGTGATTACCGATTTAGTCGTCATCGTTTGTCAAGCATAATTTATTGTGCACCCTGTGAATGAATTTGTTCACAAAATAATGGGAGAGGGCTTAAGCAAATGGTGAGACTGGTGTAATTACTACAGCTGAGTGACCTTCCAAGAACTGTGGCTAAACCTGAATCTGAACACTGCTTTAACTTGGCATGCACGTGACTCAGTTTAAGATTTTAGTTTTTTCACATTCCTGCAAAAGGCTTTCATGGGCATTATAATCTTTCAAAATGATTTAGTCATCGTTTAAAGTTTCAGTTTATCACCAAGGCGAATCTGTGTGATTGTTTTGAATGGGTTTTAGTAAAGTCTGAGACTGTATTGTCTGTCTGTGGTCTTTCAATTAACAGGTGTCCGATTCCTGGATGTGACGGCTCTGGCCACGTGACCGGAAAGTATCTGTCGCACAGAAGGTATGCTGTCATCTGCCAGTTATTGTTGCCGCCTGTTATGACGGAGTTTCATTTAGATGGTCACAGTTTTGTGTACTTTGATAAGTTACTCAACAGACTGCGCTGTTATTAATGCCCGGTTGTTTGGCCTCCTTGTTGATTGGTTCCTCGTGTGTGTGTGGGCCCACCATTTGGCGACTCTTTCAACCCCCCCACCCTCGTTCAAATTTGACAATTCAAACCCTGCTTACTGTGCGGCATTAATGACATTTAACACTATATAGACCAGCGCTTAGTTGACATCTTGAAAGGGCGCTATATAAATTTATGAATAAATAAAAATGAATTGCTAAATGCTTAATATTGCATTCTTACATTTTTAGTTAGAAGTGGCACCGACTCATCTTCTGATATTTATCATATTTATTATATTTATTTTATTTATTATATTTAATATATTTATTTATTTTGTAATGCTGCCAACCAGACTGCCCGCTTTTGGTATAATGTTGTTAACATGTTGGTTGCAGCGTTGTCTATGTATTGTATTGTTGTCGCAATGTTGTCAATGTGTTGCATCGTTGTGGCATAATTTTGTCAAAGTGTTGCATTGTTGTTGCAACAGTGCGTCCGGTTGTCCACTTGCTCATCGTCAGCGCAGCCACTGGCAGCCGACGGTTGCCACGGGAATTCACGACGCTCCCACGATACTGAATCGCCCGTTGAAGGCCGGCGGTCCGATCTGCCCGACCCCCGGGTGCGACGGGTCGGGCCACGCCAACGGAAGCTTTCTCACCCATCGCAGCCTGTACGGGTGTCCGCGGGCCAACCAGGCGATGAAGAAGGCAAAGTTGTCAAACAAGGAGATGTCGTCTCTCCACTTCAGAGCAGCTGCTGGTTAGTGCACTTCATATTAACTTATGCCAGATGATAGATACCACGCCAAATCAATTGCGGTTTATTTGGCGCTGGTTGGAAAACGCCGACTGAAGTCGGAAATAAGACTGTGATGCTGATGGCTTTCTATTTACGTGGTGGCCGTAAAGTAATGGATGACACACTGGGGATTAGAGCTGAGGAACCGAGTTTGAAATCTGTATCCCCCGTAAGGTTGACTAGTCTTCTTTCGGTAGGCAGTGGTGGCGTTTGTTAAAATGAGATGTATAATGTAATGGGCGCCTTGAATGGCTGCCGACAAGGGCTGACAGTTAAATTCTACTCCTGTAGTAACTTGTCATCATACTGTACTTAATATGTAATCATACTGTGGTTTGTGAGTTTGAAATTAAATGAAAATTATTACTATTATTTTTTTATTTCAATGGTTCACCTGATTTCCATGCTATTCTGATATGAATAGTTTCGATGTTCTTGTAAATATTTTTAGCGAAGATGACATTCTGGGTTCTTTCAAGGACATAGTATGTACTGTGCTCTGGATATGACTTTATTTGACTGCACTGGTATTAGTGTGGGGCGCAGTGGCGTAGTGGGATGTTCGGTGCCTTGCGTTCGGGGGATCGCAGGTTCGAATCCACCCCGAGTCACTGCGTAGCGACCTTGGACAAATTGCTCATCTCATCCCTGGGTGGCGTAATGCCAAATGGACCTGCCCTTTGGGCAGATAACTCATCATCATCATCATCACTGGGGTTGGTAGTCACCTCCAGGGGCATGGTATATACATGGTACAGTCACTTGTGGTGAATGTACATATATTTTGCATAATTACATAAGACTATTCCTTGTTCCATTCTTTCCAGCCATAGAAAACGACGAGGACATCCAGATGATCGAGGAGGAGATCTCCGCGCTGACTCAGTCGAACAAAGCGGAGGAAGATCGAGTCGATCGGCTGCGCTCTGAGCTGAGCGACCTTGAACAGCAGATCCGTCAGGCGGAAACGGAGACGGCGTCGCTGACGGAAAAGCGACAGGAGGCCGAAAGAACACAGGCCCGGATCACCGAAGACCTGGTTGGCCGGCTCCAGACCTTAACCCCGCTCCCCGACATCGGCCTCGAGGCGATCTCACTGGAAAGGCTCGAGGCCGGAGTTAAGAAGCTGTCGGCGCTGTGCAGCCAGGAGAAACAGCTGCCGGAAAACGCGGACCTCCTAACGACATTGCGCATGGCTGTTTCCAGTATTGAGACCGTGTAGAGTTCGTCGGCCGCACGCTCTTATTTTTATAGTCTGTTTGGAAGATTCCAGTCATCTCCTTTTATCCGTGAAAGCTTACGTACTTACGTTGGGAAGAATGCTTATTTATCGAGGATTTCTGTGGGCAGTTGTAAACACTCCTGTTGTCTTCGTTGTTCGTATCTGTGTAGGGTCTCTGCTGTGCAATAACTTGTGGCCTGTGTAGAAGTGCACTAATTTATGCACGCAGTTCCCCTCGGCGCTTTGCATGACGTGCGATTGGTGCGTCGATGATTAGGATGCACAATATTTACGTTGCATGGTACGCATTCGTTGGCTGTCGTTCGTAGAACTCTTACATTAAATCTTGCTTGTAATGAATTATTGTTTGTTTTGCATGTGATGCTTGTGCGGATAATGTTTTGCAAACTTTTCCGGAGTCCTTCCTGTTTTGGGCATTTCGTGTGCATAATGTGTCCTCCTCATTTATGCATTCGTGAACCAATGACGGCTCTTTCCGGTTCGTGGTGGACAAATTCAAATTGATATGGGATAAGAAAATCAAGGTTTGTCTTTGTTAACAATTCAGTTGGAATTCGCACAATTTCACGGTCATTTTAAATCGGCGTACATTATGGCACGGTGTGCGCCGAGTGTGCGGGTTCAACCCAACCGAGGAGTCAATGTGTAGGTACTTTGAGCAAGTCCTTTGTGCACAATTGCTCTGCATGACAACTGCGATTGCATCGTCGAGGTGCGTGCACTTCTGAGCAAAAAAATGTAGGAAGAAGCTCAATTTGTGACACTGGATGTAATTTATTTTGTCTGCTACAGACAAAAAGATGGCTATGCATAAGCTCCAGAATGTACAAACTGCCACCAAGACTACCAATGGCTAAATGTGTTTACAAGGAAGTAGTGCATTTTGACACAAAATGAGCTGCGAGTAAAACGGTAATTTAGGTATGGTTTGCTCACTTTTGTGGTTTGAATGATATTGATGACTTGGACGTTGTCGCATCTGGATACCCTGACGACAATGGTGTTTGTGATTTTGATTACGGAGATTTGATTAGAGATTCACCAGTTTGAGATCTCTGTAAAACGTGTGTGGGATTGCAGTGGTGGACGTTGAGATTAATGATTTGAGGCAATTGGACTTGATTTGGATTTGACCATCACTTCTACTTGCACACGAGTATACATATTATTATTATTTTCTATTTATTCATCACTATTTATATATTTATTTATGTCTGTGCTTGAAATTGTGAGAGTGTTGCATTTCAGAAGGACCTGTTCGTTACCGTATTTATCGTGCGCTCGTAATGTAATTATGCTTTAGTTTTGTCAGCCGTTGTTTGTAGTCTTATTGCTGTTTTCAATATTATTGAACCTTTACTTCAAGTAGGGTGGTACACTGAGACATATTTAAAGCTGTTTAAAACTGATTGACTTCCTTGTTTTCAATTAAATTCGCCTTGTTGTTCGTTTTTTAACTTACGCCGGCTTAATTATGGGTACATCGGTGAGCCAGGCACAGAGCAGAATTACAGAGGATGGATTGGGGATGGTTTTTTATTATTATCGTTGTTACTTTTCAATGGCGTCTACGTTGTTCATTTCTCTTAACATACCGAGTCTTTACGAACTGAGTGAAGTTATTTAGTTGTTGTAATGTGGCCATGTGTTTATTGTTCTAGGAAATTCTATCAGCTTCATTGAATATTCGTTTGCAATTTATTTAGTATTTCTGTACAAATTTCGAGGCACGTTACGCATGGGTTGCCAAGCTTGTATTCGCGCCGCGACGAGGTATGCGAATCCGGTATCGACCTGCCCGCGTCGAAACCTTCTTGCAAAAACAGCATCATGTTGAAGCCTTATAGCCATGTTGAAGATCATGTAACAACAGCACTCAGTAAATGTCCCATTATATGTTTAACGTGCAGATGTTGACTTCATCTAAAGCTTATCGAAGTCCACTGGTGCATTGAGTATTGAGTCTGATCAAATGTCGTGACCTGATCACAGGTCGTGACCTGATCCGGTTCGCATGTGGATCTAGTTGTGTGTGCTCTTTTCACCCGCATTGCACTTATGTCGAATATATTTAACGTAATCGATGTTGTACATAAAACATTCCATTTCTCTACGTTACAGAATGGCGTTGTTTGCCTAAGCGACCGTTTTTTTTACCTATAGTGATATTTAATACAGGTGTTCGACAATAGGTGGTACAATGCTGTTGTTTGAGGGGTCATCTAGTGTTCCTAATTTCATATTGATCAATTCATGTTGATTTATTCATTTGCTGGAAACTTGGCAGACGTTAGTAATACAGTTCCCTTTTTATGATCTCAAAATCTCTGTTTAGTTTGCTTGATACATTCCGTGTTATCTAGTTTGGTGTGTTCAACTTTTCGGTTCCCATTAAGAATGAAGCTTTCATATTTTTATTTGCCGTTTTGAATCATCTGTGAAACTGTTCGTTATCTATGGTTGCGGTCTTGAATCGAGCCCGACGGTTCTTGAGTATTCTTTTATGGTTTTTAATTCTTTCCAGTGATCTTTACTAGATGCATCTAACTTTTTTGTCGGCTGTTTTCATGTCCGTTAAGTTTCATTTGTATTCACTGTTTCGGCTCTTGTAGTCAACTACCAACATCTGTAGGTAAATCCCATTTGTTTTGTGACCTTTCTTATCAGAACTTACAATAAATGGGGCTGGACCGTTCATCTTTGTGCGTCTGCTTTTAATTTTTGGCAATTGTGATCTTGCTATGACTTGTCGTGACCTGGTTCAAATCAGATCGTGAGCTGATCACAGGTCGTGACCTGATCTAAGTCGTGACCTGATCTAGCTCATGACCTGATCTAGGTCGTGACCTGATCTAGCTTGTGGCCTGATCCAGGTCATGTGAAGCTTCAGGTGGAGATGCTCTCTTTCCCCTGCTACCTTTCGGAAGCGCCTGAAGACTTTCGTGTTCTCCGTGTAGCTATGTGTTGAGTCGTGAATGCCTCTGAATCAAGTGGCTCTATATAAGTGCTTCATTACATTACAATGTTCCTGTCCATTCGTTTGTTACGCTTCCGATCTTTGCCCATCTGTTTCTTCGTTTAAATTTTCTTTAATTAGGTGTTGCCGTGACTACCATATACCTATCATTCCTGGAAAATGTTTGACATTTTAATTTTGTCGTGGCAATAATTTGACTAAACGCTGGAACAGATTTTCGTTGATTCTTGTATTTATTTTATGTCCATTTTCTCTTGTTCCATGACGTTACATTACCTCTGTTGTACTGTATTTATTAATTTATATAGCGCCGCCTACAGCAGTGGTAAGTCTAAATATGAACCCAAGAGTAGAAGAAGGCATAGAGAAGGGATAAGGAGGTAAGAAAAGACCCATCTACTTAGGCCATGGTGATCATAAGTTGTGGACCAAAGAGCTCGTGCCGATCCAAAGAGTAGAGAGGTCCATAAGAAGTTGCAGAAAGTTGGCGACAAATATGAGCACCGAGATTTGTTTAGCGATACCCAGTTTGGACTTTATGACCATGACAAGAAGCTTAAAACCATATTTGAGTTGGGAGAGGAAGCCAGTGCATATTCTTGGGCTTAAAGGGAGCCAAATGGGCTTGACATAGTCGGCCCATATGGACATGCTGGCAAGGTATTCTTGCTGCATCGCACAGCATGAGCATGTCACTTTAACAAGTGCAGTAGTGTTTCATGTTGCAATTGTCCAACCTTTGGTTTTTAGTTGAAGTCTGAAAGTCACAGCTCTCCTGTGAGAGCGCTGCAGGGCTTATTCACACTTGTTGTTTTTGGTATGTATACAATGTGTAGGCTTTATGTCGTCCATCTGTTTTCTAATCCGTGCATTTAGGAACATTTAAACGCTCATCCTTGCTAGTCATATCTATACGCTTCAGCAAGACTCTTTTATCACGCCGCGATGTCACGCCTCTGCATGTAGACTGGTCGGTGAGGGAGCATAATAAATGTACTATTACCCTGTGTTTGCTTTCCTGTATTTATTTTTAAGCCCAGTTCCAATGCACGCGAGTTTGTTCTTTAATACCTGGCATTTAAATCAGTGTATGATTTTCCAGGGGGTCAGAGGGCTGCAGGGGCGTCCACACAGAGGGGCCCGGAGGCAACTGCCTCCAATTTCTGGTAGGGGAGATAATTTTTTTGTCTTAGGGGGGAATATCTTGCCTTCCTAACACTGGGGACCGGGGATTTGCCTCCGTCACTCAGAGGGGATCAACGCCCCTGGAGGGTTGGACCCCCAGCTTCAGCTACAAGGGCACTGATATAGTGCAGAATTTTTCAGATTCCCAGTAAATTCTTATTGGTCAACACACTGATTCTTTTTTGACAAATTGCACCTTGGGAATTTTGCTTAACCAGTTCAAGTACAGTATGCTAGTGTGAGGAAGTGTTACACCAACAGGGGTCTACCCTTCCATATTTTGTCAGGTGAATTAAGACATTTTTATTTCCATGGGGCACCCACGCTGACTGCGCCTCTGAATAATTCATATTTGAAGAGGCGCTATACAGATGTCCATATACTACCAAGTGTGCAATTGACATTTCTAAGTATATCAAGATTTTCTGCAGAGGCGTCGATCTCGTTTGAGAGGTTAAGAAAATGTGGGGGACACACGTATAACGCGTCTGCTATCTGTGGAAGGTGGGGGGACTTACCCCCAGGGATCGCCGCCTCTGATCGTCTGTTTTTGTCTCATTTCCATTAGGCATAATTTTTCCTGTTTTAATAGCGTACGGGAGTATTATACACAACATTCTAGTCACGGCTTATGTAGTTTTTGTCACCTACAGCGTTACAGAGCGAACGAAGTAGTTTTCAAATGGACACGATCTTAATAAAATTAGTCTGCTATGATAATAGGGGACTCTGTGAAATAGATGGCGCCAGTATCAAATATGGCTAAGCTACCCGAGGTAAAATTGTGTGTGATGTAGGTTTTCCTCACACAAAAGTACTCTAAAAATTAGCTAAATTATAAAATGCCTACGTATTGCTGCGTGCCAAAACGCAAAGGAAAGAAGGCGGCAACCTATTAGCTCTGAAGGTTTTAACCTGCGTGCAATATGTATAACTTTCTTGTTCGCGCAGCGGTAAATGGAAAATCCGCTGTGATTGGGCGTAAAAATGAGACATAGATTGCCCTCTTCTCTCTCCATTTCTAGTGTTCAAATTTATGTATTTATCCATAATGGAATTACATTTTAATTCTTACGCCAGCCATCGACCGGAACAACATAAATAAACAACGCATGGCCAATATAAAAAAATTCTTAGACCTATGTGCATACTGGCGCCACCTGTTTCTACTTAAGGAACTGCCCACAGAGTCCCCTATTGTTCAAGATCGATTCAAATGTTTAAGTTTCCATTTGAACGGACCAAATCGTCATTTTCGGTCGTTTATGTGCAGTGTAAAGAAGCTGGTCATTGCTTTTGTTGGTTTAGGCCTATAGACCACAGAGCTGTGGTTCGAATTGGGACGCCGTCTATATTGGCTGTAATTAATTTATAGGCCTATGTCGTATCATATTTTCACTGTCTTGTGCGTTTGTCTTCAATTGTCTGGCCGTCTCTGCCATTAAAAATAGCTCAAGGTCGTATTTGGAGAAGGACTGAATCATTTGGAATTCTCCACTTCCAGAATGATACTCACTAGATTTTTTTTAACAGAAATGCTGTACTGTGTGTGTGTGTGTGTGTGTGTGTGTGTGTATGTGTGTGTGTTTGTGTGTGTGTTTGTGGGTGTGTGTTTGTGGGTGTGTGTGGGTTTGTATGTGTTTTTAAGCTAAGCCAGCAGTTGGTTAATTCATAATATAGTAGTATATACGTGCAGACCTATACGTATGCGTTAAGTGTCATCGTGATAGCTTCTTGCTTTCGATATCCACTTTACAGAATCTGTTGGCTACACTTCCAGGACAAATCCTAATAATTTTCTCATTTATTGCTAAAGGCTGAAAATTACAAACAACGCTAAAAATTTCGTTTTTCATTCTCCTGTAGAAAGTATCCATGTATATCACACCAAATATTAGCTATAGGCCTCAGGGGCGGCTATCCCGAGGTGGTCGAGGGGGACAAGTCCCCTCACACTTGACAGAGGCGACAGGTTATACGTTTGTCCTCCCCAACATTTTACCCCTCTCATTTGGGTGTTTCCCCTTCCCCACCTCTCAAACGAGGTTGCCGCCTTTGATAGCCTACAACTGGCTAATTAAATTACATTTTACATGCGTTGGTAAACTTTAAGTCATGCATTAGGCGCCTGCACGCGTTTTTCATTATAATAAAAGATCCTAGCGTGTAGATTCCACGTTCTCTTAAGACCCTTATAGGCCTAGATAATTATAGGGACCATCTTATTCAATTCCGGTTCAGATCGGTCATGCAAGTTCAAAGTTTTACCACCCTTGAGAAACTGGTAGTGATCTTAGTCAAATTTTTTCAGCGCTCGAAAGAAACCGTCTGGTTTAATTTACTCGCCAAAATTCATCCATGCCAGTATCTATTGTGCTTATGATAATACCTGTCTATTGTGCTTTTTAATGTCGTCTGCATACTGTGCATAGGTTGGCCTACCTATCACGTCGGTTCCCGCAGAGTCGCAGACATGTGCCACCGCTGCATGCACATTAGATAATAATTATGTTTACAAAGAGGTCTAGGACTACATGCCGTGCGTGTTGACTGATCCCATTCACGCACCAGCAAATATCAATTAACAAGTCGTAAACCTATGTAGGCCTACATAAAAACTAATGTGATCGCAACCTCCCAATTTAGAAAGCGACAATCAAAAGCCAAGGCACCAGCTTATTCACGAGCGCTGCGATCAGGTCCAAATGTGATAAGAACCAGAAGGCCTACGTGGGATTCCGAAAAAGTATACCAAGTAGGCAACATATACGTACAGAAGCTTACTTCCCTACTTCGCTGACTAAGAGAAGCCACTCCCTAGCAATGATACAGCAGGCAATAAGTTCATTATCCATAGACAATTTGAGTGTAGTAAACGGCGATATAGGCGGTGAATCAACTGACGACCTTGGACGGGTTGTTTAGTTCCCATATAATTGCATATACCTGTCGCCTTTTAGTCGAAACCTGAACCAGACTGAGCTGGGGAGCAAACTGGAGAAGTCCCAAGTTGAAGTCCAGAACATTGTGATCTACAAACTCCTTCACCCCCAAAACCAGAGTCTTGGGATTAGTCCACCCAAATCAGCAACAAGGTCGACGCTGCTCCTATTCGGAATCGCTCCACTTTAGGATTGATGTAGGTCAGCGTCGATCCCACACGTCATCGTCCACATGACGTAAGCTCATGTGCGACCCCTTCTCCAATCACGTCATTCTAATGTAAGTCAGCGTCGATCCCCATACGTCATCGTTCACGTGACGTAAACTCATGTACGACTCTTTCTCATATATCACGTCACTCTAATATAGGTCAGTGGCGATCCCCATACGTCATCGTTCAAGTGACGTAGACTCATATACGCGCCTTTCTCCACGAACCTCTCGCTATACCGATGCTTCCAATTCGTAGTGCACATGTACAGCTTGTTGGTGGCAGCCAGGAACGGTCCGAACGCAGAGTATCCGTGCTTGCGGAAGAACTGTCCCAGGACGGACCTTGCCTGCGACCGGGTCTCCTCCGCGTCGATCCCGTCTACGATCAGAATTCCACCGTCGCGGAGCACGCAAGCCGCCCACTCCAGGGCCGCCAGGGTACCGGAGCCCATCGCTCCGTCGATGCTGATCATGCGGAACTGGGGAAGGTTCCAGTCGTGCATTAGTTGTTTGCTCAGACCGGTCGGGTCGCCCCTGTGAACGTGCAGCCTACGCAGTCCGGAGAACTCCTCGCCGAAACCGGTCTCGCGCATATAGACGGAGAAGACTTGGTACTTAGTCAGCCCGGCGGGGAGCCCGTTCAGCAGCGGGGGTACGTCGAAGGTGTCCGAGACGAAGAACCCCTCGCCCGTCTCTGGGTCAACGTTGTGTGCCAGGACGACGGTGAACTTCCCTGTGTTGACCCCAATCTCCCCCACAGACCCGTAGATCCCTGACGTCCACTGAAGGTCCGCCAGAAGAGGAACGATGCTGTAGTGGACCGGGTCGAGGTTCCCCGTCATACTCTGGATCTTGCGGCGAGTGGCCGCCGGAAGCGAATCAAGTCTCGGCGAATCATCGGACGCACGGGACGATCCGGTGGAGCGATACAGCTGACGGAGGCAGGAGGAGACCGGATCGCAGAATCCGTGGAAGCCCTGGATGTGTCCCTGGCGACAGGAGCTCTGGGAGAAGAACCTATCGACGGATGCGTTCGTGCTCCTTCTCTCCGATAGATCATCATCCCGTTCTCTCCACACCATCCTGCTGCCGCCCTCCCCGTCCATTCTCTCCTCCGACTCGATACCCACTGGTTGCACAATAGCCACAATGCCTGGGGGACCGTTCGCATCGTCAGCCCCAGGGAAGTAACCCTGCGGCTGCCGACGTCCTGCTGTGCTCCGTCCGAGATGGTCACCGAGAAGGCAAACAACCATCAGATGGACGATGATGATGACCAGGCAGGCGAGCGACGCTGACCGGAAGACGAGAAGGTTCGCTAACCGTACGGGCGTCGACAGTCGGCTTCTGAGGCTGCCCATCACCACCGGATAAACGGACACGCTCCGGTGGCTCGGAACACGTCGCAAGGACCGAACGGAAGAAGATGAAATCCGGGATGCGTATCACGAGGAAAATGCATCGGAGCGTCGCTCCTCTTTACCTGTTAAGGGTCGTAGATGGGCGCATATAAACGCTTAATAATGGACCTCTTTCTTGGACTTTTCACCAAAGCGTTTGCTATCAAGAATTTCTTCTGTAATGAAAATTGAATCGTATTCTCAGACCGTCGAGCTTAGTATAACTTCTTGTGGTCCTGTTTCATCGATTCGACACTGGGTAGATACTTCCTGTCTCAGCTCTTAATTTGTATACGTCGAGTAGCAGCTCGAACCCGAATCAGAATAGATCGGTAGGCGCTTCGGCCTACGTAGGCTACGTTCTGTTATTTCCGCCAAAAACCTAGGTCTGACTGGACGCAAATACGACTGAACAATTGTCTTCATTCGCTTTGGTTTATCACAGAATTTGGGCGTCGAACGGTTACCGTCTAACGTAGAACCGAAAGAGATCATCACACCGCGACTCACTGTCAGCCGTGAAGCAGGGCTAGTAGTAGCTTCTTGACTCCACGTTTAATCGTCCTCCCTTCTGTATAAAAACCGTGGGAGACCTTGCTATAATGGCTTGTTTTGCGATATACCGCGTACCAGCATCTGCCCGATTCGGCAAGATATTTTGCAGCCTCGTAGTAGATATCTCAGCTCGGCGCCAACAAAAATATCAACTCCACTATTGTGATCCTTTCGCTTCTAAATGGTCTACACGCGTCTCGGTACAATTGACACGGATGCATATCTTTGTCTACGTGTTAAGAATAGCTTTTGGTAGATTATCCGTCAGGCTTCGGTGCTTACTATGGCGAACGCGCCCGATATTCAACACTTCAGACATCCTGATGATACCTCTGACGGCAATAAACTATCGAGGCGTATCTGAAGCTTTGGTTAGTGATTTAGAACCACAGCCCGTCTTATATATGGTGCTTGAGCGCGTAGGCCTTCAGCATTAGACATTTCTCGTTACCCATTGGTCATACTCGACTGCGTAGGCCTATAGCATATACGAGCGCACAGCCGCCGTCTCGGTCTGAGTGCCTTTGACTATAACGACAGCCGAATAAGATTTTGCTGTTCCCATTTGAGCCCAATGTATCGATTCATTCATTCATCCGTTCGTTAAAAAATGTATGTATGTATACAGCGCCACTTCAAGGCAGCCACTCAAAAGAGCTTCCAACTCCAGCCCGGGCCAAAAGGTAAGTTTTTAAATGACCATAAAAGCACCACTACACGATTTATGGAACAGACGCAACCCCAAAGAAGAGCAGTCGTTTGCTAGTTCGCATCTCATTTGCCCAACAAAAAGCAACTGGCTACTGCTCTGAGGACGCAAATAATGTTAGTTAACCTATACAACTTAGACAGAAGTGACGACTGACAGGCTCTGTCACAATAACAACTACAACAATAATTATGATAATTAAACAATTTCTATAGCGCCATAGCTTACATGAGCTCAACAAATAGTTGCAGTCATGTGATTGCTTAAAGAGATAAGCCCAGGGCCTACGCCCTACGTCTTGAGCTTTGATTTCAATGTCTACGTTCTTTACATGGTCGGGAAAACAAGCAGGGCGTATACACAGCCTATTCGTTTGTTTTTCTGTCCAAATAAGATGTTATGAACACAAATCATCATAAGTACATTTTAAGTGCCAGGTTGGCAAGCAGTTGACGTGAAAGACAAGCAGAATGTGCATGTCTTACTGCTATTAAGGGAATTTGCTGCACAGGGACGGTCCCAGCGATTCCCAGCCTGTGGCCCGAAAAGCAAGTGGTCCGCCAGGCCACAAAAAGTGGCCCTCAAACTATTAAAAATATTTTAAAAAACCGTGTAAAAATTAACAATCGCCAAAATAATTATTTTCTATTAAAAATTATTATATTTTATTGACGTTTATTACTATCTAAAATGATTAAACAGGAATTTATTCAGGTGTAATTTCATTCTATTCTATAATAAAATATTATCTGTACAAATTCAAAATATTAATTTTTAACCTTGTGGCCCATCATGTTCTTCAACTAAATAAAAGTGTCACTAAGTCGAAAAAGCCAATTGGAATTTGAAGTCGGAGTCGACCTTTACAAGGTGGTTGGTATCGACCTCGTTTCCTGTTCCGCTCTTCACCCCCTTCTTCAAAGCCCAGTGTTGCCATTCTTCCATTACCCCCGTAAGGCACGGCAGATAAAAGACAATGTAGGCCTACGCATATGATCAGTGCCTAAAATACACTTACTCTGAATGTTAGCTACACACCATTTGGAAATTGAAAACTGTGTTTCCCTAGTTTGCCCTTTGATCTCAACATATATATATATAATATATATATATAATATATATATATACTATTGCTAATTGGTGATAAATAGAATATTTCTTATATCTCTTCCCTTCACTAGTTCTGACCCTGCGTGTGCTAATATATTTGCTATGGCCATTGCTGTTCAAGCGCGTTCCAGCAACAGCGTCGAGGCAGGTCACGCATGGCTGGGCAAAAGCAACCTGAATACTTCTCAAGAGCAATTCAAAGAATGGGTACTTTACGATTTCATCACCGAAAATGCATAATTGATTTAGTTTAAATCCCTAAAGAAAAACATCTCCTTGTTCTTGTCACGTAGATTCGCATCATAACCCAAGTACTTGTACTTTGAACTAGCTAGGGCTGTACAGAATATTCGCTTCGAAGCCGAATAGTGGGCCAAATAGCTATTCGGTATTCGGCTACTTTATGATCTCACCTACCGATCCTACAAACACGAAACATACCAAGACTCTCAGGTCGTTGTTGAAGGGGGCACGCCTGAAGTCAGTTGAGTTAGCTGGGCAACACCCAACGTCTGAAATGCGTCTTGAAACAGATTGCCTATAACATCATCAAAACAGCCGCTGCTGAAGGGGTCAGTAAAACTAACAGCAAGTAGGTATGCCGATCTAGAACGCACCTTTTATTTATAGCGACATTTGCCCACCCGAACAATTTCACCCCCATTTTGCATAGGACATTTGCCACCCCACTCCCAGATAGAAGTGTTTGCAAAGTTACTCAACATTGAAAACGAATAGACCTATATAAACAATTATTGCCAATGCGAAATCAATGCAGAGCAATCAAATAGCTTTTGTTGAAGGTACTTCAAAATTCGAAGTACCATTCAGGCAAAGCTATTTGATCCCTCTCCGCCGATTCCGTGGGAAATTCCTCAGCAATTCTGACTTAGTAATCAACGGAACACTCAACCAACCAACTGACCGACCGACCTACCTACCGACCTATCAATCAATCAACCAATCAATCAACCAACCAACCAACGAACCAATCAACCAACCAACCAATTCAATGACAGACAAATGTTCACATCTAAATATTAATATTAGAACGTTATTAGTTATCATATAATAATATCCATTATTAGTTATCATTTAATATTAATAATTTTCTAATATCCATTGAGGCGTTGGTCACTGAGGTGGTTCCAGTTTAAGCCACTTCATGTTCTGTACGAAATGTCTCGGTAGTCGGGCAGACAGGAAGAGGTTGCGACCTTCTCTGAACTCAGGCAGGACGAGCGCCTTGGCGTGCAAGTGCATCGGGAGATGGCGCACCTTGCTCTGGCGGATTCCCAGGCGCTGAAGGATCTCCGGATAAAGTCTCTGTGCACAGGCAGACACACGTATGGGTGATTTGGGTCAGGTTAATGTAAGGTCATTCTATAGATAAGACATGTGGGCAGATATGGGTCAGGTTAACATAAGGTTATGTCACGCTCCTTCGTGATTATCTACTGAGGAGAGCTCCTGACCCAACCCTGACAAAAAGGAACAACCTTGAGGATAGAATAGAGTGTGGAATAGACCAAGTGCCACAGGAAGTCCATTACAGATGGCATGGCAAGCAATGGAAAAGGCATGGCACTGCACAGCAGAAGTCTGAGATCGGGGGACAAGAAACCTTTGCCTGTCTATAAGGATGGATGATTCATTCATATATTAAAAAATGTATATTGTGCCTTTTCAAGGAAAACTACTCAAAAGTGCTTCCTACTCTAGTCGAGACAAAAAGGTAAATTTTAAAGTGGTCATAAAATGTACCACTACACGATTTAGAGAACAGTCGTAAATCCAGGGAAAGCAGTCATTTGCGAGTTTGTATCTCATTTGCCCAACTAGAAGCAACTGACCTGAGGAGCCATTTTGCTGTAGTGCGAGTATTTGTGGTCGCCGAGAATAGGAGTGTTGAGTCCGAACGCCAGGTGACAGCGTATCTGGTGTTTCACTCCTACACAAGAAACCATTTTCATATCAAGCATTAGAGTCTCATCCAACAGTATTAAGTTCTGATAAGTTCCACCCCATATTTTTGTTGCCCCGCTCTCTCTTCCAACGACTACACATAGGGCAGATATGATTCAGGTAAATGTAAGGTCATTCAATAGATAAGACATGAGGGTAGATATGGGTCAGGTTATGTAAGGTCACTCGACAGATATGGGCCAGGTTGATGAAAGGTCATTCTACGGATAAGACATGTGGGTAAATACGGGTCTTGAGTCTTCTCAATGTGGAAGAGGCTTCTATGCCATGTAAAACTTGGAGCAAATGCCTCATCTAGGAAATGGGGGTTTCATTGAGAGACCTCATCTCAACTAGGGGAAGTTTAAAAATTAGGAGATTTAGAAATGGAGGGAAGAAAGTTGCTACACTAACTTGGGACGGGGGATATAAGCCCCTGCACTGTGGCAAGAGGGTAGTCATGATGAGAATTAATGATTAAAGCAAATAGAGTTGCCTGGCCAACTCAAATGATCTAACATTTTCCAAAAACTGTTAACATCAGTCGATCAGCTTTCAGTTCAAAATTTCTAGTCTCAAATAAATTTGTGGCTACATCTGTTGCTTCTTCTTCTACTAATTACTACCATTAATCAGTAACTTCTATAGCACCAGTGTATGAGGCACAAGGTATCGTAATGAGGTCAACATCCAGGGAATTGGTCGACTAAGATGGACAGATGACCTACAGGTTATTAATAGCTAGCAGTTTTAAAAAGTAGATCAGTACAATGGAATTGTGTCACATGAAGACAGGCATGCAAGACGGATATACGACACCAACAGATAGACAGACAAAACAGACAGATAAGACATACTGATACCAAAAACAGACAGAGACAAAACTTACATACAAGACAGACAAAACAGACAGGCAAAACAGACAGACAAAACAGACAGACAAAACAGACAGGCAAAACAGACAGACAAAACAGACAGACAAAACAGACAAGAGACAAAACAGACAGATCAAAGAAATATAATGCAAGTGAACCATGTACAATATACGAGTTGCATTCGATTAAATATATAAATACAAACCTATTTAGTTAGAAATGCCTGAAACGGTTAGATCACAGACTGACTGACCTGTCTCCGGCTGGCATTCGACAAGTGCCGTTCCATTGGCACTTGATAAGACCTTGTAGTTAGTCACCGCATCTCGTCTTTCCCCCTTCAGACTGTCCGTCGCTCGTCTCAGGAAACTCGCTTCGTCCCGATATATCGGTCGCAACTCCATCTGAGGGAAAAGTCAATTAAGGAATTAGTTAACGAGCCAGCGTAGGTCAGGGCGCATGCCTGGGTGGGTTACGAGCAATCGCGAAAGCGACGAAGCCAGAAGTTAGCATTACTGAACATTATGATTAATGAGCGCACGAGGAAGGAAGGGAGTGAACGATGAGGGTAAATGTCAGCTGGTGAGTGATAGTAAATGACGAGTCTCGTTGACTAACCGTCACAGAGACATATCAAGACGAGCAAGTGACTGAACAGCAGCACACAATTGTGATTGGTAAAATGAGTAAACCAAACCCTCATACAAACACTCAAATACACACCCACCCATATGTACTTATTCAGTATATTTATGAGTTAATGAGTATAGGTATGAGACACTATAAAGATCAATTAGCAGGTAGGTGGCGCTTACTCGATATCTGTCTTCGACCGAACCTTCTGCCATCGGTA
Organism: Bimastos eiseni; assembly: GCA_959347315.1. Taxonomy (NCBI): domain Eukaryota; kingdom Metazoa; phylum Annelida; class Clitellata; order Crassiclitellata; family Lumbricidae; genus Bimastos; species Bimastos eiseni. The sequence continues at coordinate 7,544,054 of OY365822.1, read as the reverse complement.
TGTCAATGACACCTAAAACAAAGACCATGTAGAAAATGTCATGTAATTGTCAAATTTATATAGCACCCTCACAAGGTATGCTTATAGAGGCTGATCATGTGCAATAACTCTCCAACGGTCAGTTTCCGATCTTGCCAAACTGTCGTGAAAGATAAGTAAGTAAGCACTGATAGTTAATGAAGACAGTGGCTCTGAATACGCAAGAGAAGAACTTTCAAACTCGTCCTTAGTTAGGCCTTGCCCCTGGTGGCATCGCATAATATTACATCGTATTTTCACTTATTCAACGAACGTTGTCATGATGCACCAATTTACATGCCAGCTGAAAATGTTATCAATTTAGAGCTTGAGATTAACAGTACATCAAACGTCAAAAACCTCTGATTTGAAAAGTGGCATTTTTTTTAAATGATCATTTACTAACGCACATGGTGCCCGGAAATATTGAGCCCAATATAACAATATAATCAACTACTAAATATTGCAAGAAAGTAAATTTTTAAGTGCCAAAACATTAATATACAATTTTATACTCTGTCTAGAAGTATGTATTGTACACCAAAGTGAGGATATGCAGTTGGTGCAAGAATAATTAATATATAAAGCACATACTGTGTGGCACATTGGCTGATCAATTAGGGCGGTCGGCCCGTAACACTTGGTGTGCGCTGAGTGAGCAGGTTCGACCCTCGTCCAAGGCGTCAGTCACTGTGTAAGGAACCTTGAATGCCCTTCTTCCAACATTTTTTTTCACAAGCGCACACACACGCCTTGGCGGCACAATTGCAGTTGTACTGCAGAGTATTTGTGCGTGAAGGACTTGCTCAAGTCCTTTGCGCACAAAAAAATGTTGGAAGATGGGCGGTATCAAATTTCAGTAATAATAATAAAACTTAGTACATAATAGATTGCAAAATAAAGCATAGGTATGATTTTGCAAAAGCAGTTATACCTTCTGTTGGGTTAGGTATGCCTTTAGTGATTGCCCAGTACCTCTTCACTACCATTCGCTTCTTAAACATGGCAAGAAGGAACTCGGCATTCTGCTGTGATCTAAGACAACAAAACGTAAACAGATCAAATAAAAGATTGTACCATGGCACTATAGAAGTTTTTATATTAGACAACATCACAGGGTTACAGTGTAACGTAAAGACATCCACAAAACCAAACAAAGACATACACAAATCTAAACAGAAAGGAAACTAAGTAAAGTAATATCAAACGTTTAAAACCACGTAAATGATACTAATTTACAACACAACACAGTGTTCATTCGCAATAAACAGTTAGAATCTTGGGCAAAAGTAAAGATGGGAAAATTGCAGGCTGTCTAACAGTTCAATTCAAATCCTATAAAACATGCTATCATCTGTTACTAACGTATCATGTAATCATACCACTGTATGTCAGTCTTAATCCAATAAACGAATATATTTATATAAACAGTAACAAAGTATAGTTGCAATTTTTATTTTAAAATGACATTTTTTTCTAGTTTTCTGCCTTTTTGGCAGGCTAGTATGTCCAATGTCGCCACTTATCTCTGTTCTGGGTCTCTTCTTTCATCTTCTTGTAGTCACCCTTTCCATAAAAATACATATGTATTATTTTGCAATCTATTAAGTACTAAGTGTGTGCCACATATATTAAAATGATATGTTACATGTATTTATGTAAAGAAACATGACGCTGAAGACTTTCCATATCTCCGTTTAGCTATACGTCGAGTCGTAATCGTCTCCAATATCAAGTGGCACTATATATATTCTAAATTACAATTACAGTTACAATAAAGTTGTGTCATTTCTGTCGCGATGCATGCAACCGTTGTCCTCACTTGGCCAGAACCATGACGCCGGTTGTCTCTTTGTCGAGGCGATGGACCAGATGCAGGGTGGTCAGTCGTCCAGTCTTGTCCACTTTGGCAGCCAGTGGACCGAGAAACTTCCCGACACTGTGGTGAACACCTGGACCACCTGTTAGCACAGACACCCCATCATGTAATGTAAAGTAATTGGTCAGTTACTGCAATGCTGCATCGACAGTAACCATTCTCCTACTCCAACTGTTAATTAGTGCTATACAATCAACTGTTGCCTGATGATAACATGCCATCAAGTCCTCGGAATTATAAGCAAGTAGATTATTAAAACTATTTTCACTAATATCATTATTGTAATTTCTGTATCTTATTAATTAATTAATTTATGCGTTCTTTTTTCTATATACCTCGGTTATAACCGGATCAATTTATAAGCACCATCCAGCAATGATGAAGGTCGTGCCAGCAGAAACATTGTCTCGTAAGGAGTCAGGACATGAAGCTAAGGCATGGAAACTCTCCCACCGCCTGCAATCTGGCAGTGCAAGTCCCAAGTCCCTGGATAAATAGGAGGGCGACACCAATGATCAAACAGAGTCATCAACTTGAAACTACTACTAAGATAAGCACCACGATAAGTACTATTATTACTCTTATGTTAGAAATCAAAGCCACTGCGAGTAGTAGGAGAAAAAATAAATTAGAATGCAGGTAAAGAAGTAGATAAATAATTAACTGACCATGCGATGGTAATCCATATGGCTTGTCTATGGCTATTACATTATCTGAAAAGAAACCAAGTTGGAATTAATGACTATCATTAATTATGATTATCATTAATTAATTATGATTATCATTAATGACTATCACATTATTTATTATCATTATCTATAATAGTAAAAATAACAATAATAATAATAATCATCATCAATCATCATCATTATTACTATTTTAAAGTTCATTGTTATTAGTATTTTTTTATGCACGAGGTAAAAAGTAAACGTGAACTGCTGACGATTATGTTAGGAGTCTAACATCCAATTTAGTTTCCCTGAAATATGGTGCATACATGGTGTAATAAACCCTTTGGTTCCTAGAACTGGAACAGCTGTGGCTCAGCCTCGATCTTTTGCTTCAATTGGTCCCTCCCTCTCTGTGAAATACACTTTCTCCAACTGTTCACTCTAAAATTCTATCTGGCAGTCTCTCATCCTCTTTTGCTCCTCTCAAAACCCACTTCTTCTCGCGGGGCCTTTCGCACTGGCAGCGCTTCTGAACGGTTCACCCTACTAAGAGCGCTTTATAAATACTTAAATACAAAACAATACATATTAACATCTAATCAGGTTAGGGAGTGCAGGACTACATGTTTTAATTAATAAATGTTATGTGCTGAACAAAGAAGACAAGACATTGGGATGGTCTGCTGCCATTGATAACCTTATGATCAGTGATGCAATTATAACAGCGTATTATACAACACCACCCATTGTACTTCTAGAATTTGCATATCATCTTTAGATCCAGTTAGAAAGCTGTACTTCAGTAACCTTTATTAGGTTTAAAAATGGTTAAGTGATCTTTGGTCAAATCCATGAAATATACTAAAAAATAATTAAGAAAATCTTCTCGATAACGACTCTGAAGTTACCGTCTTCGTATAGGATGCTGTCCTTGAGAATGGTGAGAACGACATTTTCAGTCAGATTCTGCAGGTCGACCACCTGATCCGTCAGAATCCGGAAGCCCTTGCTATCCACGCGGCCAGACCACTTGCTAAGACGAGGATGCGTTCCTATGGCAACAAAATATCCAAGAGTTAAACTGAATGCTCTATGAGCAATCTGTAACAGATTGGTCAGAAGCCATAACGATGCAAAAACATCCTTCTTATGTTGCTGGACCATCCGCCTTGCACGGACTAGACAAGTTTTGGATGTGTCCACTTAGCTTGGGATCGGTATGCACTTACAACTTTAAACTATGCTTTCCCACCAGGATTGGTCTGGGAAATCGGTAATATGGGAGAGGTTACACATAAGGGTCCTAAATGAACGAGGTAAAACCAAGCAATTGTCGGCGATTAAGCTGGTCTCCCTGACACGGCTTTTGTGGCGCAGAGAAATTTTTGAGGATTTACATTACATTACGTGCTATGATAAGAAGCCTGGGAATAGCATCATGATTAGCAGTAGAAGATTAGGAATGACGTATGGATTAAATGATTATGCCAAGTGTCAGGTTTTGAATCTTAACATATTCAATGAAGCTGACAATTACATTCATTTGCTCATTCATTCATTCATTCGTTTTTTACATTCAGTCATCCATTCATTAATTCGCTCATTCATTCATTTTGGGCACTATTATTGCACCCCTTCAAGAAACCCATGCAGGAGCGCTCCCAGCCCAGCCACGGAAACTGACAATTACATTCATTTGCTCATTCATTCATTTAGTCAGAAGATTTATATAGAGACTCGTTAAGATAAACTGATAGAGTGTTCATTGTTAGGTCATGCTGCCTTACTCTAACAGATTCTACAACCACCGTCCACCACATGTCCACAAAGACTACTTTTGGCAGAATTCTCGTCTACCATGACTCATTAAGTACAGGCACTCTTTCCACTTTATACCAGTTAGAGACCAACTTGCAAACATCTGCTGCAGATAGCTATGTTAGCCTTCCCTATGCAATTACCCTACCTTACTCACCTGTTGTTTGCCTTTATGCTTAGGTCATAGAGCTGTAAAATAAGTTTGACTCATTGTTAAATGACATCACCAGCAAGTCCATGATCCTCTGCTGGTCAAAATAATTCACCAATGTCATTTAAGACATACTCACCAGAGCAATAGTAATGCAGAGACATCATTTATAGGCTTATGGACCATCTACTTCAGGGGTGTCAAACCTTTTATGATGGTGGGCCAGCAGCAATATCTTCCAGCAAGTGGCAGGCCAGCTCGAGTGTCAAAGGCATATCAGGAAAATGAGGTAGGAGACCAGGAGTAGAACCGTAGGGAATCTAGGGAGCTCAGAGGGGCCATACAAACAGTTGAATTTGACTTTGAAAGCCTGACTGTGATATTCATTCCCAATTACAAACATCACTGCAGATTCATAAAGTCTTAAAAATGACAAACTACCTTATAAAACGATAAATAAGACCTTTTAATCTCATTATTGTGTTGTCCTTAGAAAAGGCTTTGCGGGCAAGAAATATATTATCGGCGGGCCAGCTCTTTGATCTACCTGGAATGGACTGCACTTTCTAAAACAACTTTAAAACGTTTTTCACCAGGGAGCACTTCTGAGTAGTAATCTCGATTAGGCTCAATACAAGGTTCTGAATGAATGAATGAATGAATCAACCAATCAATCACCAGTTGACAACTAGAAGAAGACCTACTCACCAGTGGCTGCGGATGGTGTTGCCAACCTTCCCTTCTTCTCCAGTCGAATCTTCATCGCCATATCGTACGCTGTTGTGGGATTTTCGATGTTAGCAATTGGAATCGAACGTTGTTTCATTTCGCGTTTCGTCACAGCTTCGTGAAATATGGTGTCCTCTGACAGATCCGGCTTTTCCAATTTCGGCACAGCCTCCGCAGGTCTCGTCTTTGGCCCCAGCTGCACCTTGTCATGTCTGGTAGTTTCCAGTTTTTCACTAATCTGACTTTTGCCAGTCTGCTCAAAATAGACACTTTGTGCATTTTTGTCAATGTACACAGGTTCTTCAGATTTATAACTCCGTGCTTGATGGTCTTTAATCGGGTTAGTGATTTTTGCTGAAATGTAATTGTCAGAATACGCTGAAGATCCAAATACCTCTTCCGGGAGCTGGGTATTTTTCTCAGGCGAGGATTTGTTCTCGCTGAAGTACTGCTCCTCGAAAACATTCTCTGACAGGCGAGAATTTTGTTTAGTCTGTTTATCTTGGTTCTGGTCATCTGTGATTCGGTCACCAAAATACTGTTCATCAAACGTGTTTGCTCCGACCGGCTCTGGATCTTCAGATGTTTTCTTCTGCGACACATGTTTAGAATGAGTCTGGTTGAAAGGGAGACCTAGAGGTAAAGAGACTGTTCTATTTCTGGTAGATATTGGCTGTGATCTTTTTTGTGTTTGACCAATTGTCAATTCTGGGTGCGATTCTGAAATGTCTCTGTTCAATTCCGACTGACTGTGTCTCACTTCTGACTGGTCTTGTCTCGATTCTGTCTCAGTATGCTTCAATTCTTCATACTTAAGTTTCAATTCACTGTGGCCATGTTTTAATTCAGACTGGTCTAGCTTTGGTATCGATCGTCTAAATTTAACACTCGACTTCGGTACATTATCAATTTCACCCAATGTTTCTCCAGGCTTATTTGATATTTTTGGACGACCCTGCAGTGAGTTCATGCTGTCGACCCTCACCAAACCAAACGGTGCAAAAATGAGTTTATCCATTTTCTTCTTCGACACAGAACCCTCTTTCAGTTGTTTGATGAAATCCGACTGTTTTCTGACGAGACCCTCCTCATCTATATTTGACGAAACTACGTCGTTTGGCTCAACTGTAAACGACAGCGTCCTGGAATCGTTCTCAGTGCTGTCATCTGTTGACTGATTTTGACACTGGGGCAGCGTATCGTGTGAAGTATTTTCATGATCAAGACCGTGTAACACTCGCATCCGAGATCGCATTTCTATCATCCTCTCTTGATCTCTTGTATCTCTATTAACATTACGTAATGCCTTATTTTCGACATTATGTTTGACAGAAGTTGACTCACTACCAGCAGGCGATTGTTCCGATGACCACGAACTGCAGTTATATGTACCCCTAAAAAACCATGGCAGGCTCAAATTCAACTGATCGCAATGTACTATTCTAGAGGTTCCTCTAAAACATAATACAGCTTTTAACAAACGAGACATTATTCTACAAAGTTTTATGGTCGATAATAGAGATATCAACTACAACTAACGAGGTTCAAATCATAGATATAATAAAAAAACAGTCCTGAATAGTTACGTAGCGCATATATACTATGAAAAAACTTAAAAATAATAATGGAAAGCACCGCCATGCGCTGATATTTTAAGTATATGTTCGTAGTATTTACTTATAGTAAATCCTAGTAAAGCCTAGTAGCCAACATTAACGAACGATGTGAAGCTAAAGTCGCGGCTGATCAAATGAACTTAACTTTTTAATTGTGCAAAACCTGCTTCGAGCTTACCAGGCTGTTACCAAGTCCAAGCTCTGACAATGAATATTAATTACACAATGGTCTAAATAAGTGCTATGCGCGTAGCAGCGTAAACAAATCTCAAACGATAATACTGTATTGATATCGTTATTATTCAGTGTAAAGATGTTTAGATACGATATTATAATCACTTATGCTTGTCTTCGAGTTGACTGTATAACTTAATCTTTTGCAACGAGGAAGATGCTATTATCCATCCGCAGCTTCTATGGATGTGTGGCAATGGTAACAGCTGTTGTGGGTCAGACTAGAAATCAGAATATAGAGACTTGCGTTGGTGACAGTTTGTTTGACTGGATTATTGAAACTAGAGATGCATACGATAAATCACGACATGATATTCACGAGGACGTCGACGACCATCTTTACTCAACAATCCTGCATTGGCCTTTGCCAGCGAAGCAGTTACTGGCGGACAGCTTTCCAATTGACCCAGAAACGAGGAATTATGTGCGGAAAGTGAAAAATGCATTGTTTTCTCGTACTAATACGACACCTTTTGAGGGCCCCATAACTCTTGTCGCATGGACTGAAGATGTGCTCATTAATCTACTTGATTTAAATCCAGTGGTGACAAAAACTCCAGAATTTGTTGGAGTTTTCAGTGGAAATGTGCCACTATTGGAGACTGCGCCCTTGACGCATCGTTACGGTGGACATCAGTTCGGGTTTTGGGCAGGCCAGTTGGGTGATGGGCGGGCCCACATGATTGGAGAGTACAGGAATCGTAAAGGAGAGCGATGGGAAATGCAGCTCAAAGGTTCAGGGAAATCTCCCTATTCCAGACAGGGAGATGGAAGAGCAATCTTGCGATCATCAGTTCGAGAGTTTCTTGCGAGCGAAGCAATGCATCATCTTGGTAAGTGCTTTGCAGAGGTGGTGATCGCCTCTGAAAGGTAGGGGGACACCCAATGTGAGGGGTAAGAAATGGGGGGACAATCATATAGCATGTCTCCTCTCTGTAAAAGGTAGGGGGACTCGTCCCCCTCGAACCCTCAGATCGTCACCTGTGGTGCTTTGGCTGATTTCATAGCAGTCGAAGACCAATATGGTAAGTGTTCTGAAAGTGGTTTTCGCCAAGTTGCTGAAGGTGTCAATAGGGAGTGGAATGAGGAGCTTGGGGTTTGTCAGCGATTGAACCAGCTGTTTTAACCCTCATCATGTATTTAAAAAACTTGCGAGATTTGTGTTAATCTTTATGCCTTTCAGGCTCGAGGTCTGGCACTCAGCATTTCTGTCTGATAAAGTTAGAATGCTTACAGCTTTGCTTTTCATAAGTACTGACTGAAATAAGCACACAAACTGGGAAAATTTAGATACCTGAATCTCAGTGAAATGTTCTTAAATCTAGTTTGTATCTGAGCATCTTTATAGTAACTGCTTATTAATGCTCTTTTAAAACAGTGCGAACATAGAGCTGTCTAAAACAGATCTAGGCACCTCCAACACGGAATGTGAATGTAACTTTAAGCAGAGGCTTAAATCCTTTATCTATCACTTCTGGCCAGGAGCATTAACCTCTCCTCCCTCCCCCAAGTGATGGCGGCAAACCCCGGTCCTAAGTATCGGGAAGGCAAGATATACCCTCCCCCTTAAGACCAAAAAAATTCCCCCTATCTGAAATTGGAGGCATTTGCCTCTGGGTCCCCTCCCCTATCTGGATGCCCCTGCTTCTGGCTTTTGTCTCAGAATCAAGTCAAACCTCATCAATAGTTGCTACCTTGTCTCGTCTGACCTTCCACCTTCCTCGTCTCGAATGAAACCCATTTTAAAAGCTCCTATACCTCATCAGGGGCGTCAATCCCTTCCTGAGTGGTGGAGGCAAACCCACGGTGCAGTGTCAATAAGGCAAAATATTTTCTCCCTACGACTAAAAAAATATCCACCCTTACCTGAAATTGGAGGTATTTGCCTCCGGACTCCAACCCCCCTATCTGGACACCCCTGTTCCTCATTCTCTCGCTTGCTGAACATGCCCAGTAAGTTGAATGAAGGGTGGACTAGCGAATGAGATTGCTCACAGTACTTGCTATACCAATATGCATTTGTTACATCTAAACATATTGTATTGTATTGATAGATTTATATAGTGCCTCTCACAGGGTCACTATTCAGATGTATACTTACATCTTACTGTACTCCATGTCATAATGACCTATGCTCATGTTATTCTAGGAATACCAACAGCACGATGTGCTACGTTGATCACATCATCAGTCAGAGTTCTGAGGGATTTAGTCTACAATGGCCACGTTTCGAATGAGCAAACTGCGATCGTGTTGCGTCTTGCTCCTTCGTGGTTTCGCTTTGGTTCGATCGAGCTACTCGCCAAGGATGGTGAGCTAGGCTTACTTCGACACCTTCTGGACTTCATAATTGAGATGCACTTTAAAGAAATATCCGTTTTCGATTCGAAAAGGTATCTACAACTGTTTAGCACCATCGTCGAGCAAACAGCCCACCTGATTGCACTCTGGCAAGCGTTTGGATTTGCACACGGCGTTTGTAACACGGATAATTTCAGCATTCTTTCAATCACAATCGACTTTGGTCCGTTTCAGTTCATGGAACATTTTGAATCAGACCTTGTGCCAAACTTATCAGATGACGAGAGGAGGTATAGTTATGAACGACAGCCAGAAGTTGGCTATTACAACCTCGAGAAACTTGCAGAGTCAATAGCAACGGTTTTGCTGCCCGAGGAACGTGCGATCATTTTGAAAATCCTTGCAGGCTACACAGATTTGTACCAGCAAGCGTACATCGAAGAATTCCGAAAAAAGCTAGGTTTGATCGTGGGGCGAGAGAGAGAGGATGACGAACTCGTGGAATCTCTCCTGAAGATGATGGGACAACGAAGGACAGATTTTACACTGACCTTTCGACAGCTAGGGACCACATCCACTGCTGACCTCGAGGCTGGCCATATAGACAAGAAACATTGGGCCTTAAAGATGCTTCTGCCGCATCCTAAGTTCCAAGCTTGGATGACGTCGTACCGCCAAAGACTCGAGAGATATGGCATCACAGAAGACATTCGACAAAGGGTAATGTCCCAAAGCAATCCTAGGTATGTGCTGAGAAATTGGATGGCCGAGGCGGCGATCGAAGCAGCCAAGCGTAACGATTTCTCAGTGGTACGGAACCTGGCACGAATCTTGAAAAATCCCTTTGATGAACAGGAAGAAGCCGAGCATCTAGGATATGCGGATCCACCGCCACAGTGGGCTTCCGACATAAAAATTAGCTGTGCTTCATAGCCCACAAATTGAAGCCAATTAAGAATACCTGAAAAGGTAACATAAGCTTCCTTGATGCTTATACCAAATGGCTCCGTTTCCATGCTTGCATACAATTTAAAATCCTCGTTCTGATCTTCAAGGCTCAGAGGGTCTTGCCTTGAAATATGCGGTTTACGTAATACTTTGGGCTCATTCAACTTCCGCCCACCGTTGACCTCTTGGACCCCCAATCTAGAACTGCCATGGCTCAGTCTAGATCCTTCGCTTCAGTTGATTCCTCCCTGTGGAACATTCCTTTTCTTTCTATTCAACTAAAATTCTATGTGAGTCTCTCATCCACTTTCGATTTTCTAAAAACCTGCTTCTTCTCGTGGGGTCTTCAAAATGTGCACTGACAGCATTTCTGAACGGTTCACCCCACTTGAGGCGCTTTACAAATGCTTAAATACAATACAATATGTGCTGCATGGCATAATTTTTTAGCATTAAGTGTCTACTGTACAAGTGTTTTGCTCATTGAATGCTGGTCATTCTGACAATTGCACACTAGGTCCCCTTAACAACCAGCTGCATACGTTTTCCTATACATTTTAGTACACACTGGTCGTTAAAAGGGTTGTGCCCTGCCCAGACTGTGAATGCATGCCAGGAGGTCTCTACGCATTAATTTTAATTGTGAAGGGTCAATTGCATGCGATACTACCAGATTGGTTTTGGAATGTGACCTCTATTTAAATAAAATCATGTTGTACCAACACTAGTTGATATAAGTCCCACAGGTGGCATCAGGTCACAAGGCAAAACTGGAGGATTTCCTCAAACAGTGCAACATAATTTACTCGCTACTTGACATCGATACTATTACCATGGAGTCTGAAAGTCTACAAGATTTAGACGATTTATTTGAGTAACACAAGAGATCGTATAGCTGTCTGTGCCAGATTATACCACAATTTCTGTAACAACTACCTTGTATACTAATGTAGATTTTCTCACTGAGGTGCTATATAAATTGGCATTTGCATACTATGTAATGTATTACATGTGACAAACTAAACTTGAAAAACAATCGTGTACTAAAAATGAGTCATATTTTTAAAAGCTAAACCAAACACCCACAATCATTACACTGGTAATAATGATTGGAACAGTTCATATGTTAGTTCTCCTAAACATAAAAAAAACTTAAATTTTCTCTTGACATGTTGCCTAAACACAGGGCACAGTTTTAAACAGAGTCCAAACAATAAAACTTGACCAATTGTGTTACATAATAAACTGCACCAACTCTGCAATGATCTCTGCAAAGAGGTAGGAGTTCGTTCGCAAAGTGCATTGTTTTTGATGAGCTCTTCCGTAGAGTCAAGATGTTTAACAGTTAGTCATTTAGGAAAATATAAACGTTACGATCTTCCTCTTTCGTGTTGATTCAGCCGGTCGCTATTAACCTACAAAAGCACCAAAAGCTTCAGTATTTATATAGCACCACAACCTTTTATGCCCATGCAAGTCTTGGTACGTGTAGTTTGCCTGTAAATGTCGTTCTGATTGATTGTAGTTCATGTGTGGAATTTACCTTACGATACTTATATGTTTGGAGTTCTTTATACCTTGTAGGAATCTGACAGAGCTATATCTTAAAGATTTATTGGATTTCGTGTGTTACTGGACAACACTTGATGCCATGAAATGATAAAATATCGCGCAAGGGTAGTAAGCAAACATGTTTCAAGAATTAAGCACGCCCATAGACATATACTATCGCACCGGTGTCTCGAGTTCACACAAGGTCAACACTTGGCAAACAACCACTGCACATGAGCCATACTACGCTTACCAGCTGCACTATATAAATCTACGGCATAACAGGCTTTTAAAGGCTTACATAAACTTCTGTGGCAAAACTTTGTTAAAACTGTATGTGACAACAATTACACAATTAGTTTCTTCATGCCCAGTCTCTTTCTGTACATATAATTAACTCGAACTTGTTTTAAATGTGAGGTAATATATTCAATGATTAATGACTTCCTTTGTGCATGAGGCATCTTATGAAAGTATCAAGCATAAACAAAACTATATCTATCCAACAAGAGCATAATTACTATACACCACAGTAAAAAAAACCCAAACACAGAAGCCACAGGTCTAGTGCATGTGTGGCCGATTGATTAGAGGGGTCGGCCCATAACACTTAGCGTGCGAGTTCGAACCTCGTCCGACGAGTCACTGTGCAGGTACCTTGAGCAAGTCCTTCGTACACAATTGCTCTGCATTACAACTGCAGCTGCGTCGTCGAGGTGTGTGTGCACTTTTGAGCAAAAAATATTAGAAGACGGGCAATGTCAAATTTCCGTTGTATTGTATTAAGACGACTGGTTGTGCCACCCACTTGTTTCGTGCCTAGGCGACATCATCTGGACTGGTAATGTGATGCTTCAAGTACTTCATCATTCCAAATATCTGCACTTTCTTGCAACCTGAAATCAGAAACGTGAAACGCTGGTGAAAAATGGAACTCCTCAAAATGCAACAGGAACAACCACACCACCTCTGAAGGCTAGTTCGGATAGCAACGTACAAGCAACAAATGATCCCCTACAGCGCAAAAAAACAACACAGAATATCCTCCAAGTGAAAAACAAGGATTAGGAAGTAGGAACTTCAAACCCTCATTGGACGAGGGTTAGTTTGTATCGAAATAAACGGAATACAATACAATACAATACCACATGATCACATCTGTTCAATGTCTTAAATCTATACATTGAGCTCTATTCCTCCATTGCTACACCAGTTTGTGTTAACCCAAGGGTGTCAAACCTTTTTGTGTTGGCGGGTCAATAGCAATATTTTCCAGGAAGTGGTGGGCCGGAGCGCTGAAGGCGCATGAGGAAATTTGGGTAGGGATCTCAGAGGGGGCCGTACACACAGCTGAATTACTTGAAAACTTGATTCTGACATGCATTATCAATTAAAAAATCACAGAAAACTCATAAAACCGTTAAATGACAAATGTCTAATTTGTCATTTAACGGTTTTATGTTTTTATTCTCAATTGTGTTGTCTTTGTGTTGTCGGGACAGAAATATATCGTTGGCGGGCCGGGTCTTTGACACCACTGTGTTAATCACATCCTAAATGCAACTAGAACACAATTGACAGTCTGAACCTTAACATTGCTTAATCAATAAGCAGTAACATGATCAAACCAAAACAGAAGTAATCACAAAAGAAGTAATTTCTGGTTCACAAGATACATAAAACGTGCAATGTACAACATTAAGGTAACGAGTTAAATGTCCCTAGTAAATATTGTGGCTTCTCAGGTTTCCAGACTGTCCAATCAAACACTGGATAATTTTCATAGATGAAGGGAATCCTATGGCATGTTTAGTAGACAACAAAGTAAACCAATACCAATTCACATTGTGGGTTTGTTTACACAACCTCAGTTTATAATCAACTCTGAATTGGGGTTGTCCCCCCAAAGCCACTCCCCCCCCAATGACGTATTGGTTAACATACGACACAAGAACTACAGTGCAGTACTAAATATAGACTTTTTCAGTATTATCCTTTTCAGACAGGGCCTTGTTTACACGCTCTATGAGATGTGCTACCGGAGTCCACAGTATATGTAGTATTAATTACTAAATGAACCTTCATTCATACTTACCAAATACACTTTGCATTTCAGCATCACAGATCATATACCGCTTGTCGCGAGGATCCTTCAATAAATCAATATATTAAACAAATTAGTAACTAAATCCAGACATTATAACTTTCAAGAATTGCAGTCATTTCGCTTTAAGAAAACCTGCAAACTAGGGAACGACAACAGAAGTTTTTAGATTGGACTGCTAACATAACAAAGAATTATTGAATTAGTACATGCAGATTATTGGAGTTTCTGGCTTACGATGATTTCAAATTATTGCGGCAAGATGGCCGACAATTTACATTTGTAGCAATTACATTTAGAACACTTAACATGTAAACAACAGAGACAGTACATACATAGAGATTACGTTCTTTTACAATAGCCCACATCTTCTTTACGACATCCGAACGTTTTAACTGAAAGAAAACCATTATGAGTTAACAAGAGAAACATCACCAATGCTGAAGGTAAGAACCAAATAATAATAGCTGTCAACCAAATAAATCAGTGGTTCCCAACGTTTTTCGACTTAGGGCCACTTTTATTCAGTTGGGAGGACATGATGGGCCACAAGGTTAAAAATAATTATTTTAAATTTCAACAGAGTTTTATTTATGAATAGAATCAAATAATACATAGATAAATTCTTGTCTATCATTTTAGAATAGTAAAACATATCAATAAAATATAATAATTAATAACAGAAACTTATTCTGTCAAATAATCATTTATGCATGTGTATTATTTTTTTCCTCGATAGGTCGAAGGCCACTTTTTGAGGCCTGGCAGGCCACTTTCGGCCCACAGGTTGGGAATCGCTGAAACAAATAGTGTTCATGACCTCCATTAATCAATTTCCAAATATATGAGTGGTAAGGTGAGGCAGAAGAAAAACTAATCCCCTAAGCAGCCATTGGTATGAAGTGTTAGCGACTTCATTTTCTTAGCCTTGGCATATGAGGGCGGCTTGTCAGTCCCCTTCCTCACCATATCATCTTCCCACTGACTGTGTATGGTCAGCGCACTGACAGCTGAGTTTGCAAAGTGAAACAGAAGTTGTAAGGTGAGGGCTCACTAATCAAACTTAATATCCATAGTTATCATTTACTTTTAGGTATCCTACCCTCAGTAAACAGAGACTATAGCGACTTTGAAATTGGATAAACTCTAGAGAAGTGCCACACTCAACTGGAAATTTATAAACTTTCAAACTTACAAGAAGTTCTAAAGCAAATAGAAATTAAAATTTTAATGCTAATGGCCAAGACAAAACTGTGCAACATGCAGGCAATATTATTATATCCAGATTCTTCAAACAAATTTGCATGCATATGATGCCATCAACATTGCAGAAACATCCACTGTGGCAACAACTGTTTTGTAACCCTCCACTATTTGTAACCAAGTTATGATAACCATAACCTTTATTGTTTCCATAAACACGACATAAAAATAAAGACAACATATTTCACAAAAACAGAGGAAGCAAGGGAAAAGAAAAACCCTAAAGGGACAGACATCCCGCTGGTTGGGTCACCCTTAAATGAGAAAATTCTGTATACAGGTGGTTGGTTGAAAATTATACACGATGCAACTTAGTTTGAGACTTAACTAGTTAACTAAAAAGCCAAAGTGCAGGAGACTATTAGAAAATAAAAGACAGAGAATAGGTAAGTAATAAAAAGTTTTAAACATTAATAGGCATAATAAGTCATTTACTTTGCCAACCTTTAGCAACTCACTTGGCCCACAAGAATAAACTAATCGTGGCTTAATAATCAAAACTCAAAATATTAAAGGAGTTGAGACTTACCCTACTCTCCCCCATAATGGCAGAGAGTTGAGGTGAAAGGTAGCATGGCTCGGTGTACTTATCTGGAAGAAAATATAGAAGATATTTCAAACAGCAACCACTGTATATTCCCATATACCAGAGGTGTAACAAGTCCCCCCCACTTTTCAAAACCTTGTTACACCTCTGCCACATACATTATATGCAACCTGCTTCAACCAACTTGCCCATATACAACCGCTGATCACTTTTGCCTCCATCATCGCACCATCCATCTTGTGGTGGATGGTATTTCTTCCTCCAGCGCTGTCAATCATCCATCAATCCATCCCCCTATATCCATCCATCCATCCATTTGTGCATGCATCCACATTCACTCCTTATTTCATCAATAATGGTAGCTCTAGATGTAGTTATCCTAGTCGGGCGCATAATAATACGTAGAAAAAAACTGGAGGATGTGACAATAAAAAAATTCATTAGTAAGATTGTCTTCAGGAGGTCTATGTTACGGTCAATCAATCAATCAATCAACCAATCAATAATACTTGATACAGTGAACCTTCAAGATATCTACTCAGAGGAGCAAAAATACATACAAAACCGCCGAGTCAAAACCGGTGTGTCCACACGCCGAAGCGCCACTATACACTATAGCCACCTATCAAGTATGTGTCGCTATTCTTATATTTAAGATATATTAACAGCTCGGACCATTCGGTAATAAACTCAGATATTTCTCACCCACCGTGTGATCCCGAACACTTTAGCAACATGCTGCATTGGTTCTCCAGTCACTTATAGCATAATCTTGTCATTAAATATTTTAACTTACTGGTTTTACGAGATGAGCCTGGTTCTTTTTTGCTTCGAGATGTCTTCTTCTTTTCCGATGCCTGCCGGGAAAGAAAACAGGTGATAGGTAATCTTAAATGACAAAGTCTATCTCAGATGATGCTCAACCACGCATAAGCAGAATCGGTCTTGTGAAGGTCTAAAGTTGCATTATAAAGGCTTTTCTATAAGTGCTTAACCTTGGCTTAGAAAGACTTATAAGGGCTTAAACCTTGGCTTAGAAAGATTTATAAGGGCTTAAACCTTGGCTTAGAAAGACTTATAAGGGCTTAAACCTTGGCTTATAAAGACTTATAAGGGCTTAAACCTTGGCTTATAAAGACTTATAAGGGCTTAAACCTTGGCTTATAAAGACTTATAAGGGCTTAAACCTGCAATCTGCATCACAACACAGGCTAACAAATGACCAAGAACCGTTTCACACAATTATGAGTCTTCTCAATTTATATAAAAATTAGTAGCCTACAATACTTTAAAAGAGTAAGAAGAAAGGCTGCAAGCAAAAAGACTTGTACTTATTTATTTGGAGGATTTATATAGCACCCCTTAAAGACATCTAATCAGAAGCTCTCCCGACCCAACCCCGGCTAAATAGCCCCTGGACACAAGGCGGAGGGTGACGGAGAGCCCATTCCAGGAGCAGGGCCAGCAACCAAAAAGGCTGGGCACTGCCTCGTGGAAGTCCGAGAGCGAGGGACATGAAAGACACGAGAAAGCCTTGGCGTTGGACACTTAATGTGGAACAGTCATTTGTTAGATAGCATTGACTTGTGTCAGAAACACCTCTTAATGGTACTATATAATTGTGCAGGTACCGTATTGGCAGTTGACACCAACTCACCGGGCGGGCCGCACCTCTGGTTTTTCTGACAGCTTTGTGCTCTTCTTCTTGCAGTTGTCTAGCAATATCCTCATCATCCAGCTGTAAACAAATTAAACAGAAGGTAAGGAAAGTTAAGATATGGATCAACGATGAAACCTCATACATCTCAGTGGAGTTACTTAAGGACACTTGTCATGCCCCTCAGAAAGAGATTTACTGACCCTCTGCATCTATCTCCAAGTGAAGTATATAAATATCCTGATAAACCTGCTTTGCAACAGCAGTCTTCATCTCAGCACAAAGTTAACGCTCTCGAGTTTTGTGCAAAACTAATAACAACAAGGTGATTTGGACAGCGCCGTGTTCAAAACGACACAACCAGCAGTCATTGTATCGTGGCATGATTGCTTAAAAAGATAGGACTAGAGTTGAGATTTAAATGTCTCCAGAAATTACATGTTCTTAAGGTAATAGCTTAAAACATAAACCAAATGCTGAATAAGAACACACGTGCACTATAAGTAGGCTGCGAGCAGAGGCGGCGATCTCGTTTGACACGTTGTGGGTGACACCCAATGAGAGGGGTAGAAAATGCAGGGAGACAAATGCATAATGTGTTCCCTCTCTGTGAAAGGTGGGGGACTTGTATCCCTTGACCCTCCTAGGATCGCTGCCCCTGGCTGCGAGAAAGTTCCACAAACCTCACTGTTCTCTTCCTTATCGTCCATATCCTCTTCAAGCGACTTTCCTTTGGACTAGATAATAATATAACACACATTTAGCACTAATAAAAGACTCTATATAAGTCCATATGTTAAATAATAAACTCAATAAACTTGCCATTTATCTGCCACCAACCAAAATGTATAGAAAGCCAAGTGTGACTTCTATACATTTTGGCCAACAACAAGAAAAAAAATATAAAAATCAAATTGAAATAACGATATTGAATGAAAAAAAATAACGATAAGTCGTTCCAGAAAACCATCTGTTTCTCTCCGGAGAATAGTTTTATTAACCCGAGGATCAGTATTTGACTAGGGCAAAAAAATGTTAAAACAAATAATAATAAAAAAGGCTCTTAAAGACAATATCTAAACACTCATTAACATCTAAAACAGTGGTGGAACAAACCTAACCTGTTACAGCACATTTCATTACAGTACCTCCAGAAACAAATAACATTATCATAGCAGTATTCAACTACAACAAGAGATATTTTTCCTGTGGCTACAAAAGTCGTCACCACAGAGTTGCGGCTTTAAAACAGAACCAGTACCTTCTTTTGTAATTTGGGCTTCTTCCTGACAGGACTTGCATTGCAAACCTACAAAACAAGGTGGAAATGTATGTATGTGTTTGTGTATGTATGTATGTATGTATGCACGCACACATGCATGCATGTGCAATTGCCAACACAACAGATCATAGTCGCACAGTTCAGAGGTCAGGTAATATCTACATCTTAAGGCCACCCTATTGGCCAATGTTCATTTCTCATTCCGACCCCATTCATGTTATTTTCATTAAACGAGTGTCGATTCGATATGAATGGTTGAAAATTAAAACTTTCTTTAATTAATTCACAGGGATGGGCAATAATTTAATTGAGTAATTTAAATTACATAACTGATATTACAATTATAATTGTTAATTTGTTGCCCAAAATCAATGTAATTTGTAATTCAATTACATTTTCACCAGTAATTGGTAATTTGTAATTCAATTACATGTCAGCCTGTAATTTGCCCATCCCTGCTAATTCACATATCCTTAAACTTTTATCTAAATAGCTTTCCTATGTTTTTTTTCTTATGTACACGTTGTGTGTCTGCAGAAAAAATATACTTACTTACTTACTTAAGCTATTTGTCCATTCCCATAGATCAAGATGTCTAACGACCTGCAACATGAACTTCTCAGCCTCTCTTCTACTCTTTTCCGCAAATGCTTGATGACCATTTTGTTCCATAATGGTTTCCCCGTGTTACGTCAGGAACAACTTTGATGAAGTGGAGCAATTAAAATTATGGCAAAATCACAATTAATGTCCTGTTTTACATACATCGTCATCAACATCGTCGTCATCATCGGATTCAGCTTCCTGGCTTCCGCTGTCTTCGCCGCCGTTGACGGTTTTATTTCGAGCCGCATCTTTAGATGAAGAGACTGAGGCAGACTTGGAGTGAGATGACTGACGATCCTGTTCCAGGCTCAGCATCTCCATTATCATCTTGTCGATGACAGCTTTCCTATTAAAACAAAGCCAATTGAATTAATTAGTTTATGCAAGCATTTATTCATTAATTTCAACAATTTACATAGCAGCACCCTTTCAAGAAGCATACTCAGAGGTGTTCCCAGTTCAACCGTGGTGGTACAAGTAAGTCTTAAGGAGCTTGTTGAACGTAGATAACATGTTCCTAAGTATCTCCAACAGTAGACCATTCTGGATAAAAGGAACGACAGCTGAGAAAGCATGATGGACTTTCAGAAACTTCTATATAGCACCCCATTATAATGTATATCTAAATGTGTTCCAGGCCAATTCCCAGTGAAACAGCAATCTTGAAGATGCATCACTTCCTGGACTCAATTTCCTTCATAGACTGTACTGTGTCATCTTGGCATCATTGACTCACAGCAGTGGAATTTGGCTTTAACCCATTAACAACCAGTGCGTAATAAAGTGTAAAGCATAATCAATAATGTTAAAGGGTTAAACAACTTTGCCTAGGAGACTGGTGCACTGAACACATAACAGCAGCTGTGCAATATTAGTGCTTAAGCGGAATTCATGACTCGCAAGAGGCGGGGTAAAAAATTAACACCCACGCTCGTGGGTTGAGGTTGTGAATGAAACTTGGTCTGGATTTTTATGCTAGCAAGACATGGTTTAAATACATCGAAGCGACGGATAGCTACTAGTATCGCAACCAGCTCACCTGTCAGTCAAATCAATGCCATATTTTTCCTCCAACTGCTTTCTGATCTTTTTCGACGAAAGCGTGGTGAGGTCGGCATCTTTAAGAATCTCTGAAACCACAAAAGAAGAAACTTTGCTGCATTTAAGCGCACATGTTTACATGGCAAGTGTGTCTGTCTAAAGGTTATGGTTTAACTCTCAGTATAGGCAGACATGTTGGTAATTTCATCATTGGAAATTTATTAGAAAAGCTCTTATATTAACGAGCACCGGGCACATCGATGTTAATAATTGGCGCCACGAATGCAAAAAACAATAATAGCTTGTATGTAACTTTGCAGGCGACTCGCATATCAGCGGGTTTGATTGCATTGAAAATATAGTTGAAATGATAAATGGAAATCCCAACCATAGTTAAAACGTACCGCCAATATCTGATCGCAGACTTTTTTCCGATGGGCCAGTCGCCATTTTGAACTAAACGTTCAGATTTGTCGCCTAGCGATTAAACGAGCAACTATTTATAAATTGTTATGTAGCGCTTTAAATGAAACATTACGGAACGACCTTTTAAAAATAAAACTTTTATTCGGATGTCGGCAAGCTACACTTCACGCGTGGTTTCCTAGGTATGTGCAGTCTGAATAAACCCAATACCCAATATAAACCATGCATGAGAAAGACAGTGTAAGATGGTTTGACCACGTTTTGATGAATTTCACATAGGACCAGAAAAGGTTGTAAAACAGCGTTAAGCGGATTATAAATAGGTTTTTGTGCCCCTTCCGTGGTCGAAAGGTAAGCACAGAGATCTAGATTATCTTCGAGCAGTAAAGAATTGTTCTTTTAGAAATATGAAAATACGAAATAGGATCTTGTTTCCGACTATGATTGTCAATCGGATTGCAATCCTGACTTAGATTTAAACATGAAAGACTGTCGTGCTTTCTGTAACAATACGATTTAGCTTAGATTGTACTGGCTTTACTTAAATTAAACCAGATAAGACATTAATTTTGATCAGAGATCCAGTTAAGAAATTTTAGGTTAGTAGCGTCATAATTATATTAGCAGGTTTGACCCAGATCGATAGTTGACCAATGCCCTGAAAATTACTCAAAGATCTTTTATTTTTACAGTGAAGCCGCCGAAGTATTCAGAATAGCATCGTTATTAAAATTAGTGTCTTGTGAAGGCAAAATAGAGCACACCGGTTTAAACCTGCTCTTATGAGGTCAATTGGCACGTAATCTTTGCCTCAGTATTTCCTTACTCGCCAAGCCAATAATGCATTTGCAGATAGGCCGATAGACTAAACTGCGCTTCGTGAACAATTGGTTTCGTTCGCTTATACACACAACAGACAACTTTGAGTGGCGCTATAAAACAAATGACGTCAAGATGCACATTAAGTGAGGATTCTGGATATATACTCGGTGGAGGCGCGGTTGGGCGACAGACGATAAAACGGTCGTAGGCGAAGTCGATTAATGTACGCCGACGAATTATTTGCTGCGTCTGGTGAATTCAAAGTGAATTTCTACGGCGCATTCGACAGTTATCAGTCGTTCTGTGCGGTCAGGATGTGTTAGTTTGAACTCCCCTGGACACCAGATAAATACGGCGCCTTTTATAAAGTTTAAATTTTCGCCAAGCACGATCGCCGCTAGTACTGTTTTATACCGGATTTTTTTTCGAGGCGTCTGACTTACGACCATAGACGAAGTCACGAACGAAGAGGTATGTTGCAAAATTCTGGCATACATCGTATTAGTATAGTATAAAGACCAGTCATTTTTTTTATTACGAGGCAGTTTTCAAAGAAGTTATCGGTCGCCAGAGTTGTCAATTCCTTGCATGGTTTGAGAGGCAGAATGCATGCTGTTCTACGTTATGGGTCTATTGTTCATGGCCAAACAAAAATGATCAAGACACAGTAAGCAGCCTAATGACAAGACAATAAAGGCGTAAAATCGTAAAACTTAGCTAGTTAAGTATACACAGGAGACGCTTGTTGCACATGTGTCATGCAAGCAAAATTGTTGAGAGAAGAATTTTAAAAATTTTGTAAAATATTGTATGCTATTTGAAACTCGGGTGTCATTTGGACTTTGAGGGATTTTGAGAAAATTGAACTATGGTTTAAGTCCGACGATTTTGGATTGGCTTGAGAGGAGTTGTTAATGATACCCACAGCTCTTCTTTGAAGGACATTTAGTCTAGCTAGTCTATTTTGATAGTTACAGGCCCATATTAGATTACAATGGATCAAAAATGTATGAAGCATCGTGTAATATAAGTTTATGCAGATGTATGTGGGTAAAAGATGAGCAATTCTAGATATAAATTCCAAGAGATTTTATATTTTTGATGCTACACTTTCAATGTGTAGGCCTACTTTCCATGTGAGAGATTGAACAAAAAGAAATTTGTTGGTTAATATATTATTCTGGACGCCGAATTATGATTAAGAAAGGGCTCTTCACTATTTGTCTAGTTTCTTTGTAAGGTTAAAAAATAAAGTTTTGTTGGGATGTGCGAGGGCAGACAAGGCTCCCTGAAGCCCACAAGTGCCTTACTTAGGTATACCTGAGCCTAGAGCAGAGGCGGCGATCACCTTTTACAGAGACAGGACATCTTATACGTTTGTCCCCCTCCCACACTTCCTACCCCTTTCATTGGGTGTCAAACGAGATCGCGGCCTCTGACCTATAGGCCTTAACACGGCACTGTATGGCACAATATCGCTGACTTTGAACATGCCATGAGTTAACCTTCTAAATTCTAAACGATAAATAATGCAAGCAAGCAAGTATTTTCTTCATTAGAAACGCCTGCAGTGGCATGTACAGACAACACTTACAGACACATTTTACACATTACAAGGGATTAGAAGTATAGAATAATAGAAGTTGCATCACGTTATTGACTATTGAATTAACAGAACAGTCTTGTTTGCTGTCTCTGAGACATCTGTGAAGGGTCAGACTTATTCTAAGTTATGACATTGCATGCAGTTAATCAAAGAATTTATAACATGTCACTGCCATACCTAGAACAGTGTGCTGCTATAGGTAAATTGATTGTGAGGTAAGGTGATTTATGCAGTGCCAAGTGATTGAATTGTCTGGGTTGGGAGGGTTCAACCCCCAGTTCGTTTTTCAACTCCACCAGTTAATTCTGAAAAATTACCTTTGGGGGGGGGGTCAAGCGAACCTCAGATCAGCTTTCAGTACGGGTTTCAGGTTCATAACAAAAATTAGTCGGTACTTCTCGACATATGAAAGATTTTCAACCCCCTCCCCAGTTCAAATCTGACAATTGAAACCCTGCCGCTGAGGCCAAATACCATCTTGGCTGTTGAAGATTAATGTATTGTATACCACGAAGTTGGTCCTGTTCTTGAGAATCCAGTGTGTTATAGGTAGGTAGGTAGTTGTAGTTTAACAACACTGTGCCATAACATAGACTATTAGCGTAGCCCTTCTCTATTATCCAGGCTTGGGATTGGCACTGGCTGAGTGCAACCAGCGAAGGAGTTTCCAGTGTTAGAATGACCTGTCTCAAATGCAGCCTGCAGAGGTCTTTGGTTGAGCTGAGGTTAACTTAACATCTGTGTAGAAGATTTAGGATGTTGTAAGAGATTGCACCATCTGTGTATTTCGGTTGACTGAGTTAAGTACCCTGTAAATTACACATTATACAGAACACAAATTTTATGCAGATACTGTTTGCAGTTTTCAAGGCTGAAATTAAGATTACCCGAAAAACTGTCTTATTCTGAAATCTCTTCATTTGAAAACTGGTGCTTTTATCTGAAAACTGCATGCTTTAAAATATGATAAGTGCTTTAATCTGAAATGTTCATTAATCTGGAAAGTCCATTAATCTGGAAAGTGCATTTATCTGGAAGTGCATTAATCTGGAAAGTGCATTGACCTGAGGTATATATGTCTTAATCTGTAACTGATTTCATCTGAAACTTTTAATCTGAAAACTGTCTTAATCTGCTTTGACATGAAAATACCTTATAATATATATAGTCTGATAACTGCCTTCATCTGAAAACTGCCATATAATCTGAAAACTGCTTTAAGTTCAACTGACTGCTGCCCTAAATGGCCGTTATGTGCTGGTCTCCTAAATGTCATCCATGGTGAGTTGTTGCTGTTCCTTTGTGTGTTTAATGGCTTAGTAACTGAGAAGTGTAATAAGGGAGTAATCACTTAGAACTATTATCCTATTATTATATGGACCAGCTTATTTTGATTGTATCCAATTACTTATGTTTATTTAATGCCTCTCAAAGAATAATAACTCCTACCTTCCTGTTGCCTTGTATCATGTATGTCAGGGACAACCAGTTGTCTTTTGGCTAGTGCCTGATGACACGCCCTTCCTTATCAGGGTTTTAACTGTCAAATTGGAACGGCGGGGGGGGGCAGACGGGGGTTGAAAAATGTTCCCATGTTCAGATGTCCTGATGAGATGCGACTGTGGGTTTTTCGTGTGCAAGCTTTCTGCTTAGCTGTGTAAGCCACTGAGAGCTGATCTCGGGAGGTTTGCTTGACCCCAAGATAATTTTTGAGAATTAACTGGCAGGGTTGAAAAATGAACTGGGGTTGAACCCTCCCAACCCCACCAATTCAATCACTGGTCCTTATCAATTTCCTTGTTCCGATATTGCATTCTTGAATGAACCAATAGGAAATTAGGAATGTGGTCGTTTGGTTAGAGCGGTTGGCCTGTGATGCGAAGAGTACAGGTTCGATCCTCGTCCGATGAGTTGCTGTATTCATATGGTATGAAATATGTATTATGTAGATACCGAATAAGCGTGTCAGGGCAGATTGTGCATTCTGCAAGCTTGAATCATTTCAATTAAAAACATGGCTGCATTGTGCAGTCATTAGAGTTTGAGAAATTTCGTTTGTGGGGGCATATTCCTATATTTTCTGGGCTGGTTGGTTCATTATATTCGCTGCAGATGATATGGATTATAATTTGTACTCCAATACGGCACATACTTCCTTTAATGGTACTGCAATTTGCCTTAATCATGTCACAGAAGAAGACAGAAGTCCTGACTCTGTGCCTTTTTATAGTTTATGTCAGGCACACCATCGGATTATGTGTCCGACCTATTTTGCCTTCATGTTACATCGAAATTAATCGAGGCATTTTTCTGTTGGTTTAGTTTTTTTCTTCCTGCTAAATTATGTCTTCATGGAAATTTAAAAAATTTCTGTCAGTTGAGGTTTTGATATGGCAATGTTTACAAATAGTAGAGAATTGCACACATGCCTCGATGATGCAATTGCAGTTTTATATTGGAAAGCCATTGTGCGCAAAGGATTTGCTCAAGGTCCCTACAATGTCACTCCTCGGACATAGATCAAACCTGCACTCTCCACATTACAGACTGACCGCTCTAACCAAATGGCCACTGATAAAAGTGGATGGCACATGTTCATTTGTTTGCCAACTGTTTAGCTGTCTTACAAGTGTAGGCCTAATCGTTAGGGATGAACCGAGTTTGAATTTCTTGCCGAGTCCGAGTTTTATGAGTTGGATTTTTGCCCAGTCCGAGACCGGGTTTCGAATATATAAAACAGTCTCATTCTATTGATGTCTAGATTGGCAGTTTGCACAACTTTAATAAATTATTATTTAGTTTTGCCTTAGTTAACACTATGAAGTGACTTGAGAGCACTAACGGTGGCAGTATTTGTGTTTTTAGTTAGGTCAATTATCGTTTTGTAAATAAAAATAACAGCATTTGTACTTTTTAGTTACGTCGATTGTCGTTTTTTAAAAGAAACAATCCGATTATCGTTTTCAAAACAGAAAATCGGAAATATTAATACTTAGACACATTGTTTGTCCGAGTCCGAGTACCAAGAAAATTGGACCGAGTTTTGGTTCATCCCTAGTAATCGTAATCTCAACATTTCTGCCATACCCACAAGAGCGAAGTTGCGGGAACCAGCTTATTCACAGCCATGTAGGTTGAGAGTTTGAGTGGTAATTAGTTTCTTGTAAGGATGCAGTACAAATTATAAGCAGAAACGTATTTATACTTTGTCTTCGATCCAGTGAAGTCGAACAAGTTGGTGTTTTTTTACAACTGGAGTCACTCGATATTGACCAGAAACGTGATCACAGAAGAAGAACAGATGTTACTGCTCTAGCTGTTAAATAACAAAGCCACAGGCAATTAAATTCTAGCGCGACCCATTCGGGCCATGGATAAACAATTTGTAATGTCGTTATTTTCATGTCCTATAAATACACATGGGAATGAGTTTTTTGTCTATGTTTCAAGTTCTTCTGCATGTTATATTGCACGTTCGGTTTTAAGGACTAGTCAAGCTTGCACGCTGTTTTAGCGCTATAGAAACTGAACTATTCACCTCAGTGTACTTGTTTCTATAACGTGGTCTATTGGATTAGTTTAAAATGCGGCAGCCAGACAGGGTTAGTTTTACATGTCAGAAAGCTGATCGTATGATTATGTTTTTAATGTCAAGGCAAATAAGTGGGTCGACTCTTGCATTGCAGATTATTTAATATTATTGTGACTTCTTTCATATTATAAATTTTTTATCATCGTAGAGCTTATATTTACTATAAAATAATATACTTACAGTTAAAACTGATTGCTTGTAACTTCTTTAACTTGCTTAAAACTTATTAGTGTACAAATTTCAGTATGTGCATTTTGTAGTAAATTCTATTCCATAATATATTTACGGATTTATAAAACGCCTTTCACAGTACAACCTAATCAGAGGCGAAATATTTTGGAGGGATATTAGTCAGTGCATGAACGGCGACTAATATTATATACAGTGCAGTTTAGTAAAACAACTCATAAAGTGAGATTTTATCATTTTTATGCCTTAATAATAACATCTCAACTCACGTGACCTCAGTCAATGAAATCAGAGCACTGAATTAATGGAGTTCATCAATTGTTATCTGTTCACGAACAACGCATTCCCACAACATCTGAAGAATACGTGTAAAATAGGTAGCTGTTTTAGCTGCTAAGTCGTCACCATGGCGCACAAGTGAATGTGGGCTGAGTGAATTTTTTTCTGTTGACATTTTGCATTTAGCTGTCAGAACTTAGGATTCTTTCATTTATAAGCAACTTAGACATTATGTTTAAGTCGATATTTTTATTATTGGAAAACAGTCCACACTGGCATACGTTTTTACCACAGAATGCCTATTTATTTCGACAAGGCGTTTCTGGTCGCCATTTAGGAGACGTAGTACTTCGGACAGGCATATTTGTCGGTCGTCAAGCGTAGTATATATACGCTCGCATGTGTTCGGAGCAATTATCTGTGGCGCGCATGATATAGATGTCGGTGCAAGTGGGTCAGCGCTATCAATTAAGTCTGGGACAAATGGCGTCGACATCGGCAGCAGCAGCAGCAGGCGAATGCAACTGCTTGATGGAATCGGATTGCCGTCGGACACAATTGACTGGGCCATATGCAGGTAAAATGACAGGTTAATGCTCAGGTTAGGTCAGGTAAATTTCGACAGATTACAAAACGGATCATTTTTAGATACGTTACGGTCGGGGTTAGGGCTAGGCCGGGTCGGAGGGAGGGAGGGAGGCGGGATAGGTTCCCTCCAAAATTTCATGTCGAGAGGACGGAGGTGTTTAAATCCCCACAATATTTCATAAGTATTTGATAAAGATTCTAAATTTGTACAGTGTTTGCCACGGTTCGGTATATATTTTTAAACATCCATGTTTGGAAATTGAAATTATCTTCCGAACTGTTCTTCCCAAACACACTTTTTGCCATGTGTCTCCGCCAAATCCAGGACCAGGATGTGGGGAAGACTTGATGGCAAGGAGACTGATTAAGAGGATGAGGCGCAGGACGAGGAGGATGCATCCATCGATCAAAATAGCACGAGGAGGAAAGGGTGGGATTCGGTGCAATTTTCGATGTGTATGAGGCGTAAGGCCTACCCCTCTTGTGGTCTGAAGGATACCGTACCCCACGTTCATACCCACGTGAAACAATGCTCATTGTTATTTGCTCGGTTTGAGGCCTTCCTGTGAGCCATCAATACTCAAAACGATTGCTGATCATCATCGTCATCTTCATTGTTACTCTTGTAATTGGCAACTTATTGCTCTTCGACACGGCGCTGTCATAATTCTTTACAGGCTGCGGGAAAACGATGTTACATTTAGTTCCTCACATGGACGGAGACTTAGAGAGGGTAACTTTCGGTGGAGGGGATGAAGTATTTATATATAGAAGCTTCTAATTTTCTATCTCCTTTAATATGGAACAATGTGAAACAATCTCCCATCTGACCTGCGCTCTCTCCCGCGCGACCTGTATGACTCTTTCTATGAACTTCTTAAGACCTTCCTTTTTGACTGGGTCGGGAGCGCCTCTGAATAGTTATCTTGAAGAGGCGCTATATAAATTGCATTGATTGTTTGATTGACTGATTCATGAATAGTGAACATTTCTACAGTGTTTTCCACTGTTCATCCTTCTTTCCTGCATCCATGTTTGGGAATTGAAATTTTTTCCAACCTGCCAGCTAACCCCATTTTCTTCGAACTGCTCCTCCCAAATCCAGGACCAAGTCTCCGCCTATGGTTCAACCTAATGGCGCCTATACAAGGCCGTACCGAGGGTGGGCCAGCGGGGCCTAGGCCCAGAGCGCAAATGTGGCAAGGTCGCAAATTTCAGGATGGAATAACTTATTATTCCATAGAATGCACTATTTTCAAAATGTGGGGGCGCCAAATTGATGCTACGCACAGGGCGCAATTGTAGCTCGGTACGGCCCTGCGCCTATCTATATACTTCCTAGATCAAAGTTTGGTCCTTGGTTCCTATACTGTGAACGGCATGTGATGGTGATCTCGCACTCGACTTGACATTTTAATGGATTACACGCGTGGCTTGAATTGCTTCTTAAGTTGTTGTTAAGTGACGTCGTGTATGAAATGGCGCTGTGAACCGTGAACGTAGCCATCTGCGGCCATATTTGCAGCGGAGTCAGAAATAAAGTTCGTTGGAAATAATATTGGTTATGGATACACGGCGTCATTGGATACATGTATATCTGTGCTTATCGATTTATCACCGTTCTTATCGTTGTCGTATTAAGCATCATCTTTTTCTTCTCTTCCTCCTCCTTTTCTTCTCTCCTGTTCCTCCAGTTCCTCCTCCTCCTCTTCCTTCTCCTTCTCTTCTCGTGTCCCTTGTCCTTTTCTCTCTCCTCGTCTCCTTGTGCGTCTTCTTGTCATCCTCAGCTCCTTCTCCTTCTCGCTTCGTCCTCTCTTTGTAAGTCTTCTTGTCCTACTGCTCTTCCTCCTCGTCCTGGTCCTCATCGTCCTATTCAGTCTCCTTTCCGTCATCATCATCGTTATCATCTCATCATCGTCGTCATCATCATCAGCAGCATCAGTATCCTCCTCTTCCTCATCATCATCGTCATCATCCTCACCCTCATCATCATCATCATCA
>OY365822.1:7488992-7513935 GCA_959347315.1 Bimastos eiseni | reverse complement strand
GCTAATCTACCAACATTCCCCAATATTTCGAGCCATCCGCCAGCGACTCTGGTTATTGTATTTAAACATTTTCTAGAACGCTTCTAGTAAGATGAACCAAGGCCCGGAGAGAAGGAATGGGTTTGAAGGAAGGCAATAAGTGATAGAGTTTTAAGCGAACAGATGGAGCAAACGAGCGAGACTGAGCCATCGTTGGGTCGCTTGAACGTGTGCTATGTCCATGGACTTGTATACTCACGCTTGGAGGTCTTTTGGTACAACCCCTTCTCCCCGTCTCCCTTCCCCTCTCCATTTTAAATTCCCCTAATATTTGATTGTCTCTGACAGTGAATGAAATCTCTAAGTGAAAGCTTCTGCCTATTTATTTAATGTAGCATTTGCTCCAGGGTTTACGTGACATAGAAGCCCATGACTGTATCAAGTTTATATTAATGGATTGATTGATTCATTTGATTGATATATTGATTGATTGATAGATAGATTGATTGACTGATATATTCGAGAGGGGTTGCACTAGCTTCTGGTCTAGAACAGGATTATATTCAGGATCATCTATATAGGAAGCACTTCAATAGTAAGTACATCACTAGAAAGTAGGCCGACATGACTGAGACCACATAGTACATTCCTGTGCTTTAGATCATCCATCCATCCATACATCCATCCATCCATCCATCCATCCATCCATCCATCTAGCCATCCACCCACCTACCCACCCACCTACCCTATCCTTCCTTCCATCCATCCATCCTTCCATCCATCTATCCATTCATACATCTATCCATCCACCCACCTACCCACCCACATACCCTATCCATCCATCCATCCATCCATCCATCCATCCATCCTTCCATCCATCCTTCCTTTCGGAGCATCGTATCATTGAGCAGACCGTTACTACTGCGTCACTTACAGTTCAGAAGACTTTGAATCTTCAAAACTGCCATTAATATGTATCAGGCTATTTATATAGCGCCGTATAAGAACCTCTCGAAGAATGCCGTTTCTGTGACGGTTGTGATGTTGTTAAGAGTCGTTTTAAGCATCCACTTACATACATACATGCATGCATGCAAACACGCATATTGCAAACATACAAATCAACAAACTTGCATACTCACATGGTACTTAGTATACACTATACATAGGACCTACACCGATGCTTTGAGGAGTTTAAATTCTACAATGGCCTAAATAGGCTAAATTTCATCTAAGCCGTATCTTCAAAGGTGGCTATACAGGTGGAGAATTAAGGAGGCTCAGAGAAAACGACCTTGACAGAGAATGTGCGCCTGATTTAAAGCCGAACGCTGTGACTGATAATTCATTATTCAGATTTGCCGATATACGACACATCACGCCGCGCGTATTTCTGAAGCAGCAGCAACAGCAGAAGCAGCGCTGTTGTGGTGTCGTAGTTTCCGACAAACTGCCTCGGGAGCGTTCCGATCTTTTCCACGCCGAGACTAGGTCATTTTCCTGTGCGTATTCGTTTCTTTTTCGTCAACACCATCCCACGTCGTAAGTCACGGCCTCAATAAAACCGTCTCCTTCGCTGCTGCTGCTGCTGCGTCTGCTGCCGGTCCTGAGACGATGCGAATCTTTGGCGGGGCGCAACGGCCGAAAAGAGATTTTTTATCGAGCGATTCCGAGAACGGAACACAAACTCAGAGCCGTTAGGCCCAGCCAACCGACCGGACTCTCCAGCATCGTATCATAAAATCCGTTGTCTCCGTCGCCGCCGAGGAAGGAAGGAAGGAAGGAGGGAAGGAAGGAAGGAGCGTACTGGCGATGTCATATCTGAGGCCGAGGCGCCGTCGCGAATGCCGAGTCCCTTAATGACGCTGCCGCCGCCGTCGCGCTATTTATAGCTTTCCGGGAACGAGCGCCGGTGGACGCGTTCGGGTCCGATGACACGCCAACTATAGACGAGGGTTTCATTGCTATTTCGTTGCATGACGACCGGTGGGAGGGTGATGTCGGCGAAAACGAGGCCAACGCCGCCTCTGCACGGGTAAGTCTACGAGTTAACGAGGCAAGGGACTCGAATCTCCACTAGACGACGTGTTGCGCTCTGGACAACCCCTCTGATGTGACGCAGCGCTCGTGAGTAAGCTGATGCTGTGCGCTTAGCTGTTCAGTCTTTCTACTTCTACAAATGTTTAGGTTCATAGGCCTATATATAGATCATTCCCTGTGGTTAAATCTCTCATCCAGAGGTGCTGGATATCCTCATATTTATAAACTTCAAACGTCAAGATATGTCAGGCTACAGGCGTTGAATCTGTAAAAAGATATAAAATTGCTTTTTGCTATTTGAATAGGCCTAAGCATGGAATGTGTGAATCAACGTGTTCATGGTTAGTTATAGGATGAAAACATGTATTTAGGTGGCGGATCTCATCTGTTTGGTGGTGGATCTAAAATCCGAGTTTCCGGATCTCAGATCCGGTGGGATCCGGCTGAATTTAAGCACTCTAATCATTCCTATGGCTAAATTACGGTCCAACTTAATTGCCAACTCCACATTTCAATGTTTTGGTGCTAATTCAAACGATCCCTTCTGTGCCATTACCTCTTTTTCAATGAAACTGACCAGCTTCCGTTGAGTCTAGGGATGTTAAACGGTAACGGGATAACCGGTTTCCGGTTTTTAAAACGGTGACCGGTTTCTGACATTTGCAAACCGGTATTCGAATTTATTTATTTTTCTTTATTATTATTGCATTGAAATATAAAAATAAATTGTTTATGTTATTTACGTGTTTTCGTTGTTTTCACGCATGATTCAATATGGCCTGCAGTTCATTCTTAATTAACGGCAAATAATGAGTGACAGATTGAGTCTGGGCTGAAGGATGGTGTAGGCGTGGATTAATTAGGGATTGCCTGTTGGGTGAGCCGCTCAACGTATGAGGAGGCCACGTCAATCATTAGGTTGGGGTGGCCTAATTATCACCCTCGCCCTCAACAGCTACGGTGCCCGATTGCGATAGGCTAAGTAATAATGAACGCAATGGCGGCAAATAATTAATCAGCGGGAGAGATGGCTGGACTATTATGTGTAAACAAAGGGTTGTCAGGCCGGTTAACTTTAAATGTGTTCATGAATAGCTACGGTTCAAATTAAGTATAGGCCTACAACCTTAAATTAACATTTAGGCAACATTAAACAAAATTTAGCTGATGCTTTACAACATGGCTAGTCGCATTAATAAGTCTGATGTGTGGAACAACTTTGTTGACTCTGCATTGCGATTTGCGACATGTTATACATAATGTAGCGTCCATAGTTGTGTTAAAAAACTGTTATGACAATTTAGAATATTTTTCTAAGAACACCAATAAAAACCGGTAACCGGTTAAAAACCGGTTTTAAAATCCGGTAACCGGTTTGCCCCAAAACGGTATTAACAACCCTAGTTGAGTCACCCCCGCCCTTCTTCTTTTCACTGTTCTTCTCTTCAGTGTTGTTATCTTCAACTATGCTTCGTGTAGCCTAGACTCGCGTCGTTGATCTTCCGCGGCTATTATATAAAATACAAATAAATTGTGTTTGGCACGGTGGCCGATCGGTTAGAGCGGTCGGCGCGTAGCGCTGAGTAAGCGGGTTCTGCCCTCGTCCGAAGAGTCAATGTGTAGGGGACCTTGAGCAAGTGCTTCGCGCACAATTGCTCTGCAGTACAGCTGCAGTTGCGCCGTCGAGGCGTGTGCACTTCTGAGATAAAAATGTTGTAAGAAGGGCGATTTCAAATTTCAGAATAAAATAAAGCGCACACACTTCGATCTGACACCCGAATTCCTGTGACCTATTTGCACTCTGGCAGTGCTAGTCACAAGTCTGGATAAAGGAGGAGGGCGACGATAATAATCTTTGTTATCACACAGTGTGGTTAAGCTGACACTATAGTTACTATCTGACTCCCTTTCGCCGGTACAACTACAAAGTGTCCTCTTCGTTATTGCTCTATGACGTGGATCGGGCTCCACTGGTTACTTGCAGTTTAACGACACCGTACGATAACAAGAATCATTAGCGTCGTCATCCTCCTTTAGCCAGGCTTGGGACTAGCAATGCTGGACTGCAGGCAGTGTAGAAGTAAGAGGTTGGGCTCCACAGGGCATTTACATCACCAGGCATTTCCATCACCATTTATAGCTTGTTTTAACCGCTCTCTGCCACTCGGCCTGGGTCGGGAGCGCTTCCGTGTAGGGACCGGTAAACCATAAGGGCGCGATATAAATTTCGATTGATTGATTGATTCGCTTTGGTATCTCTTATTTGCGCGGTCTCAGTTGGCTCTGTGACATTTTTCTAAATATGAATCTGCACAATCTCTGTAGTCAGTACCGTAGGTATCTATCTCTGTCGTTCTGGCCAACTAATTCCGATTGTTCGTGCCGTTTATCCTCCTGGGCCATACGAGCGCTACTCGGTGGTTTGTACTTTGTAGTGCAGTTGTACGGCACGTCCGAATTCGTATGTATGTCACAGCTGTAGCGTTCAGACGACTTGAGAAGTTCGGTAAATGTGCAGCATATTTTGGTAATAGCGTCTGAACATAGACAGATCCTTGATTCGTCATTGATTTTCTCGCTTTATCAAGTCGTTTTGTGCGCTGCTTGCTATCAGACATGATTTCTCCTCGCTGGCCATTTGCTCACGTTTTCCTTCTAACTGCTCCATGCAACCACCAGGTGTCCGTATGTGTTTTTCCAAAAAAGTACTTTTCTGCCTGCCAGCCTGTTTATATAAATCTGCGTTTAGTGTGCGTGCGTGTGTATGTGTATATTATGTGTGTGTGTCTCTGTTTTTGCCTCTGTGTATCTTACTCTTCTTGTGTATCAGTGTTTATGTTCTTGAATATTTCTCTATAGATTTCTCTGTGCACATTTTTGTGTCTTTTTTTGTCCTTTAAATTTGGGGTGCATGTTGGTGTAGTGGTCCGAAAGGTCAGAGGTTCAAATCCTCACCAGCGCCAAAATAATTTGTGTGGCGATTTCTGCTCGTTCTGTGACCTCTGGCCAACTGAGTTATGAGTACACCGACTGTACACTGTTGGCGGGTATGCATGAAAGAGAGAGAGAGAGAGAGGACGACCTGCCTTTGTATGCAGAGGCTAAGAAAATGAAGTCGCTAACACTTCATTCAATTAAATTTTATTTGGTAACAAATAAAACCATAAGAAATGACAAACAACAAGTTTACATAAATGAATAATCTGGTTACACAGGAGAACCTAAAGGGATCATAGACCCCACTAATCAGAGGCTGAAAACCATACAATAATGCTATAAGACTTTGATATTGCCAATCTTATAATTAGTTGAGAAGTGTACTCACGCCTCGACGGGCAATTGCAGCTATATGACAGAGCTATTGTGTGCGAAGGACTTGCTCAAGGTCTTTACACGGTAACTCCTCGAACGAGGATAAAACCCACACTCTCCGCGTTACAGGCCGACCACTCTATCCTATCGGCCACGGTGACGTTAGCTGCTTTGAGCCAAGCCAGAGAGTACTTGGTTCAGTTGATGAATACAAAATGCTAGACCTTGACAGGTCAGCAAAGCTTTCTCATTGTTCAGGTCATGGGATCTGTGCTTGTGCCAAAGTCAACATATCCTTCAAATCCTGTGGATGTACTGCTGAAGAGGGTTTCTATAGAAGCATGTTGCGGTAATTGTAGCGGTAGCTATAACTGAAGAGGCATGTTTTATGGCAATTGTAATTGTAATTCTAACTGTAACTTTGATTATAATTGTAGATGTAAATGCATCTAAAATTGCTATTGTAATTTAAACTGTAAATGTAACTAATTGTAACTGAAATTGTAACTGTAAATGTATCTGTAATGATGACGATGATGATGACGACGACGACGACGATGATGTAATTGTAATGATTACTTTTTCTGTAATTGTAAAGTTATTATAACTATAACTGTGTATCCATTGTTGTTATTATTACAATTGGTACAGCGTCTACAATTAATTCAAAGGATGTAAACAAATAATGTTGCCTTTGATTGATTGTCATATTAACGTCATATCATTGTCATCTTTAGGAACCTTGTCACCGTCGCAAAATATGGTTGTAATTAAAATATATCTACAATGACTATTTTTCAAAATCTGTTTGCAGACATCAAGTTTTTTTAGTGTTTTTTTATTACTGATTCAACTTTGCATTTATTTCAACACAAACATCAAGTTTATGTTTTCTCATAAATCATATCATCAATTAATTTAACGATCACTACAGTCATAGTTTAGGCCTACTGTTCTTTGAAATAATTATAGACATTATTATTACTATTATTATTGTTGTTGTCATCGTCGTCATCAGCATCATCATCAACATCATCATCATCATTAATTTTTCATAAAATATTATCATAATCATAATCATCGTCGTCGTCGTTATCATCGTCATCATAGTCATCATAGTCATCATCATCATCGTCATCCTAATCGTCATCATCGTCATCATCATCATCATTATCATCATTATCATTATCATCATCATATGTTGATTAGTTACGCTCATTACAGTCCAAAAATAGTTTGAAGTGTGGTCGTTTCAATTTGCTAATGCTCTTCTACTCCTTAAAGAATACTTACAGCAGTTCCAAAAAAGAGCACACCTTTTCACATATGAAAGTGAATTGTGACAATACTTCGCGAACTGCTAAATGCCTACCCTTTTAATAAGACAGCTTGTAAAAGATCTCACAGTCTTTAAGGTAGTGTCTGCAAATGGCAAACTCTAGTGTGGCTATAGATATAATTAAACTGTCAGTGAGAAAAAAGTCACCATCGGCTACAGTCAGGCACTATGGCCAACACGAGCTGTTTAATTTTATTAGACAGAATTGAATACGGCAGCAACAGATGGGCCTCGACCCAAGGAATTTATATTGCCGGCATAGCTGCATACATTTTGATAAAATACTATAGCTGTATACATTTTTATACAATACTTTTGCTGTATATATTTTTATACAATACTCTATAGCTGTATAGATTTTTCTCGATAGGACACATTGTAGTTCAATTGGCATTGATGGATGACGATCTTGCTCTAAGACGAGACAGGTATCTTCATCGTCAGATAATATACTTTTATGTAAAAGACGGACGGAAAAATTATTGATCCGTGCTACGGGAAAGCGCCGTTGTAGACTTATGTACTGAAGAAGCCTATTATGATAGTAGGCCTAATGGCCACTTCGTGTCGTCAGTTTTAGTTTTAGTCAGCACTTCTATCCAAAGAAATAAGACGGATAACTGTTGGGCGTTTGCACGAACATTTCTTTACAATTATAGAATACAACTGTTATTAGATATTATCGCCCTTCTTACAGTTTATTTCAGAAGTGTACACACGCCTCGACGGCGCAATTGCAGTTGTACTGCAGAGCAATTGTGCGCGAATGACTTGCTCAAGGTCCCTATACACAGTGACGCCCCGGACGAGGCTCGAACCCGCGCGCTCAGCGCACACTGAACGTTACGGGCCGACCGCTCTAACTAATCAGCCATCATGCCACACTGCACCAGATGGATGGACGTCGATGAAGTGATAAGATAGTATGTACGTGTATATGTGTGTGTGTGTGTGGTTAGGCAACTTATTCCTGATTAACCAGGTAGTCTTAGATTATTGCCTGTGTTGTGGACCGCGTAAAAACCGGAATGAATTTCTCGTAGGTATTAAGAATTCCCTTTGATGATGCTCTATTTGGGCATCTGTGATTGCCAATTACGTGGACTTTAGTGACCGAGTGACGTTTTAATGTGGCACGGTGGCCGATTGGTTGGAGCGGGTCGACCCCGTAACGCTCAATGTGCGCTGAGAGAGCGGGTTCGAGACCTCGTCCGAGGCATCACTGTGTAGGGACCTTGAGCAAGTCCTTATCGCACAATTGCTCTGCAGTACAACTGCAGTGCGCCGTCGAAGCCATGTGCACTTCTGAGCTGATTGTAAGAAGGACAATATCAAATTTCAATTGTATTGTGTAAATGAATTAACAAACCCCACTGGAATACGTTTGTACAATATAAACAATGCTTTGTTCATAATTACGATGATGTATAATTTAACAAGTACTGTGGTTTTGGTAAATTACTATGGTTACAATAGAAATACTCAAACATTAGTGAAGATGGACGCCCTTGTGAGGATGCAATTATTTAGTATAAAATAGGAATATAATGATAGTGACAAACTACCACTATAACTGCTACTACAATTGCTACTAATACTGCTGCAGCTGCTATGTGCTAATATATAAATGAACTGAAATGAAGTATATGTGACTTATAGACTCATTTCTGTGGCGCACTATTATGAAGGTCACCACCATTATAGATGTTGACTCATTTCAACCGTCTTAGTGGCCTGTGAAATTGGTCTTTAACCGTTTTAGTAGCTTGTTGACTGATTTTCAGTTAAAAACACTTGTCGAGATATTTTTACATCTTGGCGGCCTGCAGGATGATTTTTACATAGAAAAACACATTTCAAAATTTCTTTTTCACTGTCTTGGGGTCGTAGAGTAACGAATAACACAATGGTGTGTGCAGAGATGATAAGTGAGTTTGCTCCAAGTTATCATTATTATAATTTATTATCATTATTATTATCATTGCTTTTTATCTCCAACGGTTGACTGTTACTTCTTTTTGCATGGATAAATCAGATTAGAATCGTAGAATCTAATTAATAAATACGTATTTTATTCCCTTATTAATAATTACTAAAAGAATCGTGGTAATTTAGAATTATTAGAGTACAAATTGCAACGATGATAAAAAATAACATTTTTGTAATTAGAAGTTTATTATCATTGCTTTTTTCATTATATTCTTTAAATTTTTAAGGTGCAATCTGTATCAGGTATAGGTAAGGAAGTAAGTAAGTCGGCCTATGTACTTTATTGAACCGCTTGCAAACGCGCTGCGGAACACCATAATTTGTACAATCAAAGACTGTACAATCACAAAATTATCATAACAAGCAACGACACAACATACAGCAATAGTAATGATAATAATAAACAGAATAGCCAATCCAGATCAAACAGTCCACCTGTATTTTTTCCTTGGATAAGTGGTCAAAGCCAAAGCGAACAAAGCTTTACCATGCGGTCTACTTGATGACCCCGCCTGGCTAGAATGGCATGGCATGGCATGACAATTTCGTAACGCGTGACCAACATTCTCCTCTCGTAGTAGGAGTGGCATGTTCGTCGTTCATTTCCTACGTTGGACGGCGTTCGTGACTGGGCGAACTGGTAATCACAAATTCGCAGTTGACGCCCTGCAATCCACGCGCTCTGCGTCGTGTGATCTGTAGTTAGCCTATATATGGTCTCTGTGCTGCTGTGGATACAGCTAATTTATATAAAAAGCGCAGTTCTGGTGCCTTACATGAACTCATTCGCTGTCCGGTTCCTGCAGTGCCAGCTCCCAAGTTCGGTAAAAGGAGGATGGTGCTGTCAATTATCATGACAGCTGGAACCTAAAGTGTTGTACGTAGTTACTTGTCCTATACACTACAAAGCAAGTCTGTATTGATATTGCCCTTCTTCCCGAGTTCAGACGTCCATGTGACCTCAAGACAGAATATCAGTGTATGCCATACAGAGGCGGGCGATCTCGTTTGACCAGATGGGAGGACACCCAATGTGAGGGGTGGAAAATGTGGAGGGACAAACGTATAACGTGTCCCCTCTCTGTCCCCCTCGCCCCTGGGATCGCAGCCCCTGAGCACGGACTTGTTCAAGGTCCCTATTAGCATAACCGTTTCCAGGGACGCTCGTAATGTACTCTACTATTTATTACAGGCAGAGTACAATAACCCAATGGTTACTGTTGTAGAAATTTTGTACCTAAATGTATATAAGAGAGGCTTATAGAGGCTTGCGTAAGCTGTTCAGACTGATCTGTACCTATCAGAATATTTGTGTCAGCTGTTCTGATCATAAGACGTGCGCTGGTGCATTGTGTATAACTTATAGAGTGTATAACATTGTGCATAAGGTGTATAACATTGTGTATAAGGTACAATGTGTATAACATTGTGTGTTTCTTATCTTACTCTAAAGCCAGCAAACCAGCAATCTTCGTTTTTCTTGCTGTGCACTTTCAAGCTTTCAGAAATACCTCTGTAGTCTGTATATTAGAGACCTAGAGCATTATTGCGGTGGCACTATAAGTTATTAGATCAGATTAGGTTAGATTCAGGCTGCAGTCCAGGGCCGCGTGTATGAAAGGGTGAAAGTGCTAGTCCGGACTAGATTTCGCTCTAACTACGAGTAGAGAACATGTACATGACCTTAAGAGGGACTTGCTCTATAGGTCCCTATGACTGTACAGAAACTATAATGTGCTGCATGTTTTTACTTTGTTTTACAAGAATGTTCATAATTATGTGGCTGTCCTTAAATTAATTAACTGAGAGACAGCGGTATTGTCTACTATTATTATTAATCAAACGCTCGAGTTAATGTGATAACTGCCAGAAATCCGATGAACATTTGATCAAAACTATATACGGTATGCTGCTGCTGATGATGATGATGACGACGACGATAGCGATGTGATGTGATGATGATGGTGATTGGGATGGTGATGACGATATGAAAACTTGATATAGCGCCTCCTCGAGAAATCTACTCAGAGGTATGTGATGTATTTTAATATATTGATCTTACCTATGAATGTGGGTCCCATACGACTTTATAATTATAGGCAAGATGACAGCGTTATCTTTGTATTTTTATTTTGCAAGTGGTGCACTTGTAGTATAGTGCTCCTCCACAAAACTCACCACCCCCACATGTGACAAACAACAATGTAACAGAGTACGCGCCATCATGGCCGTTAAATAGAACAGACAAAAAGGTGAATGTATGATCAAACGTGGGACAAGAAAATTGGTCAGTAGATATAGTCAGATCTATGAAACAACCTGTACTGTAGACTGCTTTTATGGTAATCGGCCACGCGTGCTTGACGGTGTCTGATTGTGGGCCACATTAACTGTGTTCTTCTCAGACATCTGTCTTAGTCCGTGTATTACTAACAAGGCTATTATCCTGAGTATGTGCCAGGCAGAAAATACGATTTCTTTGACGAGCTGTCTCTCTCTTTCCTCTGCCTCTCTCTCTGTCTCTGTCCTTTATGCTGTCTTGTGTATCTCAGTTTACTAATACCGAACACACCTGGCGCTTTTCATTTTCGGAAGCCTACCCTGTATATATATAAGCGCCCTCTACCTGTCTTCCACTGACAGTAGCACGCACGCACACACATACATATACACACATGCACACACAAGCACAGACACACACGCACACTCAAACACACACACATACAGAGAGAGAGACAGAGAGAGAGAGAGAGAGAGAGAGAAAGAAAGAGAGACAGAGAGACAGAGAGATCCATTCACAAAAAAAAAATCCAGGCCTCGCATGCCTATTATAGGATGGACAACAGAAACGGCTTTTTTCGCTGAATCCAATCCGCCATTCGCTTATCCGTTTGAATCGTCGTATATACATAGGTATAAATCAGCGAGCTTCCTGTTTTGTCGGCTCCAATTCGTTGTCGTAGATTTCGTCTCCTAGTTCCACGTAAACAGACAACGAAACCCGACGTAAGTGTGTAAATGTGCATATATCAATATAATATATGCCTTTTATATTCCCTGGATTTTTTTAATTTGCGTGCGTGCGTAGGCCTATTCCACGTTCAACAGAGAGACATGTGGCTTGCTAACAGACGTTAGCAAGCCACGCTAAAGTGCCTTGCTAATTGCTTAGTCACCTACTTTTACACGTTCTTCATTAGCTCAGAGGTTCCCAACCTGGCACCCACTACAGAGGTTGATTGGTTAGAGCGGTCGGCCCGTAGCACTCAGTGTGCGCCGTGTGAGCTGGTTCAACCATCGTCCGGGGAGTCACTGTGTAGTGACCTTGAGCAAGTCCTTTGCACACAATTGCTCTGCAGTACAACTGCAATTGCGCCGTCGAGGTGTGTGCACTTCTGAGCAAGAAATGTTGGAAGAAGGGTGATATCAATTTCAGAAAAATGTCATCTCTGGGGCACAACAAAGATAATAATAATAATTATTATTATAATTAATAATAATAATAATGCATTAATAATTCCACATGATAAGTTTTGATAAGACCGTTAGATTAGATGTGTATTTAAAGGCGTTTTGTTCCATGGGGTTTCCGTGCTGAGAGCGCCTATGATTAGCTATTTTTGAAGAGGCGCTATATAAATCTAAAGATCTATACGATGTGATCCGATTTCTCTATATGTGGCATCATAAGCCTACTGCTTGTAATCATGAGTTTCAGTAGTGGTCTCATGTTTCATGTATGCATCAAATGCGATAGCTCCTTTGTAGGGGTGCGTACGTTTTGTAAAACATTTCCCAGGGATGCGGGGCATAGAATCACGGTTGGAGGTCTCTGACTTAGCGAAAGACAGACAACAAAGCGAAATAAAACAAATTAGGAAAGATTGCCTTGCAATATACCTATACAAAGTAGCATATATATATATATATATGTATATATATTAATGAAGGTATATATGGCAACACAGTTTATACATACATAGGCCTACAGATACAGATTCTTACATAAATACTTTATGTAATATATTATATATATATATATATATTAGATAAATATTTATATATAATATATATTATATGTAATATGCCTGCACGCATTTATGCGTCATATATCTGGAGTCAAATATTTCGAGCACAGCTATTTTCAAGGCTGTCTCTGGACTTTCTCAATAGGAGGGTGGGGGCATGGAGAGGCCAGGGAACCTGACAGAGGGGATAATAGGATGTCTGGTTTAGCCTAAACTGGAAGTGAACTAAAATTTGGAGGGGCCACAGTGGGCACTAACAAAGTCGGTGGGGCGCTGGTTCCTCCTGGCCTCCTCTGCAGATCTCGAGCTGCCGCTGCCGGTTTTAAAGGCTTTATCGAGAACCGGGGCATGGAACCAAGAGAAAGTTTCTAAGAAATCCTCGACTGGGCGTTTTTCGGTCAGGGTTTTCGGTCGACTGCATGCTTGCCTGATGACAACCGACTTTTATTGCTCCTTTTTTTACCTGTCCGGTGAAGAATGGTTAGGAGCTGACCTTGTACGCAGGTTTCAGCTTCCTGTGTGCTGTCTGTCTGTATTCCACTGTGTCTTTGGCAGTACTTGGTGCATAATTGCTTTGCGTGCCAATGATTGATGGTGATGGGTTGTCAATGGACGATGATGCCATAAAAAGATAAGGAGCTTACAATAAAATGACTAAAGACGCATGGTGGGGCGCAACGGCGCTCGCGAATGAGTTCGCTGCCCTTGAATAAGCTGGTGCCCTACGCTTGTGGCTTTCGAGTGGCGCTTTAGAAGTTTGGAGATTGCTATTACTTGGAGACCCGCGTAGAGCAATGGAAGACACACGGGCGCTGAGAGATGAGGAACCGAGTTCGATATCTGTATTCCCCGGAAGTTGACTATTCGTCTTTCGCTAGGCGGTGACGTTGATTAATTTAGATGCATTGCAACGTAATGGGTGCATTGTAGACCTCTGCCTGCCCGCTGCCGTCAGTTAAATTCGACTCTTTTGATAACTTGTCATCATTCGATCATACTATAATTGTAAACTGTTTACCAGTAATTACAATGCACAATGGGTGGGGGCGGCAGCGTAGAGTATTGGTGAACCGAGATCGAGACCCGTACCCCCCTAAGGTTGACTTCTGTCGCTAGGCGGCGGCGTTTGTTAAAAATGAGATGCATAGCGTAATGGTCGCCCTGCGTGGCTGCCGACGGTTATATTCGACTCCTGTAATAACTCGTCATCATTCGCTCACACTGTACAGTCTGTACCTATGATCATACTGCGGTTTGCCAGTTTGAAATTAAACGAAGATTATTATTATTAGGCCTACAATCTAAAACTGCCTTACTGTTTCAGTCTTGCTAATTAGTCAAAGCTCTGTCCTGTGACCAAAACCACCGCCACGATCACGACGTCGTAAATGCATGCATGCATCTGTGCCACACTATTATTGTCTGGAACCAGCAGACATTTAATATCGTCGATGCGAACTAAGCTCTGTCGTCTCGAAATAGGTTACGAAAGCAGACCACCGTTTCCAGGGATATGGTCGTCGTTTGCGAAACGTTTTAGCGCTGTTGCAGATGAGAGCGAATGCATGTAATGGAAAAAGCCAATGAGTTGGCGCACTTCTAATGGTAGATTGTGACCACTCTTTATTGTTTGATTGATTGATTGATTGACTGTTGATCATCTTTCTATCAAGAGCATGCAGCTCTTAGGCCTTAGGGTGCACATTGTATAA
This sequence comes from Bimastos eiseni, assembly GCA_959347315.1. Taxonomy (NCBI): domain Eukaryota; kingdom Metazoa; phylum Annelida; class Clitellata; order Crassiclitellata; family Lumbricidae; genus Bimastos; species Bimastos eiseni. Next base: position 7,499,536 of record OY365822.1, on the reverse strand, counting down.
ACGGTACTGTATATATATAAAGCATGGGTCCACACTTCACAGTATTGTATATATATATATAATATATTTATATATTATATATATATATATATAATATATATTATAGTTATAGTCTAATTATAATATTTTTAATTATAATAAATATGTTATATATATATATAACATATTTATTATATATATATAACATGTTTATATATATATATATATATATTATAAGTCTAGAGTTATCTAACTATCAGTTTCGCTTATGGATAATTGATCGGATGGAATAGTAGGTTCCTTGCCCCCATTTGCTGTAGTTTCTCTTAGTAAGGTGTAATGCTTGATAATAGTGTGTTAATAAATGTACCTGTTAAAAAAAATTAAGATACTTTTAATATTGATGAACTGAACTTTAGATAGCCATCTAACACGGGGGCCTAACCAGTGTACTCAGGTCTTTAGTTGTTGTTTAAGAGCGGTGTTTCACAGCATAGAAGATTAGCGTAGCTCTCCTCCTTTATCCAGATTTGGGACTAGCACTACCAGAGTAAGAGCAGTGGTAGAGTTGGGACTCTGGTCCGTTCTGCATGGGTTCCTTTTTTGAGCAATAGAATAGGTCTACTTTTTCTTAGTATTGCAGGATGTTACTTTGTCAAATTTTTGGACTTAATAAATTAATGGTTAGGGTCATGTATATATATATATTTATATATATTTATATATATATTATATGCATGTGTGTGTGTGTGTGTGCATGTGTGTAGATTCGACACAATGGTATATGCCTACATATGAATGCCAAAGCATATATTTATGATAAATAGGCGTGCATTTAGATGGGAGGGCCAAACAATGGGCTTAATTATTTTACGTTTAATTAACCTGCATTTAATTATAGTTCACGTTTAATTGTTTTATGTGCCCGGAGTCATGAAAGATGCATGAATTCGGATGTTCTTATCTTCATTATTGTGATGATTGTGCCATAATAACAATGCTCTGTCCCTAGTCTTTTAGCCAATGTTTATTAAATTGTAAACCGTGAATGCGGATATCAACATATCAACTGCTAATTACATAATTCTTAAAAGACATAGATGTCCAAATAGACGTTTGTTTGTGCAGCGGCAAAAGCTTTGTGGCTCTCTAATGTCAGACTGCGTTAATGGATAGTTTTAATTATGTTTTAATTATGCTTTGACGTTTCTAGTTTGATGACGCTGGTGCTCATAAATAGGCGATGTACTGCACAGCGTGTGGAATATATATATATATATATATATATTGGTATATATATTCTTGGTATATATATATATGTATGTATATATATATATATGTATATTTGTATGTATGTTATATGTATAGTAGTGCTCGTTATGACGTTTCATGTTTATGATGTTGATGTGAGTAACCTATCAACCATATAAAACAATGACAGTTGTTAGAATTGGGGACCATGGTTTTATGAGTGTGTGTAATTATATGTTTGTGTGTTTGTTTGTGTGTTTGTTTGTGTGTGAGTGCACATCTATTGTTTTTATGTTTGTGCAAGCGTTTGTTTACCTTTTCGATTGTGTGTTTGTTTTCCATTTCATGCCTTGATTATATGTGTGATAGCACGTATGCTTATGCGATAACATGTACACTTTTTGGATGTGTAATTGTATTTAGAAATGATCTAATTCCAGAGATAGATTATTAAGATATCTCTGCTGCTTTTCCGATATTTTGTACTCGACTGGCGTCTCCGGCCTTGAACCGAAAATAGCTCCTCTGTTGCTCGACGGAGGTTGGTGATAGGTAGTGCATTGCACCAGTAAGCCGTAACCAGCACAGTTTTCTTGGTATTAATTCAGATTGGCAGTTGCATGTGGGTGACCTCGATGTATCTGGAAAAGGAAATTGAAAGCCATTTAGATGGCTTGCACGCATTTGCTCCATCGCCCGGTTGCGCTTTTATATCACTCGAGCAATACAGATCAAGATAGTCTAGCTTGACAGGTACGAATCAACGCAGGACTGATTTCAAATCCATATAAAAACTGCAGAGGTCTTTTCCGGGTCTTTTCCGTGTCTCTTCCGGATCTTTTCCTGTCTACTGTTGTTCCGAAAGCGCTGAATAAGGTTACCGCGCCTGCTCATACTTACTTTACCATTGATTGATTTATTCACAGCGGAAATTTACAAAGCGCCCCTATGCGCTACTACTCAGGAGCGTTTCCTGAACTCAGCACGGCCGAAAATGACAGTTTTGAGGCGGGCATAGAAACAGTCAGAGTGGACCTGGGTAACAAGCGCAGCGCCAACGGTAGCCCGGTAGTTCCAGAGCGAGGGACCAACTATTGAGTAGGAGCGATTCTGATCACGGTTGCAAATATGTTGGTTTTTTGGTTATTTGGTTCTTTGGTTTTCTACCAAAAAACCAAAAAATACAAAAATGGCAATTTTTTGAGTTTCTAAAATATTTTTTATTCAATTTACTAATATTACTATTATATTACTAATTGTGTGTTATTCCGTCCGAAATCAAGCTAAATTAGTTATAGAAACGAGTAGGAGCTCTTTTTCATGCTGTGTTTGATACTTTTTAGGCCTATAACAAACTGTTGTGACAAAAATTCACAGAATCCAGAGGAAAACTAAAAACAAACAAAAAACAAATAAAACCAAAAAAACAACTTTTAATTAAACAAAATCTTGGTTTTTGCACCTCTGATTCCGATTAGTAGTTGTGTGGGCTAAATGGTCAAGGAGTTTGCCTCACACAGTTGTGCGGATGGAGCCGCGACTCGGTGCACTTAAGGTAGGGCAGCAGAGGTCGAGCAGATAGACCGGGTGAGACCCAGCAAGGACAACCTGACCTAAGCAATGATCCGGAACGAGATCTGCTGTTGAAGTCAGTGGTGCACAGCCAGCATACAATACACACAGCTGGATTTTTATATCAACCTACTTTCAAAGTTCAGAAGAGCACACAGTCGTATGAAAGAACATCAGAGTTAACATACTCAAGATCCATACACTGTTTATATGGAGGCCCGAACCCGTACTATTCACGCTAAATGTCATTTGCTCTAACTAACCAATCGGCCACCGTGCAAGCCACTTACAAATGTCTTGCTGGAGGTGAATTAAAACAGGCTAAGCAAGATCAAGAGATGACGTTGGAAGATTCAGGAAGAACATGTAGCAGGTTAGTGATAGAATTCCCACCAACGAGCATACAATTGCGCCGTCGAAGCGTGTGTATGCACTTCTGAGCAAACGATGTTGGAAGAAGGGCGGTATCAAATTTCGGTAATAATAATAATAATACAATGTGCGGGCCCGTAAAGTAAGGACAAACACACTGAGGCGCACAGTTGAGGAACTGAGTTCGCAGCCCCGTATACCCCGTGAGGTTGACTAGTCCTTCTTTCGCTAGGCTGCGGCGTTTGTTAAAATGAGATCTATGGCGTAATTGGCGCCTTGCATTGCGGCCGACGGGTAAATTCGACTCCTGTACTAACTTGTCATCATTCTTTCATGCTATGTTTCAATGTTGGTAATCATTTGTGTGGCACAGTTGCAGATCTGTTAGAGCTGCCAGCCCGTAACGTTCAGTGTGCGCTGAGTGAGCGGGTTCGACCCTCGTCCGGGGAGTCACTGTGTAGGGACCTTGAGGAATTCCTTCGTACACAATTGCTCTGCAGTAAAACTGCAAATGCGCCGTCAAGGCGTGTGTGTGCAGTTCTGAGCAAAAATTGTTAGAAGAGGGGCGGTAGCAAATTTCGATAATAAATAAATAAATAAATAAATAAATATTGCGGTTTGTCACTTTGAAATTAAAACGAATATTATTATATTAATATAGACCATTGTTATTGATCTGTTGTGATAGGGTGGATATTTACGAAGCTACTATAGACTGATGTAGCATTGGTAAAAGCTTCTTCACTCTACCAATGATTCCTGCAATGACTCGAATGACCTATTTACCTTGAACACAATAGGCAATGTCTAGCTACAAAAAGCAATGTCTAGCTTTTCAGAATTTTTTTGCTAGCATTTCTAATTCGAAGTCCACAATATCAGGACTTATAACTTGACTATATGTATAGACCAGGCATAGCTGATGACGTGTGACGTACTGGTGACGAATTCTGTACCTCAGCTCCAATTACAGACTTACAGCGCAGAAAGTTGCAAGACTTATTGAAATATTTGTTTCTACCAATGTCATCACAGCATGTCTTCAGTTCAATTTCCTTTATTAAATTCTGTTCTATATTGCTTTCCATCCGCATTGCTCCTCTGGCTGAAATATCTCATTTTCTAGAGACTGTTATACCTCTTCTCTAAAACGGCATGCTCTTTTGCTACCTCTGTTTACAAAGCCTGATCGACAGGCAAGGCTGATATCAGACCTTTTTCTAGTTAACATTTCTAAACTGCTTGAATGTCTGGTAAGTCATTCTCAGTAGGGACTTATAGCATCATGTCCTAATGTTTGTCCTTTCAAACGGCATGTAATTATAGTTAACATCGTTCAACGTACACTTCTGCTGTCAGTCAGCAACGCTTATCGACATGTTTCTTTCAGTTTATTTTGACAAAGGATGTCACTTGATTTCAGTGCTGCATTCGACACTGTTGATCCTGTTTTTCTGGTCTGAACCCTATGCATCAGAGTCTGTTCCGGTCTGTGTATCTTCTTACATTAATGGTCATTCTCAGTGAGTTGCAATTAACTCATCTGGCCCTTATCTCGTTGTTAAGATGTGCCTCAGAGTTCAATCTTTTGGCCTATCCTTTTCAATTATTTTTTTGGGCTTAATATAATTTTTTTAATCGCACACTTGCGTTATGCAGTAATTGAACAACGTGCTGACGATACTTAATACTCAACTATACTCAACTTTGTGTTGCTCTGTTCCACACTTCCTTGAGTTAAAACTCAGCTTGTCCTCTCTTCACATTTGGTTCCACTTTAATGTACCTTAATTCAACCGAGACAAAAGTCAGAGGTTATTCTTTTACAACCCACTAGCAAACACAATCTTTATCTGCACATTAAGCGGTTGTACTGCAGAGCAATTGTGCGCGAGGACTTGCCCAAGGTCCCTACTCAGTGATTCCTCCGACGAGGGTCGAACCAAAATGTGTGGCACAAAATGTGTGGCACAAAATGTGTGGCACTGTGCCACACATTTTGGTTATTAACAGTGTCTGGTTAATACCAGGTGACATTTTAATAACATAACATGTCTTATAGTGGTTCATAAAGATCTCGCCAGTGTAAGAACCACTCCGTTTTCGTCCTTTGTCATCTCGTTTCTTCCTTCTAATCCTCAAATTTCTTCGTCTCTCCTTGAATGCCTGCTATGGTCTAGCAAGGATCTCCTCATCTAAATCATTCATGGGTTTACCACACCTGAATTATTAATTCTTTGCATCCAAATAGGCCTACCAATCGGTTTTTATATGTATCTTGTATCTGTGTGCTCCGGTTTTATTGTGTACGTACGCAGCAAATGTGAAAAACTTTTGTGCTGACTGTGTGTCCTTCCTGTCATCAATTTTTAAACTTCAATCAAGTCTTCTCTTATTCTTTTTCTTTCCGTTGTTGTCAATCCACATCTATTCTATAGGTTTTAAGAACTCTAGATATTAGCAGTTGACACCCAGGCACCGTTTGACGCCTTTGGAATGCCAGTATAGTGGACGCATGCTTAGACATCATTACCTACGTCAGTAAGTAGTTAACGGTAGTTGGCATGCTTAGACGAACAATCAATACGAGCCATTAGCATGCATATATATATATATATATATATATATATATATATATGCGTCCTCTTAAATTAAGTGGTGCTCATGGCAACCGTCACTATGGTAGTATAGCGTGCTTGGACACACTGTTGTAACTACGTTCATGACTTCATGTACAGAGCTGAGAGGAGTATCTTCATATCAATTAGGCCTACTGTCGCTGTCTCTGGGTGTCCAGCGGCAGCGGCATTTATTGGTAGCCGAGTCTGGACATTGTTAGGGCTATTGGTCTAACTAGGGTTTGTGTCACCCAGTATGGTAACTCATGACGTAACCCACATGAACCTCCTCCCTTACCAGACCGTACAGAATCCTTGGTAATATTTTTGTGCTAATGTTGCTCGTAAATTGTAATTCCTGTATAAATCACTGATTGTAATTGTAAGAGTAGTAACATAAAAATATAGCGGAATTAAAATTGTAAATTCATATTTTAATAAATTTCTATTCAAATTTTCATTAGTTTCCACTGGATCAGCAGTTGATTCATTAGTAATTAAGTTAGCAAATCTTAATATAATGTTTGAACTATGAAGGGCAGTGAAGGAGCCTGCATCTTATACAGACCTCGTTATTAAATAATGTTCAAAGAATACAGAACATTTTGTAATAACTGCAGCAATGTCATTTGGAAACTTTATATAATGAAGAAAATAATGCTGTTTTTTTTAAACATTGTAGTATAGCAATAATATGTCAATTGAAGTCGAATTAGCAATAAAAAAATATAAATTTATGGAACTAAATGACCTGAGGATATGATAGAAGGCTGGCAGATTGTTCCTAGGGAGCATGTGCAGATATGATCTGGATTTCAGAGTGAAGCGATCATTACACCAAGGGTTGCCCTCTTTTATTAGTATAGGTTAAAATGATTATCATAATTTTGCAACTAAAATACCGACCGGAAGATTGTAAAAAACTATGTGATTATAAAAGTTAATAAAACACCGGGCGAAAAGATCAAAAACCAAAAAGTGATAGCACGTGCAAACGAAATTTATCAAACCACCTGATTTGAAGCCTTATGGTAATTGGGCAATACTGAAAGTACTTATCGGAGAGCATTTAGAGCATTGACAGGTTCAAATTGGTAAATTAGCATTTATGCAGTACATAGGGGCTTTGGACAAATGTTTCTGTTGTTAGCTGTTTATTGCTAATATATAAATAATAAATTTCTGCTGTTACCCTTGATATATGTCATTGAGACAGTCGTTTTGTCATTTTTTTGTCACCTCTCTAAAGGCCAAATGTCTTGTAGCTAGGTTGCGGTGTGCCAACCTTGTATTGCTAATAAACGAAAATCGTCATCACTGTTGAAGGGGACTTTTATTTGACTTTCTGAGACAATGACTTCAAATATAGTGTATTATTGTTGATATTTGATTGATCATTGTGTTAATGCTTTTGTTTTTTACTACTTAGGTTCAATGTATTTAAAATTGTGTTTGTTTTTGCAGTTTAAGAAGCAGTGGCAGACCCACAAGTTTACAGAAGGCGAAAGAATTTGACAAGTACATATTATGCTGTTTTTTTCTGCTGGTTTGGTAAGTGTGTTTTGTTTTAATAACCTTTTTGCAGTTTCGTTTAACGTTTATGACCTCCTAGTGCATTGAAACAACAGATAGGGAAAAGCATCAACATGGTACATCAGATTGACAGAAGTTTCCTATGTTCAGAAGGTCAGTATTCAGAAGATGAACTCTTGCCCCCCACAGTCCATATGAAACCTGCTCTTCCATTCTTACACTGGCTTCCTGTTTCTGAGCATATCCGCTTCAAGGGAGCACTCCTCATGAACAAGGACGTTCAATTCATCTTGTCTACAGACCATATGAAGCACATGCTCTTCTGTTCCTACACTGGCTTCCTGTTTCTGAGCATATCCCCTTCAAGCTGGCACTCGTCATACACAGGGACGTGCAATTCATCTGTCATCCTACTTGTCATCCTAAGTTACAATGTGTAGCTCAGTTAAAGACAGATCTATCCGGCTTCTGCTGAAAAATATGTTGTTCCTCCTACATTCTGTCTTTCATCAGCATTGACAGTTGCTGCTCGCTTGATCTGGAACTTTCTATATTAGCAACTCTTCTACAGAGATTTCCTTCTGCCCTTAGCTCAAACTAGCCTCTGTTGATTTCTCTTTAACGATACCGTTTCATAACGGAGAGGATTTGATGTCCCTCCTTCTTTCTCCAGACTTGAGACTGTCACTGTCAGAGTATGAACAGTGGCTTGTCTCTTTCAGTCTGTTCTTAATATATTCTGTTCTCTACTTTATTGTGCACTTCTGAACTTTATGATGTGGGCATTATCAATTTACAGTTGTGGTGTTGCATTAATTCTCCTTGTTTTTGAATATTTTCTGAGTTTCTCAGACACCATTTCAAGGTGCCTAAACTGATTTCATGACCGTTTACGCAGTTTTTACCTTCTTCTCTTTTCCTGAGTTTTATGACGTTTGCTGGTGTTTCATTACTTCTCAGTTTTATCATCAGCTTTTGTTAGTTACCAGTTTATTGTCTGACTATCATGCCAGCAAGATTTTGGGCCAGCGCAGTAGCATACCTCTGTACAAAAAGCTTGGCCCTCTCAATCCGATCATGGTACAGGAATCGTTGATCATTATTATGTCCTTCCTGTGATATTAAATTCGTAGAAGTGCAACAGTATTCTCAATGCAGCTGCTTTGAAGTTTTGAACTCTGGATGTTTGCGTAACTCTTGACTATCAACCAGCTTTAAGGACTTGACCAGAGGGTCCTAAACAGTAAGTAACCATCTCAGGGGATTAGGTTAAAACCCGTACTCTGCATTGGAAGGTTAGCACTCAAACCAACCGGCCACCGTGCCCAAATGTTAGTATTGCATTGTATTTACGTATTTCTATAGCGACTCTCCGAGTACAACCCAATCAGAGGTGGTCTCAGTGCGAAAAGACCCGTGGGAATAGTAAAGTCCTAAGAATGCGGGCAGAAGCAGAAGCACCTCGAGTTAAAATTAGAGAGCGAGTCAGAGAGGGCATGTCATTCCAAAGCAAAGGACCAACAGACGTATATAAGTTCGATGTGGTAGTGTCAAATTCTGATCTGAGGAGTATGGAGAGGTAAAAAGTAGGTCATTTTCGGACGTGTCCTTTGTGGACGACCCAGAGTGAAATTGTCGATTTGTTGTTAAGCCATGTAAGCCGTAAGGAAAGGTTTTGCGTTTTTTGGAGTTTTGTCGGCGCTGTTGACTTCAGCTAACCATGCCTCGGAGGACTGTTGACGATAGCGGCACATAATGAATGAGCGATGACCTTTTCTTACCTTCGTCGAAAGCTACATGCTGTTGTCATGAATAGTTGATGTGCTGTACACGATTAACGAGCACTGTCTTGCTTTTAGGACTGGCTTTGATGGCCATTTTTTCCCAGGTCACTTCGGGAACGTTGACAACTCTGAAACATGACTTACACCACCAACATTTAGTACAACTTGCACGAGTTTCGCTGCCAGATTCATTGCTTCCAGGTCCGTCTCTTCTACCGATTCGGAATTCTCAGTCGACAAGAAACAGCGAGGAGAACAGTTTCAAGCCGGGTGCCTTGGATCTGTCTAACACAGAAATGCCTAGGGAGCGGTATTTCAGCCCCAAAGAGGAAAGTCGGAGACTCGACGTGAAGCAGAGGAAGTCATTTGAGGATGCGTCTGGTTTTCAGGGTTTCGTCGGAGACGTTGAACCGAGATTGCGTGAAACTGCACTACTGGACAGGAAGAACGAAACCCTGTACCCAGACGCTGGGGTGAACATCACCGAGAAATTTGAATCGTCAGTGTTGCCGGCACGGGCTTTATACAACGGATTTGCTGAACAGGTATTCGGATATCCCAACCCCCACGCACCTCAGGTGGCGTCGACGCTGGGATATCCGTGCGTGGACGGAAGACTACCACCAACGGCGTTGACGCTACCGTCACCTGAATTGGCCGGAGCGCGATCACTGAAAACCGTAGATCCACTGACTCTGTCGCGCATCCTGCTTGACCAGCAGGTGGTAGCAATGGCGCAGATGCGGCAGCTCCGCCTGCTGCAGCAGTCGTACATCGCGTCCGGCAGTCCTCTCTACCTCCTGCCGGAGAACCTCGTAGCGGCCGACCTTGAGGTGCTCTGGCAGCTGAAGCATCCAGGGCTACCCTTACCACCCACCTGGACGACACTGCCGTGGTTTCAAGACGATGCTGGCAGCACCGGAGTGGATATGAGATCCAAAGATATGCGACGATACCAGGATCATCTGAAATATAGTAAGCGGGATCAACCGGGGACTGATCCTGCGGGAATGCCCGTGGATGGTATGGATCGAACGAGGTTTCTAAGGGAAGGCATCGAAGCCAGTGAGATGGCAAGAACGGCGGCAGATTTCTTGCCCGGTCCTGATTGCCATTCAATAGAAAAGAAATGCAGGTCAGCATACAATTATTTTGTTCATATCGTCTTAACCCATAGAGTTGAATTTTGTTAGAGAAAGGGATTTTCTTGTTTTCATTATTAATATTATTTATTATTAGGGGTGGTTTTTAGTCGTCGTGGTTGCAATAGTAGTAGTATTAGTGATGATGATGATGATGATGATGGTGATGATGACGATGACGACGACGACGACGATGATGATGATATAATAATAGTAAATAAAGCTGCACCCTTTGATGATATGTTATAATGATATGCCTAGTTCCTACTGCTACTATTACTACTTCCACTTTC
>OY365822.1:7408992-7486492 GCA_959347315.1 Bimastos eiseni | reverse complement strand
TTCAGTCACGGACTCTATCGTCGTCGGTCGCCTTCGCATGACCATGCGTCGCTCATTCAGTCGTTCAATGCATGCATCATGCGTTGTCAACATCGTAGCAGCGGTTTTCGTCGGCTCCGTTCGTCGAGTATCGACTTCTGTTGGAAATTATCGAGCGCGCGTTATGTGCCTTTTCGCAGAATTCGTGCCATTTTGTCGAACAACGGCCAATCTGACCTCGTGAAGTCTTTCTAACGATTGCAGGCAGTAACCATTAACTCCGTTCATAAATAAGCCTGGTTCTATAATGGCAATGGTCCAACCATCCGCCCACCATCCATTAGTTTCTGAGATTCTATGGATTTATAGATTAAAACATGCGTTATGATCGTCTAAATAATTCACGTCGGCTTTTATGTGTGTTCGTGCTTTTGTATTTGTGTGGCCGGACTTTGACCTATGACTTATGCTATTGACCTGGCAAATGAGCTGCAACGTGTCAGTCGCGCTATTCTGAGACGGTGAAACTTAGAGCAGGATGAGAAGTTTCTTAGGACAAAGGCCGTGTTTGACATTGTCTTCTACTTTGGAAAAGATAGTAACATCTCGGGATGTTTACAGAATTTGACGGCGATTATAAAATTGGGATAAGGTGGAGAAGGAAGAAGTTGGTAAGAAACAAGGAGAAGAACAAGGAGCAGGAAAATTATGAAAATGAGGACAAAAGAAACGAGGAAGAGATACGCAAAGAAGAATGCTAGGAAGAGAGTAGTTATAACCGCTACAAAGTGGCAGAAGTAGAAGAAACTTTTGTGTGGGGCGTTTTTTCCACCTTTCCCAGTATCATACATCCTAGGTTTCATTATATGCTAGTTGTATCGAACATCTGAACACTATGTCCATATGCTTGCCACATTAGGGTTAGCAATTGCAAGACCTATAATGTGACCATGGAATACTTTTTGTCTGATAATAAGACAGTCAACACATTACACATTAGAAACAAGCTATTTTGACTATGATTGTGACCACAGCCCAGTTGATTTAGTGCAAGGAGAAATATCTTATGTGAATGATAATTGGGACCATCATAATTATATTGGTTGCTGGTGGAATTAACATAAACTTCACCATGCCTTTGATCACATTAAAGTGCACATTTCTTTCTAGTGTGTATTATACCATACCTTTTATGTGGTTACTTATGCAGGGAGACGAATACGTTCATTGAAAATGAGAAGCTGGGCTTTTCAGTTGAAAGGGCAAAGACGGATAGAAGGTGGTGGAAAGTGGAGTCAAAATCTGGCATCTCAGAGTATCCTCATCATCAGAACTGGTTGGAAGCAGGTGCCACAGAACCAGGTTCTCAGCTGCAGGTCAGTCTGCCTTATAAGGGAATCCGTTGTGTTTTCGTTGTCATCTTTTTTTCGGATGGTATATTTTCTTTTCTTGCTTTAATGTATTGTTTTTTTTTCGTATTGCAACTTTTGTTATGCAGCATTACGTTGTATTATTTTTATTTATTCTGAAATTTGATATTGCCCTACTGCCAACATTTTTTACTCAGAAGTGCACACACGCCTCGACGGCGCAATTGCAGTTGTACTGCAGAGCAATTGTGTGCGAAGGACTTGTTCAAGGTCCCTACACAGTGACGCCTCGGATGAGGGTCGAACCCACTCACTCAATGCACACCGAGCGTTACGGGCCCACCGCTCTAACTAATCGGCCATGTGTTCGCATTCTGGGTTACTTTAGTTATACTGTATACATACTGATTGCTAAAGCGTCTCTCACAGTACCACCTAATCAGAGTGCACTCTCAGTATAAAGAGTCCTTTGGAAAAAAGATAAGTCTTGAGGTAATGAGCAGAGACGGCGATAACCCTGGGCTAAGATTGTAAATCGAGTCATAGAGGGAAGATCATTCCTAAGCTTGTGAACACAACATTCCAAATGTTGTGTTCATGTGTTGCAAGTGGTTAATGACATTTTGTTACAAAGTGCTGTTTTTCTATGCGCAAATCATCAGCAGATACTAGCATACAAGCATTTCTGTTGCTCAAAAAGTCATGTGAAATTAGTGGTTCATTGTTTTATGACAGACTGTATAAGGCTGGACATTATCATTACCTAGGCCTTCCACATCTTTTTGCACGATATTTGATTCCATCAAGTTATTAGTTTCGAAGGAAGATAATAATAACGGTTTTTTAAGGAGTTCTATGTATTGTGCAAAAGTTGTTCCAGCATCGTTGTTTTTACTTAAAAACTGCTATTGCAGTATATTATATAATCCATCTGCCGACAAACTAACTACCCTAGGACTAGGCTTAGTGAAGGGTTTTCTTTGCAAGAGATGAGAATAGTACTTGAGAGATTATAATTATCTATAAAAAAATTCGGGTGCTTTAGCTTCAGGTAACAGGACTTTTCTACTGAGTACCAGTCCTTGAAATCAGCCCACCATGTTCTAACATGCTCAGCCATGTTCTACCTAGGCCTACCATGTTCTACCATGCTCTGCCATGTTCTGCCTACGCGTATCATGTTCCACCATGCTCTGTCATGTTCTACCATGTTCTACCTAGGCCTTCCATATTCTAACATGCTCTGCCATGTTCTACCTAGGCCTACCTTGTTCTAACATGCTCTGCCTTGTTCTACCTAGGCTTACCATGTTCTACCATGCTCAGCCATGTTCTACCTAGGGCTACCATGTTCTACCATGCTCAGCCATGTTCTCCTAGGCCTACCATGTTCTAACATGCTCTACCATGGATGCATATTGCAGATATCTTATTTTATCTAGCGATCGTTTAGAGGTATTTTGAAGCTCAGGGTACCAGCTTATTCACGAGCTCTGTGCCTTGTAAACTGCATGCAAAGTTCCTGTCGTTTGGATCCTGAAATTGCAGCTAAATTCGTATTTGGTAACACCATATTTGTAAAGCGCTCCTCGTAAGCTGATCGCAGGGCATCAGCTTATTCAGGAGCGCAAGCTGGCTGCAATCCCTGGATGAATTTCTGCCAATAGAGGCCACTATAGGCCTACAATAAGGAGGGAGGAGAGTAGTCGTATCGGCAGAACAGGCTGTGGCATTAAACGACTTTCAAGTTTCAACCAAGACATTGGTTGTCATGCAGGACTTTGATAATTGAAAAACTTCAAAGACAGACGCAGGCGACGGCGTGACGGTGTTCGATTTTCCATTAATACAATAAAAAAACTATACGCTTATTATGAGATTGCGTGGCTGTTGTTGCTGCGCCTCGCTGTAAACCGAGCAGGTTGTTTGAAACCCAGTTTAAAAAACGAAAGAAAACACTTCAATGTTTAATCGATTTGGCTAAGCTTTAACTCGTGGTTTCCTCGCTGACCCCAACGGTTTGGATTAGTTAAATTTTTTTATCTGCACTGTCGTTCGAGGCCGAAGCCTGCCCGGTGCCGCAGAATATTCCAGCGACCTATCGTTTTAATTGGAAAGCTGCCAGCTCCGAACCGCTATTTATGCTGGCACAAATTGATCCGCAGAATAGCAGCGCCGCGGTTCTTATGCGGCGTCCAGCAGCGCAGAAGTTACTCCTATGGCCGCCCGTAATGGCCCGGTTTATTGAGCATAAAATTGCATCTGGGAACAACACGTTCGTTCATCTCGCTTTATTGCTGCGCCTTGGATTTTTACGACTGTCACGGTGAAGCGGTTTGGGTGATTTATCGCGGCCGTAACGAGCGGGCATCGGAATGAGATTGCTGTTATTTGTTTGCCCCGCAGATTTTGGAAAACGCCATTTGGTTGATTGGGAACGACCGAGATCCCTGCTTTTTTATGATTTTATTGGACGGACAATGTTGCGGTTTATTTCCTATGAAAATCCGTTGTCGCATCAGTATTCGCTCCGGCCGTGATGTATAAAGCAAGCCGCTTTCGAGGCCTTCGTGCACCGCTCTCGCCTCTCGCGGTGCCAGCGAGCGTTTTTGTTTTTTTTATGCCCGTCGAGGAACGACAATAACTCTACTTTCTTTTCGAGTTTTTTTTCATGTGTCTTGCCACCGGCTCTATACTACATGCAAAGGCGGAGATTTGGTCCTGGGTTGGGGAGGGGAGGTCGATAATATTGGATTTTGGGGACAGGTCTAAAAAAATTCCAATTCCTAAAATTATAGATGCTGTAAAAAAAAGGATGAACAGTTGTAGACACTGTAGATATCTATGATATTTATGAAATATTTATAAAATATTGGGGGATATATAGGCCTACGCTACTCCAACCCCTCCACCTGAAATTTGGGAGGGGACCGTTTCCTCCCTCCCCCAAAATCTCCGCCGCCTCTGGCTACTTGTAGGGCCCACAGCACAAGACCTGGGAATTTGCAGCATAATATCTAAAAGCGAGAGAGACAGACAGACAGACTGACAGACAGAGATACTGAGACTGAGACAGATAAAGAGAGAGAGACAGACAGACAGAGACAGACAGAGAGAGAGAGAGAGAAAGAGAGAGATAGAGAAAGATGGCATCGAGTTCATATTGCTTCCTAGTAATGGACGAAATTGAACAGTTATTCTGTGCTCAACAAAGACTGTGGTTTGCTTTATGTATAGTTCATTGCAGACTTGCCTCCGCTGTGAAGGTTTTAAGTCTTACAGAAACCATGGTTGCCTGAATGCATTAATTTCCCTGGCAGCACCCCGATGAATATTTGATGGGTCTGATACGGGCCCTATAACATTCTGATATGTAAATATGGGTCTCGCGTGAACAGAATGTGGGCAGGCTGGCAGGAATGGTTTTTACCATCTTTTCTTTAACTTGGTTTGCGTAAAGTTTGTCAGGATCCTCGATTCGTCGGAATTCTTTCAACTCTTTTTTCGGTATGTTCCCGTCGACCTACAGAGCTGAAATTTTGCACACATGTCACGCTTGCACGACAACGCAATGTATTCAATTTTAACGGACATAACTTAAAAATTGATTAAAAAAAGACAAGAATCACAAAAATTAAATATCATTTGACCACTCGAACGAGTTCTCCTTGTTGAGCTCCACTCTGGCAAGTTTACGTCATAAACGATCTCCTAAGGAAATTCTATCGATTGCGCCATCTACCAGATTACCAAAAGTCAATAAAAGAGGGTCCCGAAAAACTCATGTTTTTACTTTCACTTGTTTCAAATGATAATGTTTGAATGAATGTGGACAGAGAGTTGATGGAGTTGATGGAATGGTGCAAAGAGACCTTCAAAGCAGAAGAATAGCAGATGATCGAGTTTGCATCGGACAACTACGGGTCTTCGATGATGAAATGAATATTATTACAATTTTCACTTTTGGAAAGTCCTACAGAACCACAAGAACTAAGTTAACATTGGAAAAGTACCATTGAGCAGGATGCTACTCAAATAAAGAGCGAGCATACATGTCACATATCGAGCATGCATGTCACATATCGAGCACACATGTCACATATCGAGCATACATGTCACATATCGAGCATACATGTCACAACTGATGTTTCTGTTCTACGCCACTTTGCCTCGTTTACCCATAATAAACGACAAATCTGAATTATGGTGTTTAAATTCTGTTAATATTTATAGTCGGCAATAGCGTCAGAGCCGTAAATGGATGCTCAGCTATGGGAAGTCTTTGTTAGTTTCTGTATACACACATTTAAATAAGACATTTTCAAATGAACCTAATTGAACAGAAAGCCAGCGTAGTAGTATTGTAAAGGAGACTCTCCAGCCACTTTGCACTTAGTGACCTTTGTGTACTGTACATATAACCTTGGCCTAGTTACGTGACCTCACACGATGTACTCGATGAATCATACCTCCACCCATCAATTGGTATGCACGCTTGACCTGTAAACAAGCCATCAATCATTCTGGTGCCCTGCGCGAATGTTAGAACGGCGGCGGCTGACCCTCCCCGGGGCTGGGGATTGACGCTGCATGCCCCGTATAATTATAATATCGGCCGTCAATAGCAACGGGCGCGACTGTACTGCGATTGGACGACCGAGGTATGATTCATCGAGTACATCGTGTGAGGTCACGTGACTAGGCCAAGGTTATGTGTACAGTACACAAAGGTTACTAAGTGCAAAGTGACTGGAGAGTCTCCTTTACACTACTACTACGCTGCCAATGTCAATCAATCAATCAAAGTTGATATAGTACCTCCTCCTGGTCTTTGCTCAGAAGCACATCCGGCCTAGTCCTAGGGAAAAAGGCTGCTTTTAAGAAGGACACGGGGAGGATCCAGGGGAGACAGCGCACCCCCCGAGGAAGCCCAGAACAGTTGAACAGAGTGGATTTCATGACCTAAAGGAGCTGTGGTAAAGGAAGACCAATGCACTGATATTGTGAAGTGCTAGGCTATGCGTTAACAAATTTGACTAACCATGGACTAGATGGACCTGTAGAATTCGAATAAGATGTTGTCTAGTGTTAGGCCACATCAAGATTGCTATCAAATATTGTTTGCCCATAATCATTCTAGTCTCAAAATTTCCTCCCGCACCGCAATGTCAGTAACACGCATGACAAGAAACAGACAGCAACAGATCATGATAGCCTGCAGTTTACTGTCATGATCTGTTGCTGTCTGTTTCTTGTCATGCGTGTTACTGACATTGCGGTGCGGGAGGAAATTTTGAGACTAGAATGATTAAGTATAATGGTTGTTTCGTTTTCCAGAGAAATTCTGTAATGCCAGGATTTCGCCAGGGCGATAGGAAACCGGAATTGGGTAGATATGAAGTCGGCTGCTCATCAGACTACCGCAAATTTGACTGGCCAGATGGTAGAGCACCTCCAAACCAGGAGCATACGCGGAAAGCGTCGGAAAACGACACCCCCGATGCACTCCAGGTTGGCCACACCCGACCTTCCAGTGATCCGCACTCGAGGAATTCTGACGGCCTCCATCCTCGTAACACGGGGTACGCTTTATCCGATCGGGCCGGGGATTTCTTCGTTGCCCCGGAAAGGACAAAGGACGGCCAACTGCTGCCACCCGACTGGTTTTCGAGCGTGGAACGTGCAAATCAACACGCCAAGAATGTTATCCAGTTTCCGGTAGGAGGATACAAGGGGCGGACTACCTATCGGTATTCTCAAGAGTATGCGCCAACAGATGTTGCGCAAAGGTCCCCAACGATCCCGGAAGCCATGCTTCAGCGTGGCAACAGTGACATGAAAATGCTTTCGTCCGTAAAAAATTCTAGACATCCTCTCTATCCGCAGAGCAGGCACGCGAACGGCGCAACTAATGGCACCAGTCTAGAGTCTCGGGAGGGCGTCGGTCCAGAGGCTGGATGTGGCTTCATGTCACCGCAGAATGGCGCCAGAGACTTGTACAGTCAGCAGGCTTCGTTGAGACGTTTTTCTGCTTCCGAAGCTCAGAGGCATGACGATCGAGTCATGCGTGACGATTGGGAGAAGACTGATACTTCACAAAAGAGATTCTATCATAAAATTTCAAACAACGTTCCGTATGACTTTCCAGGCATTCCTTATTCAGGCCCAGCTGGACCAGTGGGTCGATATTCCACTTTTCTGGACGGCCTTTCAGCAGGTGGCGTTGTATCTTCTCCGTCGAACTCCCACTACATCTATTCGCACGGTGCACCAGCCTCCCGATTACAGATGCCTTCCCTGTCTCCGATAATACCTTGCGAAGTCCTGCAGAGTCGCCGAGCGCATCGTTGGTCAGAAGGCATCATCAGCTCAAGGAACACGAAGAAGCTCAAGCTGGACCTGCCACGGGCGACTGCCAACTCACCGTTGCCTTCGTGGATGAGCAAGTCGACGTTTTCCGCTCTCTCGACGAACTCCATCGACAGCTTCAAATCGTTCGTCGACCACACCGTACAGAACGCGTTCATTAATGAGATGAAGGAGGCAGAGAGCTGTGCAACAGCCAAAGCAGACGAGTTAAAGCCAAAAACCGACAAATCCCTCGAAGACCATGTAGCTGGCAATTCCGGCGCTTTGCGGAATGGTGAGGAAATTCCAGTTGCTGACTCTGTCGTCTTGACTGCTTCCAGCACGGATGGTCTCGCATCGCGTCCGTTATCCACCGAAACGACATCAGATTCGCTTGCTGCGGAAGGCATTCCTTGCCGCCAGGAAACGCCGATGTCTGCTGTGTCGGACGGTGGGCTGTCTCTGCAGCCGGGCGAAACCGGCGTTCATACGAAATTCAAGAAGACGTGGCTGCTCAACTATCTCGATGAAGACAGAAAGCTGGGCTCTGACTCTGGTGCGGAGTACCACCAGAGTTCTGATGTGGAGATGTTTCCCTATAAGGACAATGGGGAGCATCGGTCTAATGGAATGGACGATGAGAAGAACGAAGAGTCACTCGTTAATGGCAACGGCTGTGCCACTGATTCTGTGATTGGACTGACTGACCTTTCATCCGTGAAGAAACTCAGTCAAGCATGAAGTCTCACAGGTGAAGTCACGTGTTTCTTTAAATTCCTCTAATCAGTCACAGTTAAAAGTTATTATCTCACAACAGGGACAAGAATGAGACCCAGAAGGGAAGTTTACCCATTTATCTGCTCTCACCTCAATTATGCCCACTCCTCTTAACAGATGTTTCCAATCTTAACAGGTGTCTCCAATCGTGAACGCAATAAGCGTAAACATATCAGAAATTCTCTGGCTTGTGTGGTAGCTGCGAGCATCTTCTCGAACAGACTCTTTAAACGAACTCAGTAGGCTTCATTGGTTTCCTGTGGAATTCAGAATAGACTTTGTGACTTATCTGACCTATAAAATCCTCTTACAATTAAGAAGCACCAACGGTGAAGGTTTCAAGTCAATAGCTGTAAAGCTGTAGAAATGCTGGACAGACGCGCATAATTTTCTCTTCATATATAGAGATTATCCATTGTATCAGATGCCTTCGATAAGTCAATGATAAAACCCTATAGAAAGTGGATTGATTATTATCGAGTAATTACGTCAATATCTTATTCCCCATTTTCATTATGGTCCTAGGAAAGCAACTATACTGGTTTGTTGTTCAGAGGTTCACTTCTGGTTACTGACCTGCTTTTTTATAACCTGGTTTTTGTTGTGCCCTTCAATGAAACCATGTGCATTCGACACTTGCGTGATATATTGAAATCATCGATGATAAATTTAATAAAGGTGCAGTGAGTTTATGAGTTCTCTCTGGCTTTGGCCGGGTCATGGTCCTCAATCCAGAGGGGCTTGGCCGGGTCATAGTCCTCAATCCAGAGGGGCTTGGCCGGGTCCACTTTTACCAAGCCGAATGCATTGACTTCATCGGCCATATGACATTTATATGGCGTCTTTTACGAGTCGATAAAATGGCTGAGATGGAAAGCTGTGGGATTTAAGGTGAAAATAGACTGTAGTTCCCTATCAGAGGAAACACTTCGGATTGCGTAACAGAAGAAGCAGTTATTTCGCTCTGCTGCGTGCATGAATTCTAACCAACCATGATTTGGCGCATGGATGTAGGACGTTATAATTCCAGCATATGAGAATTATGCATTGCTTTGTCGAAATTGAAGCTTGTGAGGACAAGTTTTTATTACAGCTGCAATATTGCAATTGCTCTGAATAGACGCACACCATGCATATTATCCGGCGGTAGAACGACTTCTACACAGCTAATGACCAGCAGCTTATATAGTCTAGCTGGGTCAGGGAAAGATATTGCGAATTATTATATCCCTGGTCGGCCCCTAGGCGATTCTATGTGGGTCGTTTCTTGCATTGGTAGGGACTTGGATGCCTCTGCTGGGTTATTGTTCAAAGGATACCTATCTATTTGATGCTGACACAGTCCTCCATCATACTGATGTCATTGCGATGGTATACGGACACTTAGTGAAAAGTTATAAATGGTGTCCTGTGGTTTTAATGCTTTGGTCATATATGCGGCTTAGTTATATGTGGCACGGTGGCCGATTGGTTAGAGCGGTCGGCCCGTAACGCTCAGTGTGTGCTGAGTGAGCGGGTTCGACCCTCGTCCAAGGAGTCCCTGTGTAGGGACCTTGAGCAAGTCCTTTGCAAACAATGGCTCTACAGTACAACTGCAATTGCACGTCGAGGCCTGTGAACTTCTGAGCAAAAATTGTTAGAAGAAGGGCAATATCAAATTTAAGAATAAATAATAATAATAATAATAATATTTGGTTATGTAATTCACACTGACAAAGTTGCATCATCTTATGACACATTAGTTACAGCTTACAGGTATAACTGGAGTTGAATATAACTATATGGTAGCCTGCTAGGCACACATCTGTCATTCTGCTCATTTTACCAATACCACATAGTGAATGGAAGGCTGGGTCAACCTCATGGAGCTAGCTGCTGTTGAACCCCGTCCTTCGGATCTTCAATCCAGCATGTTACCATTCATTGGCATTCAACCGTCTTGCATGTGCACCCTACAATATTACTTTAGGACCTTTAGGTAGTAGTAGGATATTAGTCTAGGATGAGCACTGGTATATTTAAAACTGGACACCTTATTATCATTATTACGAAATTTCTATATCGACTGTTCAGATTTATACTCAGCCTGCAATAATCTAAATGATGTTAAAGTCAGTATGATGAAAAAGTCGGTCGAAAATGAACACAGCTTGAATAGCAGATTACAAGAAGGGTCAGTAATGACGAGGTCTTTATCTGTCATTTTCTGTGTGATATAGAAACCCATAGCCTTGCAATTCATTTTCTATTCCAAAAACGACAACTTTAACTAAAAATAACCACCGACTAGATTATTTTTTTCGTACATAGTGTAATAAAACAGTATTACACTATGTAGAAAAAAAGATCACTCGTAAATAAATATAGTGACGGTCTTTGTTAAAGGCTTTTTACTAATTATGGTATGTATTATCGTTTATTTACATGTATGTAAAGCAATCAGGCAGAACGCTGTATCTCGACACTGGTGTCTGGTGTTACTAAAAATGATAACCATTCTTTGTATCCACACAAGTTTCTAGTGTTGCTAAAATGGTGACCATTCTGCTTATCCTTGCTGGTGTCTGCCATTGTCTAGTGTAACTAAACATGGTGACGATTCTGCGTATCTATGCTAGTGTCTAGTGTTTCTATAAATTACCTGTCATGACGCATGATAAATGCTAATGGCCGTCTTTCACTTGACCAAAGCGATTTCATTTTATTTATGACCTCATCTTTTCCGCTAAATGGACACACATTGTACTGCGTCTTGATGAATTTCTGTACTGACATGGTACCTATGTATACACGTCCTGTAAAAAATCAATGCTGGTCGATTTTTTTGCGACCACGATTTACTGTTCATCAGAGCTTCAACTGATTCATCGTCACGGCATCTTCGCCGGAACGTGACATCCTTGACATCAAGTTCAACCTTTGACGAGAATAATCGTCTCATTTGTCATCATATCTCTACTGCTGTTTTTTATCATCTGTGGATGGAAGCAGCCGCTGTGCTCTAAGACAGTCTATGTCGGCTGTTATCTGGGACGCAGTCTGTCTGTCTGACTGTCTGTCTGTCTGTCTGACTGTCTGTCTGACTGTCTGTCTGTCTGACTGTCTGTCTGTCTGACTGTCTGTCTGACTGTCTGTCTGTCTGACTGTCTGTCTGACTGTCTGTCTGTCTGACTGTCTGTCTGTCTGTCTGTCTGCACGTATGCCTGCAGGAGCTTGTACTCCATGATGAACTTTGCAGCAAATGCTTCATCCAAGAAATGGGAGACGGAGAGATTTCATTGAGAGATCGCATCTCAATCCGGGGAATTCAAAGATTATGGGAAGTTTGTGGGATGGGAACCGAGGTGAAGTTGCTCCAATGACTTACTGAAGGGTAGAAGTCCCTGTATGTATGCCCGCCTGTATGTGTGTGTATGTATGTATGTATATATGTATGTATGTATGTATATATGTATGTATGTATTTATGTATGCATGTATGTATGTAAAATGTATGTATGGATATATGTATATATATATGTATGTCTGTCTGTCTGTATGTATGTAAGTATGTATGTATGTATGTATGTATGTATGTATGTATGTATGTATGTAAGTATGTATGTAAGTATGTAAGTATGTATGTATGTATGTATGTAATATGTATGTATGTCTATATTTATGTATGTATGTATGTAAGTATGTATGTATGTATGCATGTATGTATGTATGTATGTATGTAATATGTATGTATGTCTATATGTATGTATGTATGTATGTATGTCTATATGTATGTATGTATATATGTGTGTATGTATGAATGTATGTATGTATGTATGTATGTAAGTATGTATGTATGTATGTAAGTAAGTAAGTATGTATGTATGTATGTATGTATGCATGCATGTATGTATGTAATATGTATGTATGTATGTATGTATGTATGTATGTATGTGTGTAAGTATGTATGTATGTAAGTATGTATGTATGTATGTATGCATGTATGTATGTATGCATGTATGTATGTATGTATGTATATATGTATGTATATATATGTATATGTGCATGTACGCCGTACATTGACCTGCATTTTTATGCAACCTTTGAAGGCTGAAAGTTATTATCTTTAGAGTTCCTTGAGTCTGCAACGTTTATCTTTAGATGAACGATACTCGTGCAGCGACTGGATAAGGTCGCTCCGCTGAAGACCATTGCAGGCCACATGGTGAGATGAATGTAGGCCGTCCCTGTGCGGTGTTATAGCAGTCTGGCCACTTTAATGTGCACAATGTCACCAGACTGCGCAAGTCTGTGATTTCACCAGACATTACGGGAATTCATGATTTCACCAGACATTACGGGAATTCATGATTTCACCAGACACTACGGTGAGCTCGTGGTGCTAGCGTGCCATGTTGTATAACTTCCTCTTCCTCTACCTCCTTCGCAGAGAAAACATGGAATGCACGAGAGCCCGTTGCAGTGCTATGTACCTGTATGTTACAGGCAATATGTGAAACCAGCAATTTTGTATGATGCCCCAGGCAATTTGTAAAAACCTTACCCTACAGTCCTTCACTAACCCTAATCCTGCACCAAATCTACACTAACCATAACCCTGACCCTGAATCTAACCTTAACTCTGACCGTGAACCGAACTAACCCTAACCCCGTACTAAACCTACCCTAACTCTGACCCAGAATCTAACCTTAACTCTTATGACCCTAACCCTGACCTTATCACTCTAACCCTGCACCAAACCTACACTAACCCTTACCCTGACTCTAACCTTAAATCTGACCCTCCCTGGCCCTAACTCTAACCCTAAATGGGTAATTTTACAAGTTGCCTAAGATCCAAAAATCAGGTATTTTACAAAATCCCTGTTTCACACATTTCCTGTACATGAGTAATAATAATAATTATATATATATATATATATCAATCAATTTTTTTATTGAAACCAACCAAATTTTTACAGCAGCAAGATAATTTTACGAGATTCCAGAGACATCGGTAACAGATCCCGCTAGCTATCACGTAATGTACTTAATAAATATACATGAGTGACAGTCGATTAACATATTTCAAAATATGATGAACAGTTTCACTTAACCATACGATTAATCCAATTACAACTTAATTGATTATTATTTTATCTTAACTAACGACATGAAAACATAATAACACAATAATTCTAACATAAGAACATAGGTTCACATGTTAACAGAGCACAATACTAACATAATAATATAGGTTCATATACACACAAAGCAAGTTATTTATTTCCATTCAATATGTGGGCGCGCAGCCTTTTTTGAATTCGTATATATATATATATATATATATATATATATATATATATATATATATATATATATATATATCGAAGCTGAACCAAAACTTGAGCACAGATCAGGTAGCATAATTTAAGGAGATTGAAGGTATACATCAGTGCCTGTTGTGAGCATCTATAGGCAGAGACTTGGTCCTGGGTTTGGAGGGGGGACAGATGGACAAAAGTTTGGTTTGTGGGGGGGCTAATTGGGCGGGAAATACAAAACATGGATGCAGCAAAAAAGATGAACAGTGTAGAAATATGTAATGTTTATGAAATCTTGGGAGATATGAGCAGCTCTATCCCCTCCTCCTAACATTTCTGAGGGGCGTCCCCTTCTGTCCCCACTAAATCTCCGCCCTGGTTGTGAGGATCTTATACTGTAATGTAATGTAAACTCGCATACATCTCAGCGGTAGTCAACATCCAGAAATAGTCACGTAGGTCAGGGCGACCAGCTTATTCACCGGCACTGTTTCCGCAATGGCCAGGCTTTTCGTTTTGTTCCGGAGCCAGATCAAAATAGGCCTACGGGGAGGTCAAGTCGAGGATATATATATATATACATTATATATATATATATGGTGTGTATTTGTGTGTGTGTGTTTGTACGTGTGTGTGGGCGTGTGACTGTTTGTAAGACAGACCAGATTATACCCAAACATTACTTGCATGTTCATCAGGGTTTTTGCAGTGGGTTTATTAAGTCTTATAAATGTGATTCAGTTTGTTTCGCGTGTCGGACGTCTTGGATGTGTGACATGAACAACGCAGGCGAGTGGCAACACTAACGGCGCTTCTACCAGCTCACGATCCTCGTTTAAAGTTTGAGTCCAAAACGCGCGAGAAGTCCTTCAGGCGTGGCGTGCTTCATGGCAGTGGCAGGTCATACATTACATAAAATACTAGATTCAGGTCATACATTACGTTATACTAGATTCAATTCATACATTACATTATACTAGATCCAGGTCAATCCTTACATTATACTAGATTAGATATTTCAAAGCAATTAACGCCAGATTCGTCGTAATCGTCAACGTCATCAGCGAAGTCATTAGATCATTCAAAGGATTTCTATAGCTCCCATTCAGATGATGCCACTGACTACCAACGTGGCACCATGCTGTCTCCTCTGGGTGGTCCCAGTACATAAGGGAAATTTGAGTAATATGTGGGAACTAGCGCTCTAACAACTCTGAGACCTGGAGAACCCGGGGGGTTGGATCGAAGCCGCGGAATCCAACGCATTTGAAGCATTTTAGTCTGAATGTGACACAATAGGACCGAGGGCTACAAGATATTTGACTGTGTCTAGCAATGGGTCAAGTGTATACATACGTAGATGATGATTGAGGGTCTGGGACGGGAGGTGCCTGTAGCACGCGGTCCCTAACAGCTTCAAACTCCTCCCTTTGGGTCCGAGCTGGAGCCCCAGACCAAAATATTGTGGGGAAATAAAGCCGGCCGGGTATAGTGAAATCACCTGAGAAACTACTTTATTGAACTACACGTAGGCCCTACAATAGCATCGATCTACAGAGCAACGGTATGTTTTAACGGTTTGGTGGTGGTAGGGGTGTTGGTGGTGGTCGTTGCTGTTTAGCGACACTGTGTGATAACAAAGTTCATTAGGGTCGCCCTCCTCCTTTATACAGGCTTGGGACTAGCACTGTCAAAGAGCAAATGTTAAGAATTAGTACTATAATCTGCAGCGAACTGTCATGTACAGCACCTTAGAAGTAGCTTGCTACTGACGGCGCTATATAAATTTTCGTAATTACAAACAGTGGAGGAGTTTACCTGTTTGGGAGAGATAGCATGCTTAGATATCTCAACGAAGCTACCTGAATCCCAAATGTCATGGTCTGGACTTAAGGGAATGTCTGGACCCCAGGACGCCCCGGAACGTTAACATCTGACAGTCATTGGGGTTGTGTCTGTACCCCAGGACGCCCAGAAACTTGCACATCTGACCGTCATTATGGGGTGTCAGTACCCCACTACCCCGGAACGCCCCACAATTACACTACTGGCCGTCTTTGTGGGGGTGTCTGCACCACAGAGTGCCCCCGGCTCATTACCATAATCATCATGGTCACCAAAACACATAACGACCATCGCAATGACAATCCGAAACAGTCAAAATTTATCTGTTACGTTTCAGGTTGAAAGACGCGCATAGAGAAACGGACGATAGACGGACAGAGCGCTCGTGAATAAGCTGGTGCCCTGTTCTTGGACTTCGAATGGCGCTTTAGAAGTCTGGCGACTGCGATTACAAGACATGTTATCTGGTTCCAGACACGATGATGATCCGACTAACTGTGGACACACGTCGTCTGATTAATTTCTCTCTGGCTGTATACATAGCCCCGAATTGACTTACAGTACTCCATGTGCCTCTGGCTTATTGCACGCCGTGTTCCATGGGCAACAACGTGGGGACTCTTCTGAGAGCTTCTGGCGTCACTCGTCTGTCATTTTTTTCAGATGAACCTCTGATAATAAGCTCTGTTAAAATACTCCGTTTTCATTCACTTCAAGGCTATGAATGCATCAACTGGTGAAATGTTGACTTTGGCGTTGATAGACTAAAAAGGAGTGCCTAAGAAAAGTTCCTAAAAGGTGCTACATGTGTACAGATGACTTACAGTACTTTATGTGTGTGTAAATACAGGTGGTGTAAATACAGGTGGTGTAAATACAGGTGGTTTAAATACAGGTGGTGTAAATACAGGTGGTGTAAATACAGGCGGTGTAAATACGAGGTCATGTCATTACAAGGTGGTGTAAATGCAGTATGGTGTAATTGCAAGTTGGCGTAAATACATGGTGGTATAATTACAAGGCAGTGTAAATACAGGGGTATGAATTACAAGGCATTGTTAATACAGGATGGTGTAATTTCAAGTTGGTTTAGATACAAGGTATTGTAATTACAAGATGGTGTAATTACAAGGCGGTGTAATATGTATCTCTTGAATTGCTGTAACCGTTTACATTAATTATTACACTGTTGATCAGTAACTGTGTTGAGTATCCGAGTGCATTTTCTAACAATGGTAGAATTTACTTAAGGACGTCTGCTGTCTGTAGATGGCTAGTCAGTGTATATTATGGGGTGAGAATGCTCCTCCTTCCGACTCCTTTGTTCATACTGCTGTGTGACTGCAAGTTAGGAATTCTTATATTATTATAATTGTTATTTTTTTTACCTGAGATACTTACGATTCCTCAGGATTACAAGAATAAAACTGATCATTGTTCTTCAATGGTTGTTTTTTTGCTCATGGTTTAATCAGTGGTCGATGCATTGTGAAAAGGCAAGTACTGGATGACCATCTAATGCCCGTGTTCACATGGAGTCTGCAGATGACCCACACTGGTCACATCTGGTCCACACATGTATACCTAATGCCCTTATTGGTCTCACCTAATGCCCATAGAGTCCACATGAGAAAACCCATATTGGTCTCCACATGTATCTAATGCCCATATTGGTCTCACTTAATGCTCATGGAGTCTACATCAGAAGACACATACTGGTTTCAACATGTATCTAATGCCCATATTGGACCCATCTAATGCCCATGTCAACGTGAGACCATTACTGTTCAATCTAATGTCCGTAGAAACCCTGGCAATAAACTTGTTCTTATACGCATTGTAAATTAACCTAAATTTATATTTATGTGGCTCCTGTATTATATTATATATATATATATATATATATATATATATTATATCGTGTGGCTGGCCTAAATCTTACCCCGCTGGATACAGTGGTAAACGGTTTGGGGTCATCCACAAAGGACGTCCGCAACGAGGGGCAGAGGTAGTGGAAATGCGGACAGAGGGGGAGTCATGGGCTGTTATTACATGTACGTCCGCATGTGACCATGCTAAATTATTATCAAAATCACGTATAATGGTAATTACGTCATAATCTTAGTTGTTTATTGGTAGCTTTAGGTAATACTTCATTCACATTTGAGAGAATGATATATCAAGGTTACATGCAAAAAAATTAAAGTTTTTTTACATAGCATTTGTTACATATAATCATATATTATATATAATTATATGTATTATATTTATTGTTATATATACATATATATATATATATTTATATATATATATATCCATCCATCCATAAGATATATATTTATATATAAACATAAATATATATTTAAAACATATATTTATATATATATGCGTTACACATCAAAGTTCTAATCAGTTTTAGGAGTTTCCAAAAAGTTTTCAACAGGTGTAGAAAACTTATGACACTGCAATATTATTGCTTTTGAGTAGCAACGTTACATGTGTGGTGAAGTGGTGATATAAGCTTTTGATTTTGGTGTGAACTTTTTTATCACTAATAGAAATTTTGGCCTTTTTAATTGTTTTCAAGCTAACGTTCATTGAACTATGACACAGGAAATCGTTTATTCCTAAAAATTCAAACAGTTATAACCCTATTATATACCCACACACATTTGACTCGGCAGTATGAGTGCC
Organism: Bimastos eiseni; assembly: GCA_959347315.1. NCBI lineage: Eukaryota > Metazoa > Annelida > Clitellata > Crassiclitellata > Lumbricidae > Bimastos > Bimastos eiseni. Next base: position 7,468,177 of record OY365822.1, on the reverse strand, counting down.
CTCTGTCGGAAAAGTCCAGAGCCAAACAGTCAAACAGACATGGATCATAGGTATGCAGTGCTAGCGACTTCATTTTCCTAGCCTCGGCATATGTTGGCCGCACCATCTCAATCAATCAATCAATCTGTTTATTTGTAGCCACAACAAACACCACTAAGGGGTATACAAAGGGACTTTTAAGGGAGCCCCGAAAGGGATTGAAATCTCTCTAGAAGGGACATGGAGCAGCAAAATTACCCATAGAAAATAAAACCGTCATATTAAAATTGTTTCCATTCTAGGTGCACAGAGGAAGAACAACCAGTTACGACTTCCGAGAAAGAAAGAGAATTCTTAACTAGTTAACTAACTTAACTAAACTTAACTTAACTAACTTAACTTTAGCATTGGCGCTACCGAGGAATTACGATAACTACTTTCAAGAAGGTCACATGCTGAATCATACAGTTCTAGATCCACAAATAAATATCGACCGATATATGCCCGCACTAATACCCCTAAGTATTCTATTAAATGTATATATATCTTCCGTCAGGTGTGTGCCGACGATGAGGTTTTTACACAATAGCTCCATTTCTGCCTGTCTCTGATTGTATCCAGGGCTGTTCTCGTGTCCATGTTATTTTCTTCAAGATCTTGCCTGACATTTTCCATCCAAGTGATCAAATATGAAGGTCACTAAACGACTATTTCATTCTCATTTCATTTAACCAAACTCAGGAAGAATAAACAGATCGAGTAATAATAATTGCTTAATTATTGATGCAAATTGGCTACAGAGAGGTCCCAGTCTAGCATGATAATATATAGGGCAGCACTCGTCCCAAAGGTGATCACTGCCCCACAATCATTAAATTAATTTCGGATACTTATTTAGTGTTCCTTTAAGACTATCTACTCAGGAGCGCTCATAACCCAACCCTAAAGTTGCAGAAGAGCACAGTGTTTAGGTTAGAATTTAACGTGGCCTCAAGGTGCTTTGCCCCCCCCCCCCGCTACTATATGGCCACCTGATCTCTTTTGGGGCCTCTGAGTAGCCACCCCTTTGACCCACCCCACTACTACATAGGGCCACCTGGGTATAGAGCAGCTGTAGAGAGCAGCCAAACTTGTATAATCATTTAAGCAATTAAAAAGTGGAAGATAGATAAGCGTAAGTAAGGACCCAACATGGCACTAATTAAGGTGTGTTTCATTCACATGCAGAGACTTGGTCATCGGTCTGGCCGGGGAACAGGTCGACAGAATTTGGGTTTGGAGGGGCAGGTCGGAAAAAATGTCTATTCCATACACATGGATGTAGCAAAAAAGGATAAACAGTGGAAACAATGTAAAAATATATAACATCCATGAAATATTTCTGAAATATTGGGGGATACCAACAGCTCTGTCTCTCCACCTGAAATTTTTATAGGGAACCGTCCCTTCCCGTCTCCTCTGAGTCCCCACCTCTGGTTTCATTGCTAGACCAACAATTCGAATATTGGTTATAGTAAGGTGAAATGTCCACCAGTCAAGAATTCAGGGTAGAATAACAGCAACTATGCTTTGATTAGCCAACATCCGGCTTACGAGGAATGACAACGTTCTCTTTTAATACATTACAATACAATACAACTGTTATTTGATATTGCCCTTCTTACACTTAAGTTCAGAAGTGCACACACGCCTTGACGGCGCAACAGCAGTTATAATGCAGAGCAATTGTGTTTGAAAGACTTGCTCAAGGGCCCTACACAATTATGCCCCGGACGAGAGTCGAACTCGCTCCCTCAGCGCACACTGAGTGTTACGGGCCGACCGCTCTAACCAATCGGCCACCATGCCACACAGTTACTGATCATAAGAAAATGGGCGTGTATGTCTTTAGCAGCCGAATTAATTAGAATTTGATGTGAAGAACATAATAATCCTAACAAGATCAGAATTCTCATGATTGGGTGAATGTATGGATGGATGGAAGGAATGTTAGTGGTTGATGGAAGGAGGGATGGAATCAAGGAAGGAAGAAAGGAGGTAAGAAAGGAGGGTTAGCCGGATGCATGTATGGATGGTCAATGGTTAGATGGAACAATAGATGGGTGGAAGATGATGGATGTGATAAATGGATGATAATCGATGGATAAATAGAGGGAAGGATGGATAATTAATGGCTGATGGATAAAAGTAAGAAAAGATGGATGGATGGATGAATGATGGCTCGAAGAAGAAGGGGTAGATGGAAGATGGATGGATGAATAACTGGAAGGAAGAAATGATGGATGGATGGATGGATGGCTGATGGCTCAACGAAGAAAGAATAGATGGATCGATAGAAGATGGATGGATGAATAACTGGAAAGAAGAAAGGATAAACGGATGGATGAATGGATGAATAACTGGAAGGAAGAAATGATGGATGGATGAGAGCTTGAAGAAGAAAGGGTAGATGGAAGATGGATGGATGAATAACTGGAAGGAAGAAATGATGGATGGATGGATGGATGGATGGCTGATGGCTCAACGAAGAAAGAATAGATGGATCGATACAAGATGGATGGATGAATAACTGGAAAGAAGAAAGGATGGATGGATGGATGGATGGATGGATGGATGATGGCTCGACAAAGAAAGGATAAACGGATGGATGAATAACTGGAAGGAAGAAATGATGGATGGATGGATGGATGATGGCTCAACAATGAAAAGATAGATGGATGGATGAATAACTGGAAGGAAGAAATGATGGATGGATGGCCTGCCTTCCTGTAGCAGGAACATAACAATTCTACATCTTCCAATTACGGACTTAGGTCTATAATGGTACTGTCACTGTACAGCTTAATCAGAGATAGTTTGCAGGCCACAATGGGCATGATTTAAACTGGCCAAATTAGAGTCTGTTGTTACAATCAATCTGTTGTTGTATCAGCACTTATTTTGTGGCCTCGTGCCAGATGCATTTGAAATATTGTAGACTGCATTCATTAAGTTCCGTTGGTAGGAAAAATCAACATTCTGGGCCTAGCACATGACGAAACTATCATTCTTGTCTGCTCTGAGCTCTAATTATCAGACAAAATGACACCAGATGATAAAATCATTACATGAAAGTTTTTATATATTTTATGAACATTCGAGAATCTAGTTAGACGGGCGAAGTGGGCCCATAGCGGCCAACGTTGTTAGGATCTTAATTAGGCTATATTAAGCCTATGAGTAACTGCGAGCGTTTTCACATTCACAAAATCATGCTGCTATCTCAGTTTCCGAATCAATTCCGCATGTTATTAGGCATAAGCCTATCTTGCAACTGTTTGTTTAGCCTACTGTTCTATGTTGGACCGATTTAGGCCTACACAAAAAAACATTAAGAGAACGTACTCGTTTGCATTCTGAGAATGCTTGTCAAAAGCGGCAACACAGTTCTTGCGTGATAACATTATAATTACTTCAGTTATGTATTGCATGTCCGTGTTTGTTTTTATGCGTCATTGCTAATAGTAAACAAAATCCGTTGAAAACGAGCTGATTAGTGCATAGGAAGTTAGCCTACGTACCGTTCTGTAATCACTCTCAGAGTGGCTAAGTGGCTGTGCTGAATGTAATAATCCATGTTGAGCAATTGTTTCGTCAGAACTATTCCAATTTATGTATTTTATTTATGCACATAGCTCTGATTACATTCAAAACTCCTCAGTTTTTAATAATTAAGAAATCTGTCCGATTTTGTTGAAAAAATATTCTAGGGTTGAAAGACATGTATGCAGGTACACTGTTGACTTGAAAAAGTAATTGTACATCTAGTCGTAATCTGTAAGTGGAAGTCGCACGTAATGTTTACTGTGAGAAAATAGGTTGTATTTACCAAGTTAATTTATCTAAATTAAAACTTAACCAGACAGCAAGTGGTGAAATGTGATTGGGCTACAGCAGTGTACCGTGCATTAGACTAGTGCGGTAGTGTCAACCCAAATTGCTTCAAATCGAGGTTTTAGGACGTAAGAATTGCTTTTATTTTCGCGTAGTTCAACTCGCCGAATACTATTTTATGTGTTCTGAAATAAGCAATCGATCGAGATATTAAAATCGGTATTTGGGGTAGTGATTGATCAGCGTTTGACCTGTTACGGGTCCATTTTGATCAAAGTGGTACCATATTTATAAATGTTACAAAAGATTATTGAAAAACGGCGGAGAAATAAAGGCTGAATAGTAGATCCTTATTCAACAATGATATATGTAACGATATATGTAACGATAAATGACTTGTTTGTCTTTTGCTTGTGTAAACCTATCGAAATTTCTGCTGTGACTACTTGAAATCATTAGGATAATTTCGAAGCTTTGTTGCCATCTTCCATTTTGTTTTGACTGTGACCTAATTAATCGCAACGTCTTTGGCTGGAGAGCGTTAGAAATTATACTTGCCCCAAATATAGCAGCCAATGAAACTCAGGTATCTTCCCGCTGTCTCGCGCTTGTGCGGGGCCCGGAGGATTGCAAAAATTGTAAGGATATTCTTCATTTTACGCGATTCAAAACTTTTAATTTCGTTATACTTTTATTTGGTAAAGTTGCTAGATTATATAAAAAATGCGAACTACGCGAAAACGGTAAAGATGAAGGAAAACTTCATCGTTCGGGACACCATAATTCTGCAAGGACTGCCATGTTCGTGGGTCCTTGTCTTGAAGTTCTGATGAAAATAGTTCCTCGCATTAACCGGTGAAATTGTACTGTAACCCAAACGATCAATCATAGGGCTAAGAAATATTGAATTTAAATAATATTTAACAGTGCTTCGTAAAAGCTGATTGTGTTGATTTGCCAAGGAATAATAATATTATGTAGTCGAACATTGGCACCATTGGTTCAAAATGGCAATGGCGGCACATGTAGGCATACAATATTTCATTTAGTTGAAGCTTATTAATGCTAAGAAGGATATAGTCAAAACAAGCTTATGAAGATGCCTTCCATTAAGCTATGATTTGATAGTATGAGGCAGTATTTAAGGGACGATATGATTTAATGGTGAGCATACTAACTCGAGTGGGGTTCAAATCCCTGTCAGGATATCTTATGCAATTTTTGTGCCCCTTATTGTATTGTATTTCCATTTATTGCATAATGTTTGTTGTGAGAATGCAATGATTTACTTAGGGCAGTATGCATTAGATATGGCGGCTTAGAGCAGCAATTATCCTTCGTGAACTCGGCTATAAAATTAGTATGTCTATATATCTGATGAGATGATCAGAAGGCAGGCAAGTTGGCTGGTCATCTGCCCTCATAGACTGAGAGACTTGAATGACTTTATGATCGGGGTACCAGTCTGGGTTAGCTGAATGGTTTAGTTTTATGATTTAGTTTTTTTGTGTTGTGTTAGATGCTGAAATTGGCATTTAATTAAAAGTCAGATGTCTTATACATCAGCAGTTGATTATTTTAAGAGAATAACAGTGTTTGAAAGTGTTGATTAGAGCGGTAGGCCTGTAACGGGAAGAGTGCGGGTTCAATCCTTGTCCAAGAAGTTACTGTGACTTCAATTGCTCAGTCGATGTGTGTGCATGTGTGCACTTCTGAACTAATTGTGAATAGGGCAGTATTGAGTTCTATTCTAAATTGTATTATCACTATATGGGAGGAGTGCTTTTTGAACATCATAATGAAATTGTATAACAAAATTTCTGTTAGTTCTATTATTATGGTGTGCTTAGAATACCAGCATCAATTGTTCTTTGACAATTTTGTGTTGCACAGTTAGGGATTGGTGAAGATTCGCGATGAAAGACGAGACGCCTAAGAAACCGCCGGTCAGGGATCAGCTGGTAAACGGTCAACAAGTCCTGGATCAGGTGGTAAAGCTAGCGAAGGAAGACTTAGAAATGACTCCGACCGAACAAGAGTCAGTTTTCCATAATTTGGGTGCAGGAGAAGACCAAAACGGCAAGGATGGTTTGGGAGGAAAAGAGCTTGTAGTGAATGGCAAGATGGTGATGACCATTGAGGCGGAGAATGGGGCAGAGGAGCATCCATTGCGACAGAGAATGATGACGACTGCAGATACGAATGGGTTGGGAAATTCGAGTCCTAATCGCTGTGAAAGCCCAATCAGAAAATCTTCTTCGATTGTCGACGATCATCCCGCAGACCCGGCCGTTGATGTTGCGTCGGTTGCCTTAGTCCACGAAAGCCAGCAGGAGAACGGTGTCGACGATCATGTTCACGCAGATGCGATTTCCTCCGCCGAGATCGAAGGAAACAGGCAGAGGTGCACGAAGACAAAGGGAGACCTGAGGAAACAGCTGCAGATGAAGAGGGACATGAAGATAATACAGGAGATCCAGAGTTTTGATGCTGTTGATGCTGGGGTTCCTGTATCTTCTGCGACCTCCACTCTGTCTCAGCCACCGATTGGGCCAGCGAATCAGGTGTGTCTCTGATATTGATAATACATCTACCTAAGTTTGAGACATAATGCTTACAATAAATTGTTTATCATCATGATACTTTTTTTTATAATCTTGACAAAGGTTATTTCGAGTTTGTGGAATAATACAAGTCAAATGATGTAAAAGCCTAAATTACCTACCATTATTGTATCGTATCTTTAGATTTTTATAGTGCCTCTCACAGAATAACTATTCAGAGGCGCTATCAGCACAGAAAACCCCGGGAAAAGGAAACGCCTTCAAAGAGCGAGAAGCCGATGGAGAGAAGCCAGTCATTAGTTTAGTCCTTAATAAGGGAGGAAGGTCCTTCCAGGTAGATGGACCCGCAACAGCAAACGCCTGGTGTTCGGCCAAGGCAATCTTTGTCCTAGGCAAAAAAGTATCATGATGATAAACAATTTATTGTAAGCATTTGCACATTATACGTCTTAAATTGTCAGAAAGGCTAATCTTCTTCCTCATATATATATATATGTAAAGGTTTTTGACCTGTTCTACTGACGATAGAATTATCTTTACTTAGCAGGAAACGAGTGCCAACGAAGTCAAGTCTCCAGTCTCTGCTGTGGCACATGGCTGCGAGTCTTTGAGTGCTTTGCCTGACAACGTACGTTGGGTCATCGGGGACATGCTGTGGGCAAAGGTCACAGGTCATCCGTGGTGGCCATGCATGGTTGGTTACGATTCGCATGAACCGACAATCTACACTCGGGTTGCAGCTCGTAAGATTCAGTCTCTGTAATGTATCTCATACGTTCGGGAAATGTAATTGTAACTGGTTCGTGAAACGTTCTCGTAATAAATTCAGGTGACAATGGGGGTAGTAATCTCAGAGGGGTCTATACAAACAGTTGAATTATGTTTTGAAAACATGATTCTGCTATGCATTATAAGTAAGTAAGTATATTCTTTATTGAACCAACTGCACTCTGGTGTGCGTACAATACATTTAAAAGTACAGCATTCTATTTAAAAAAGGATTTTCACTCTATATTGTCTGCCTATGGAATAACACAGTCATGTGGTCGTGGGGACGCTTTAGCAATTACAAACATCACAGAGAACTCATAAAGCCTTAAAAATGACAATTTAGACTTTTTATTCTCAATTGTGCTGTTTTTAGACAAGAATCTGCAGACCAGAAATATATCGTCGGCATTCTGCCAGAGCACAGTCGCACCTTGCATTACATTTTTAAAGTTTACCTGTTTAATTGTTGCATTCTAGGTGTTTATCTAAAAAGGCTTTGCACATGTACCAAAGTCAGTCATGCGTTTCTTGCTTACATGGCAAGGTGTTGTCTTTTACAGGTGGAATTAGACAGTTCCATGTTCTTTTCTTTGGAAACGAGAAGGAACGAGGTTGGATCAACGAGACATCCACCATCCCATACGAAGGTGCGGCCGCATTCGAGAAGTTCTGCGCTGAAATGGTGACCATCCAAAAGAAGGATCGCAAGCTGTACGAGATTTCACCGTTCCGCCTCAATGCCTGGAAAATCGGCGTAGCAGCTGCAGAAGCCTCCTATCCACTGATGCGGGAAGATCGCTTTCAGAAGCTGGTGACCTTCCAGAACACTCCAAGGATTCCAAGACAAAAGAGGCACCGAGCATCTAAAGACGGAGAAGAATCGTTTGGCGAAGGCCTGGAGCCACCTGCAAAACGTGCAAAGAAATCTCCGGACAAGTCGGGAACCGGTGCAGAAGTTGAGGACTCGCAATCGCTGGACAAAAGCGGACCCACGGATCTTTCACCTTCACCGACTAAAAGAAAGAATGGAGAACTTATGGACAAAAGCGAAACGGCTTCTTCGCATGAAAAAACAGGTTTGTCTCTCAGATGTAGTGCTTCAAACCGTGATAGTCGTGTTCTTGGTCTGTACTTGTGCATGTTTGTGTTAAGACATCGAGTGTTTGTATATAAACGTTAAATGTTTGTGTTAAAACATTAAATCTTTGTATTAAAGCAATTTGAGTGCCTCCAAAAGTGCAGTAGCATGGAAGGAGTTGCTGGTCTGAGCCTGTAACAATCTTTGACCCCAATTGTTCCTGTCTATACTGGTCCACTCCCCGTATATTTAGTTCGACCATAGGCATCATTAAGGCATGTGGCTCATTTATTATTTAGTTTGGTGCTTACAGATGTAATGTAATCAAGCATTAGTCAAGTGCCTATATAACAAATCTGATGTAAATTACAATCCTTTTCAGTCAATCAATCATAAATACTTTTCAATCAATCATAGATACTTTTCAATCAATCATAAATACTTTTCTTATCCTTTTCAATCATAAATACTTGATATCATGAATTGTAACTGGATAAGGTTCACACCTTTGGAATCAAATCCTTTGACTTAAACATAATTATAATAAAAAGCATAACCCTAACAACAATAATTCCTATCCTAACTTAATTAAAAGGCTTTTGTTTATAGTAATTAATCGTCTTATGTGATACAGATTGTTGTACAGGTAAAAGACGTTACACGCGTCGTCGCTCTTTTCTGGAGAATGGGATAGAGAACTCACCAGCTGACACCTCTGCTGCAAATGTTGAAGGAGTCAGATATCGACCACGAGTATGTATTACATTGCGTAATGTATTCTTAAGGATCGTTTATTCAGAGCCTTTAGGTACGTGCTAGAATAGTAATGTTTTTACCCATCCGTCACCTGCTAGCTGGTGCACTTGATAGACTCAACACAAAGCCCTTAATATGTAGAATTATTGCACCGTGAAGCAAACTGTAAGGTTTCTTTTGTTGGCGTATACCATTATGCATGGATACATAATTACGTATACATGTGTACAGTACTTCTACATGTGTAGAAATACATATGCTATACATGTGTAGAGTTACATATACATGTGCAGAAGTACTTGTACATGTGTACAGTACTAATACATGTGTAGAAATATATATATATACATATATATATATATATTTAAAATATATATGTATGTAATATATATATATATATACATTTTGCATTTATTCGTACAAAGGTACATATATGTGTTGAGGCGAATTTGTGCTGTTGACTTGCTTAACAATGACAGAGAAATAAGTTGATCTATGTATTAATAGGATGGTGTGATGTGCATTTTAAATTTTGTTAATCATTATATAAGTACCTCATTCTTCTTAATCAAGTTTGTCATCTTTACTGGCATAGGTTCTGAAAGCCTCCTAGGATGAACTTACCACAAAAATAATGTACATTTTACATATACATTAGTGTGTCAAACTAGAGATTTTGTATAATGCCTAGACAATTTGTAAAACCCTAACTCTATGCACTAATCCTAACCGTAAATGGGTGATTTTACTTAGTGCCTGAAGTCTAAGAAATCAGGCATTTTACAAAATCCCTGTTTGACACATTGCCTGTAACATATATAAGACAATTGCCTTTAAGGCAATAATACACTGTACATGTTATCTTAGCGCAAATCGCAACTGGCGTTATCCGATGCTGCGGTTCTGGACAAAGCCGAACCATCCGAAGGTCATTCTGTGGACGCGCCGAAACGCAATGGAAAACAGAAGACTGAATCCACTGACGGGGAAACGGAGATTGAAAAAGTATGCAGCCCAGTTTCTGTTCAGTCTGCAATGTCATAAGGTTCTGATCAATGTGGGTCTGTCATGGAAAACTGACGACACAGATGGTAGTAATCCGTGAAGAAGGGTTGCAGTGTTTTTATATTTCGAGGGCCTCATGTTGTGTTTTCCTGCTGCTGTCTTGAGTTTAGATCAGATGAACGAGCCATAAATAGCTCAGAGTACTGTTTTGGTATAGGCATAGAGAATAGGTATTTAAAGTTCTCTAGTGGTTCATTGGTGGAATGCTTGCTGATTAACTTGTAATGCAGAGCGTGACAGTTTGCTTGAATCTTTCGTTAGGAGATACAGTAAATTTTAAGTCTTATAAACAGTCTTCCTTGAAGATGATCTGAGTTTTAAAAGAAGATATCAATCACTCAAAAGGACTTGGTATAAAGCCCCGTAAAGATCTATGAGGGGCATTCAACAACTTCTTTACCTGACCTACATCTAGAAGTATTTCAGGTGATGGTGCTTCCAGCCCAACCACGGCAGGACAGATTTCAGAGAGATGTTAAAGTGGTGCTATATAAATTAACATTTATTCTTTTATCGTCTATCCAGGTGAGTAGTAACGAGGCCTTGTCATCGGTGAATGATGACCCGGCCGCACCTGTTCTGGAGATCTTCAAACTGACCGTTACGACCCATTCGAAGAAGGAGGACTTCTGCCAGGTCTGCGAGAAGTCGTCGGAGACAATCTCTCTGGTGCAGTGCCAAGGGCCTTGTCTAGGTACATACCACCTGCCGTGCATAGGAATGCCGCAAGCGACGCTGGAATCGTTCACCTGTGATGAATGTACCAAAGGTAAGAAGCAGTTGATTGCATACTCATAAGCCTTTGTCCCTCGAGCAAGGACTGCTGTGTCTGAGACACGAGCCTTTGCCTTCACTTTTATACCAGCTCCCTCTATCAAATTGCGCCTCCTTACGAACTGGTTTTGTTGTCTCAGAGTCGCTTTTCTCTGTTTCTCCCTCCGGTAGTGCCTTGGATTGATGTGCACAGCAAGAGGTGCTATATAAATTCATCGATACAATCCAATTGGTGGTATAGCTACATTTTTGCATTATTAGTTACATTGTCGGCTGACCTCTCAGTAAATTTAATAAATCTGTCTGGTTCTTGATACAGTATTTGCATCAGATCCTCTTAGTGCACACCTTTTGCCTTTTTTTTGATACATCTGAATTCATGAATCAAAAAGATTGCTGTGTAATAAATTCACCATTTGTGAGACGCTCTATCAAAACCAGGCGTATGTCGCAACTCACAATGTCGAGAAAATTGCCAAAAAAATGACACGAATGTAAAATTTCGTCACCCAACTATTATTTGTAGAGGGAGTTATAACTTTGTTATTCGAATTTGATTCTAACTCAAAGCACATAATTGATCCTTTGTGACATTTTTGACAGTTACATCGAAATTGTGATTTGCGACATATGCCTGCTTTTGATAGAGCATCTCACCATGGTATAGTATTTTGATGACTTTGCAAGTGGAGCAAATTCTGATTTCCTTCTTACAGGCTGCCACACCTGTTTTGCGTGCAAGAAGGCAAGTCCTGACACGATACGATGCAGCATTGCCCACTGCGGGCGATTTTATCACGAAGAATGTGTTGTTGGATTGCCGCTGGCAAGGCGCGAGAAGAACCATCTGTACTGTCCTCTCCATTCATGCGTGACGTGCTCACTGAACTGTGACAAGAACGTAAGATCTGTGAAAGGTGAGGTTTATCGATCAATGTGATCTTAATATAGCGCCCCTTCAAGATATCAATTCAAAGCAAGTCCTTCGTGCACAATAATAGCTCTGCGATATAGTTGTATATGTGCCATCGATATCTCTGTATATTCTTGTGTGCAATTCTGAACTATGGAGGAAGGGCAATATTGTAAAAAAAATCAGTTGTTAGGACCCATGTTCCTTTTTCTTTATGGGTCTCATGATTTCACGACTCAATTTGCTTTCATGATCTTATTTTGAGTTTGCATTGAACATTGTGGCTTAAATAAGCTGTGAGTTTAATGGCTCAAGTTATTAATGTTTTAGTAACTTGAGCTGCTTCATTATGGTTATCGAACACGTATAAAGCACCACTCGGTCATTCAGCGACGCTCCTGACCCAAATCACTTCTATCACTAACAAGTACAATGAATGGGCTTAAGTCATTTCTGGAACAGTAAGGCATAGATTGAGAAGTATGAGGTATTTTCTGTGGAAGGCATTACCAACTAGATAGACCAAACATAAGCAGGACTTCTAGATTGAGATGTAGGCCCGCCCCACCCATGCATTGATCGCCCAGAAGGTCTACCATCCGAGCAGATATTGGAGCGACCTGAGAGTGAAGAGACCATGGCACAGAGGAGCAGGGCTACCTTGACCTTACAGTTGCACACAAGAGTGACCCAATGAATAAATTAGTCTAATTACCAATTATAACCAATTTGACTTTATTCTTTTTTAATAATTTGACATGTGATTCAATTCTTTTTTTAATGGCTTGACATGTGATTTAATTCTTTTGTTTGAAGGTCGTTTCTTCCGATGCATTCGTTGTCCCACCGCATATCACACAGGTGATCTGTGCATTGCGGCTGGCAGTGTCCACGTTGGTGGGCTGAACATCATCTGTAGCAATCATTACGATCCGTTGAAATGCAGGAAACGAATGATGCATGTCAATGTCGCCTGGTGCTTTTTGTGCTCAGAAGGTGAGATGGGTTGTAATCGTAAGTCGTTTGCATTAGTAAGTGGGTTATATTAGTAAGTCGGTTGTAATCTTAGGTGTGTTGTAATTGTAAGTTAGTTGTAATTGTAAGTCAGTCGTGATCGTAAGTCGGTTTGTATTAGTAAGTGGGTTGTATTACATTGTGCATGAAAAAAATGTGTTGTATTAGTAAGTGTGTTGTAATTGTAAGTCAGTCGTGATCGTAAGTCAGTTGTATTAGTAAGTCGGTTGTGTTAGTAAGTAGTCTTGATCATGTGACACACATGTGGGTTGACCAAGAGGTTTGCCTTGCAACATAGAAGTGCATGAAAACTCTGCCGCTACTCGTACTCTGATAGGAACAGTCCCAAGCCTGAAGAAAGGAGGAGGGTGACACTTATCATCTCTGCAATGACACCAGCTAACCTTATTTATTTAGTGTTATTTAGTATTTATTTTGTGTTATTTAGTATTCACTTTGAACCTATTTTAGCAGTTTTTATAACATGAAACAATTATTTATTGTGTTCATGGATAATTTATATATCATGAAGAGATGCTATATAAATTGCATAGATTGATTGATTGTTGATTAATGGTGTGGTACTATATTCATATCAGAGGGAAAATGCATTGGGTATATCTGTGATTGTTCTAAAACTAGAACTTAATCGTTACTTTTCCAGTTCTGCCAAGCGTTACTGTTTTACAGCTTTGAGGGTTAGGCAGCCTCCCAGATTTCTGATTAGCGGTGCTCCATGTTTTCTTGGCTGTCTTCCGATGTGTACTGAAGTGGTACGTTTTTATATTTTCCAGGTGGTACGCTGATGTGTTGCGACAGTTGTCCAGCCTCTTTCCATGCGCAATGCCTCGAGATTAGTCCGGCCGAAGGGTCATGGCACTGCAACGACTGTATCAAAGGAAGGAAGCCTCTCTATGGAGATATCGTGTGGTCGAAGGCTGGTTCGTACAGGTAAGACCTACCTGGGGGCTCTGTGAAGGCTCGTAATAAAAATTATTTTTGTTTCATCATGCCTTACATTACCTGAGTTTTTTCTCTAAGCTTACTGTACATAGCCAATTCTTGCCCTTTATTTCTTTATGCATAGCTTCACCTTATTCGACCTTTTCAGCTGCGGTTAGGCCAGGAGCGTCTCGGTGTAGATATCTTGAAGGGGTGCTGTATCATGTCTTGATTGATTGATTGAAGATTAGTTATGATTACTGTTTATGAATAATAGTTTCAATCGTCCATTGTAAAATTTTATACTGCTCATTTTGACCACGGTCAATCGACTATACATGCAGGGGTTCCTTTCTTGGGTCCTCCTTTTGCTACCAACCCCTAAGACGGAGTAGAATGAACTTGTAATTATATCGTGGTTGGAAACAATATATTATTAATTGAATGATTGATTGATTTGTTTAATTTGCTGTTTCCTATCATCTTGTCTTTAACGCTGTGAGTTTGTTCTGTAGGTGGTGGCCCGGAGAGATTTGTCATCCAAGAAATGTTCCAACCAACATCCAGCTGAAGCACCATAACGTTGGAGAGTTCCCCGTTCGATTTTTCGGCTCAAATGATTATCTCTGGACGCACAGAGGGAGGTAGACATATTGCTTGTCATAGCTCGGATAACTTACTGTAACCAATGCAATAAGTATACGGTGTTTATGAATCGTATCTGAGAATTTATGACATTAGTGCTCTTCAGAATAGTATACGAAACAGTTCGATATATGTTCCACTAAATGACAAGTCGTAACTTAAATGGATTGAGCAACTGGAGCAAGGTGCCCATTATGGTACATATTTAATTTTACCAACTCTGCAGCCTAGCGAAAGAAGTTCTAGTCAACATTATGGGGGATACGGGCCTCGAACTCTGTTCCTCAGCTCTGCGCATCTGCGTGTTATCCATTATACGACGGCCCATACCTTGCAATACCCTCTTCACCTTTCGTATTGACCAAAGTACCGTGGAAGCTGCTAACGAATGGTCAGTCTGTTTTGTTCAGTTATATATAAATATGTTATATATATATTTATTTTTATGTATATATATATATGTATATATGTATATGTATATATATATATAATGTACTGATCACTTCTCTGTTTATTTGAAAGATATTTATTGAGCATTGGTGATGGCATGAGGCGCTGTTTGATGGCTAATCAAGAGATCTAAACAGAGCATTTTGTAATATTGAAATCTGTTGTGCTTTTTTGCCCCTCAGAGTGTTCATGTTTCAAGAGGGTGACAAAGGACACCGAAACAACCAATCGAAGCAGTTTGAGGCTACATTCCGGAAAGGTATGATTTAATCAAAATTCTTGAAATTTGATATCGCTCTTCTTCTTACATATGTTGCTCAGAAGTGCACATGCCTCGACGGCGTAATTGCAGTTGTAATGCCGCGCAATTGTGTGCGAAGGACTTGCTCAAGGTCCCTACACAGTGACTGACACCTCGGACGAGGGTCGAACCGGCTCGCTCAGCGCACACCGAGTGTTTCGGGCCGACCGCTCTAACCAATCGGCAACTGTGGTTTTAAGGTTTGAATTCTGTCCTTGCAATGAGACCTTAGACTCGACCACCTCTACAAAAGCAAGATGACTGGAAGGTCCTTATTAGACTCGAGGACTTGACAATAACAGCAAGAACAATGAAGGACAAGAGAATCCAGGACAGTGGAGGTGATTTCTTGATACCCACACTACCAAATGTCTGGCATATAGTACATGATGATGATGTTTGTGTTTGCATGTTGTAACCTGCTTGGAAAGGGACTGGCATTGAACAGGGAGTTACGGGGTGGACATTTTCCACCGAGTACGGACTGCTATTATTTGGGTGTTCTATTTGTTGGGTACAAACTGAGGACTATTTGTTCCACATGCAGAGCTTCATAAAAATAAAAAAATTAAAGTTTTGTTACCAGTACAAACTAACGGATACATTTTTCGTTTAGAAATAAATAATGGAATTGACTTTTGACTGTGTTGTGGACTTTTAACTTGTCATTTTCTGGTGAACATAAATGTAACATTTATACATGTAATTTTATAGAATAATTTTTTAAATGTTACTTGCAACTATCTGTGTGCAATGATATTTGCTGAGGCAGATCCTTCCGAATAATGCCAAATAACGAGATATATGGCCTAGGCGAATGTCAGAGGTGTTCTCCTGTTTTTCCTATCAATGAATGCTAGGGAAAAACATGTGCTTTGCATGTGTAGAAAAACACCAGAATTTTTATTATATTGGTGTCATCTAAATCTCTGTGTAGCATGTGTGTGTTTTTAGCTGTTAAGGAGGCTAGTGAAGCATGCAAGCTGTGGGTTGAGGAGAAGGAAAAGAAATCGGTGCTGGAAAGCAGGAAGAGACCAGCTCCGTATAAGCACGTCAAGGTGAGCTTCATGTCTGTCTCTACAAGCATTTGCCTTAAGTATTTCGATGACAGTTATGCGTGGCACAGTGGCCGATTGGTTAGAATGGTCGGCATGTAAGGCGAAGAGATCGGGTTCGATCCTCGTCCGAGGGCTAACTGTGTAGGGTCCTTGAGCAAGTCCTTTGCGTGCAATTATCTGGCAATAAATTATCAATTGTGACGTCAAGGCGTATGTGCACTTCTGAACTAATTGCAATATGAAATTGCAATTTTACTGTCTTCTCTTCTGCACTTATCTCTTCTATCCTATCTTTATGCCCTAATTTACTTGACAACATTGGATCCAACCTTATGTTATTTTTTTGCATCCTTTGCCTCTTAGTCGAATGTGCCAATTGGAAACGTGGAGATTCGGAAGCTGCCTCCGCTTTCGGAGATTCCTCGCTGTCACTGCCGTCGGGACATGGAGAGCCCGTGCGGTCCGGATGCGGACTGCATCAATCGGCTGATGATGTACGAGTGTCATCCGGCCGTGTGCCCTGCCGGGTCCAGCTGCCATAACCAGCGATTCCAGCTCCACGAGGACGTGGATTCGGCGCCTTTCTGGACGGAGAAGCGTGGATGGGGACTGAAGGCAAATGCCGGCGTCAAGAAGGTAGTGTTATGAGCGTGTGCATCACTGTGACGGACGCATGGTATTGTATTTCTAGATTTATATGGCGCTTCTCACCAACTAACTAATTATGCGTATGTATGTATGCATGTATATAAATGTAAATTAAATAATGATATGTTAATGATATGTTATGAAAAACACATAAGACCCATCTGTTAAATATTACCGTATGAACAAGTCTCAGAAACGGAATTCATAACCAGACAAATGAGCGAAAGACAAAAGAAAGAAAACAGACGAAAACTATGTATGACATTGAACTAATACGTAAATAACTTTGAAGACGTCATCAGCCTGTGATGCTATAGGATGTCGTTAAACTCTGGTATAATAATAATAATCTGCATACCACAATGGCAGTGCTTGAAGTATTGGTGTCCTCGTGGGTATTTGAACCCCAGCAGATGAAAGTAAGTAAGTATATTCTTTAATCAGATGTCTGCAAACGCACGACAAGTACAAATGAAACAGGTACGAACAAAACAGTTGTGGTTCAAGTCTTTTGTGTTATTTATCTTCACCAAAAATGAAGCTGGACTCTCCTATTGACAGGAGTTTTCAGAGATGCCCGATACTGTTTATCTGGACAGACCACATGTTAAGCAGTGCGTGTGCTTGATTTTGTGTATTCAGGGTCAGTTTGTTCACGAGTATGTGGGAGACCTGATTGATGAGGCGGAGTGTAAGAAGCGACTAGATGATTATCATCAAAATGACGTCACCAATTACTACATGCTGACGATCGACAGAAACAGGTGGGCAGATATATTTTCATCTGTCTCTTTCTTTCTGTCTCTCTCTCTCCTGTCTGTCTGTCTGGTCCTCTCCTTTTGGATCAATTTGTTTTATGGCATGATCATTTCAATTTTGCTTCACTTCTGGACCACAATAGTTATGGTTAACTTAGATTCTCTGATGACTATATAACTTTTTGTAGCTCTCGGTTGTATCCTGTTGTTTTGAAGGATCATCGACGCCGGTCCAAAGGGTAACAACTCGCGTTTCATGAACCACAGCTGCCAACCGAACTGTGAAACGCAGAAATGGACCGTCAACGGTGACATTCGCATTGGCCTCTTTGCAATGGAGGACATATCGGCAGGTCTGGCTCTGTCTGCCTCTCTCTGTCTGTCTGTCTGTCTCTATCTTGCTCTCTCCCTCTCTCTCTATCTCTCTCTGTATGGCTGACTATCTTTCTATTATTTCATTAGCTTCATTAAAAATATTTCTATGCTAAATGAAGCAGAAATGTGAATCTGATGTCCAGAAAAGCGAATTGAAGTAGACTGTCGGTCTTTCTATTTTTTCATGTATTATCTTGTTTAATATGTCTTGACATTAATCATTCCATGCTGTGCTTTTAGTTTTTTTTTCATTTGTCATAAAGTGGCGTCTTCTTATTTCTCTGTAATAAGGTTAAGCATTAATAGATTTTTCTTTACATTGAATTTGCCCTACTGCCATGGTGCTTAGATTTGAGATGCAGTAGAAATGTTCCAATGAATTGGTAACCATCTTGAAATGGCGTTAAAACAGGTACAGAGCTGACGTTCAATTACAACCTGGACTGTCTGGGCAACGACAAGACCGTCTGCCGATGCGGGGCACCAGTCTGCAGTGGAT
This sequence comes from Bimastos eiseni, assembly GCA_959347315.1. NCBI lineage: Eukaryota > Metazoa > Annelida > Clitellata > Crassiclitellata > Lumbricidae > Bimastos > Bimastos eiseni. Next base: position 7,449,714 of record OY365822.1, on the reverse strand, counting down.
TTCTGGGAGATAGGCCTAAGGTTTGTACATCTTTTCAGAAAAGATGGAGGATTAACGGATTATACTATAGATTTGTTATCTTTCTAAGAAGTATGTTTGAATATGATAGATTTCATCTGATGTTCCTATTGTGCTATAGATTTGGTTATCTTACTAATTAGTATAATTATATGGTTAAAACACTTGGTTATGGTTATGTCTACGACAGCTTATTTCCTGCTTACTTTTGATGGGTTCAGTATATCTTACTTCAGTGTTTCCCTAACTTTTTTGTTGTGGGACCCATTTAGAAAAATCTTTGAATGCCCGCGACCCACCTCACAAAGGCGAAAATTATTGTGTTAAAATTTAATTAGCATTTCAATGTCAATTTGCAATGTATGCATTGAATATACTTGATATAACGAAGAGACTAGACTCTACTCATTTGAGTATGCTTTAGTGACAATACAACAAAGAAAGTCAAAAGAACAGTTTCATTTTTTAAGCATGGCGACCCACTTGACAAGATGCCATGACCCACTTCTGGGTCGTGACCCTTAGTCTGGGAAACATTGCCTTACTTTACCTTGCTGTTCTATTCATCTGCATGCATTGCTTTTTCATTAACCAACTGTATTTATCTGACTCTAAGTCGCGTTTCTTTTACACAAGAGTCGCTGGTGGCGTCTTGTGTAACGGAGTGGGAAAAGGTTTCCCGGTTATACGTTCGTGCTTCTTGTTCAAAAGGGCAATCTATAGTCCAGAAAGTTTCCTACTTGACTCGACACGTTTGAAATGGATTGTGTTCTTTACCATGCCTTCCACTAGTTTACCCTTGACCTTAGTTTACCACGTGCTGATGTTCGGCTTCTGTTGCACCATAGGCAGCTGTTGACTCTGAAAAGCGTCCCAAGAAGAAGCGCCGGCGCCAGAAAGTCGCCGCCGGACACGAGGACGAGTGCTTCCGGTGCCACAATGGCGGCGAATTGATTCTCTGTGACAAATGGAAGTGCCCAAAGGCGTACCATCTCGGGTGCCTCAAAAGAAATCAGACGCCACGTGGTTAGTGCCTTTGTTCTTTCCGAGTGGCAGCAGTGGTTCTTGTAACATAACGAAGGCGACTGGCATTGCCCGCCTCTTTTATCCTGGCTTGGGACTGGCGCCAACCTATCAGACATTTTATGCTTGTACACCAGAGTGTACTGGAGCAGTACCTCCAGCCAGGTTCCTCAGTACCAGATCATTGCACCTTTACATAAAATTATAACTTGGCATGTTAAAAATTAATATTTGATTAATTACTCAACCTCTATATCTCCTTGTCTTGTTTGCATTAATTATTATTTTAGAATGTAGATGATTCAATATACGATTAATTGATTAACTAATGCTCTGTTTATTTCTGTCCTATGCGTTTCTTGCGAATGGGCCGGCTACTAGTGGAAGCAAGCGCTAAGTTTATTTCTAGCCCATGATTTGACTGCTATTACAGAACCTACTAGGAGAGAGACAGACAGAGACAGACAGAGACAGACAGAGAGAAAGATATGCAGAATGCAAGAGAAAGTAGCAAGAAAGAGGCAGTTGGAGAGAGGGACAGGCAGGCAGATATAGAGACAGCCAGAGAGCGAGGAGAGGGAGATAGACAGCCAGAGATGGCAGAGGTAGAGGGTCAGCCTGAAGCAGGTAGCGTGGGTGTACTCCTCCTGAGTCCTGTGTCTGTTGAGAACAGTTTCAAATTTCTTGTTACATTATGGTTGATGTGATTTTCCAGGCAAGTGGCTTTGCCCTTGGCATCACTGCGATCTTCCAAAATGTGGAAAGCGTGCCAAAAAGCTCTGCTCCCTCTGTCCCAACTCTTTCTGCAACGAGCACGTCGATGGAAAGATCTTCCAGCGTCCCGAGGACTCACGACTCGTCTGCTTCGAGCACCAGGACCTGGTGATGGCAGAGGGGAGCGTTCCACTCAAAAGCCTTGCAAAGGTGTCGTCTTCGCTCCCCAACTCCTGTGACACCAACAGTTTTCTTACTGGATATGACGTGCCTGTCACGCCTTTAGCCAGCGATGGGGTACCCGTCGAGGGAAAGGTCGCTGCTGAGAAGGAATTTCCCGACGCCAAATTGGAACACTGTGCCAAACCCGATGTCGTCCACGAGGCGGCTGTCAACGATCAGAAACCCAGAAGCGATTCAAGGCGGAGCAGGAGGGAAAGAACGGGGCACGTCGACGCGGTATGTTGTCGTGCTATTAGGTGCAGAACCGCTAACGGCCTTCCGAGGAAACTTGCCAAGTTGATTGAGAAAACTGGAGTTAGCCAGGCCGGAGTCTGACGAACTGGTTTTGTTAAGAGATCCGCTTCTGCCGGACGCGGCGCTGTCGAGTGGGGACGATGTTGCCCGCGTCTCTCGTTAGACACTGTGGTTGTATCTTGTATGGTATCTGCAACTAAATGAAGACAATCTGCTTCCATTGACTCTCCTTGTGATATCGTCGGCACCAATCAGTCGTCACCGCTGTAGAGGGATCGTAATCTTGATTTTACTAGCTCACTGATTAGGCTACAAAATTTTATGTGACAAGAAGTTGATATCCAAAGCAGGCTTCAAGAAATACGGTTTCATTGTTTACCCCTAATATAACGAATACCCTGTGCCAAAATTGGATGGCGGAATGGCCGTAGATTTCTGTTTACTCATAATGGAAGGTTTTTGTCAAAAAATAAATGCAATTTTTAATCGATTTCAAATTATGTCATTTTAAAACGGTTTCTACTAATATCCTTATTTCCTAAAATATTAAGAAAATATTGAGCATTTTTGTCTGACTTTTAAAAATATCCATTTAAAAAAGTTTGCTTGCATTCTGTGTTCTGTCATGAACACGATTTGGAATGCAACTCTAGAGTTTGTTTGTCTGTTGCAACGCCAATCTTCTCATTCCACAGATCATGTGTGGATGGTTAAGGTGGACCATTTAACGTCTTTGCTTGTGAATTGTGAAATATCTGCACGGTGATTTTGGTTCTGTTTCAATATTGGTGATGTTTCTTTTCTTGCTTTGGTATTGGCATGTTGGTTCATGGTTATTGCATCACGGTTTCAAGGCTTTGTCCACGATATTTGAATATTCTTTTAAATTGGCGACTGTTAAGACTTCACCTGTAAGGAGAGCAATTGACCATCTTGTTTGCCTGATGTTTCAAGCTTTGTGCTTCACACAGTAGGTCATTCAACTGCCTTAAAAATCATCATTTGTAATCAACAATGGCTGCTCATGGTCAAATTTTCCGTTAATACCATAAAGCCATCCAGTAGTGGCTGTCCGACTCCTCATAACCTTCGGTGACCTCTGCAGAAGTCATCTGCCGCTTGGAGGTTGAAGTCTTTATGTGGAGGTCCTAGCCGCATCCCTTGAAACGGGATTATGTGTTCTTTACCAATGCTTGTCCTAGTTGACCCTTGACCTTAGTTTACCATGTGTTCATGGCCTGTTTCATCCCTGGTAGGATGTTGTCGACAAGCGGTATCCACCCCCGTGGTGGAATGCACATGTCAGGTATATACAGAGATGGCCTAATGCTAGGCTAAAATTGGGGTGAACTTGGCTGCTTAGCTGAATACACTGCACTGTTACATCTACACACCTGTGTGGCATCATTCCATTTATTAATATAACGGACTAATTATTAATATGGGACTAGTTATGCATCAGTCGGAAGAGGATAACACTTATAAGTGTTCGAATACCGTTACCAATGACTTTGATGCATGATTCTTTATATTGCCATCGATTGTGCTAATAGATGATGTCGCTACATACATTTATTTGCTTAAATTAATCCCATATAATTGGAGATCTTGTTTCGTGCTGTTGTTAAGTTGCCAAGTGAGTAAATACAGTAATATGTTGTTTGGAATGGCTTTGAAAAGAGCAATTTTTAAATTCACTGATGGTTTGTAGCTTTGATTTTGAAGTATCTGTTGTTACTGTCAGTTTTTATAATTCAAATGGCATTAATGCGGATTTAGATGTTAGGCGGTTAGAGCGTGTTAATTATATTATTATCTTAGTCCGAGTTTACACAACTGTTTAGGATAATCGGGCGTGAACTGGAGCGCTCGAAAAATAGATTCTCTTGAAAGTTCACATGGCATTTATTTTTTAGCAGTTGGGTTAAGAATTTTGACCCAGAATATTGTTTTTCTTACATATTAAGCCTTTGCCCAGTGTCGATCTGGGCCCTGTTTGTTTGTTCTAAGAGGTTGCTTGAAAAATCGCCTCAAGCACACTACATACCGAGGTGGTTCCGACCGGACAAGGCCGTTGTGAAGTTCTCTTTCTAGTTCTTTTTCGTCTTCTTTCTCTGCAAATGAGTTTCTCTGTAGATCTAAAGCCACTGGCTTGAACTGTGACTTCGGTGATAAATTTGTCTTGGTCGATCACTTTCTTTATTCCAGACTTCTCGCTGTTGCCAGGGCTGTGATACTATGTAGGCCTATAACTGCAAGTTACTGTTACTGAGAGTTACAGAGATGTAGAATAAGCATACTTTGTGAACTGTCGATGCATCAACTTAGGTAGGTCACGTTATCAAAGGAGGATGTAGTATTTGTAACATTAAATAAACGTTTTAAAACATCCGATTCATTCTATCTAACCATGGAAATAAACCAGGAGTTGTAAGACATTTTTTAAAGAAATGCACAGAAACTTGATACACTCTATCCTCTTGGTTTTCTGCAGTCGTTATTTTTAACTAATTTAATTTAACACAAGAATAAAATTAAATACAGCAAATTGACAATAGCGGAATGCATGTATTTCAATAGCACACCCATTGGAACATTCTCACATTATGCACTTCTCCATCAAGAGAAGCACCTTTTGGCATATTAGCACAACGCATGAACTACAATCTAGACAACATACATTATTAGCACACATACTCAAATCAAACCATGTAAAAACAGGTACTGGAACAATAGCACAATGCACATAATATATTATAACACAAGACAAAAAATTATTTGACAGACCAAAAAACAGCAGAAGGAACACATGTATCAAAGAACAGGAATGAAGAAGAGGAAGATTCTAGCAATGGCAGACAGGACCTGTGTTGTTGATTTTTTAACGACGCCGTTCCATATCAAAGATGATTTGATGTCACCCTCCTCCTTTCTCCAGGCTTGGAACTGGCACTGTCAAAGTCCAAACAATGGTGTGGGAGCTATGTAGCAGACAGGTCACATATATATACCATAGAGATTCTTTATAGCAAACATGCAATTCAGGCTATAAATAGCAGACAGGTCATACGCTGAAGACCTGCTATAAATAGCCAAAATGCAAATTCAATTAGACAATGACTGCATTGGTTTTCCAGGTATTTTGAGTACATGAAAGTGTTAAAAGCAGCAGTCATGTTATAAACAACAGATCAATTAATCAATCAATCAATGATACTTGATATAGTGCCTCTTCAAGAAATCTACTCAGTCCAACCTTGGCCAAAGCAAGATCTATAAATAGCGAATAGGCTATAACGGCTGAGAGGCTATAAATAGCTGAGGCTATTAATAGCAGAGATACTATAAATAGTAGAGACTAAATACATGAGGTTAAAAATGGCTGAGAGACTATAAATAGCAGAAAGGCTATAAATAGCAGAGAGCATATAAATAGCTTTTCCTTTGGCTATAAAACCAGGCTATAATAATATTATTGCAAGAGAGGATGTAAAAAGCAAACAAGTAAGCAGAAAGTGCCTTTAACTACGGCTCGGTATGAAGGCAGACAAATGTGAACACGATCGACACGTGTGTCACTTGCGAGGCGTCATGTGAACACGTAAGAGGAGGGTGCCATCGATCCACGTGTTGGGTCGATCTAACATCGCCTGCCATAGCGACATCTCGTCTCCCTTGGCGTCCATCCAGTCCACACTGCTGCCACCACTTCTGCCTAGAATAAACCAAAACCATTATGAGGTCATCATCATGGTGATTGCCATGGCGATGATCATCTCATACCATTGTCACCATGACACATTGCCGTATGACTGAAATTTGATAGTCACGTGTAGAAAAGTACACAGGCACACTGAGGTATTGCAGTGCTTCTAAGTTATGAAGAAGCCCATCATTCAACCCCAAGCAGTAGAAAGCCAAAAGCATGCCCTTTCAATGGCATATACACTTCTGATTAGAAATGGTCCTGAAACCAAGTATACATCATTTGTAATATTATGTTACAATGTCACTATCCTCATTCTTAAGTTCATCATCTGCACTCAGCATGTTACATCGCCTGAACGCGAGTTACCTGCTCCCAAGTTGAGTCGAACTCCACCAAGAAACTCGTGGCTCGTGAGTCGATCGTGGTCCCAGATTGCCAGCTCAAGACTCGACTCTCTGAGTTCGTCGTCCGACAGACCTTCGAAGATAAATGTGTGGTTCCAGACTGGGTTACAACTGTGCTTGACGACTGATGTTTTCTGCTTATCGTGTTTTGAACGATTTGGCAACAGATACCTACCAATGGCAAACACAGAGCAACAGATTATCAGCCAATCATGCAATAGGAAACTAGGCTAAACAAAATACCAGCCAATCATTTAAAAGATAACCAGGTCAAACCAATATCTAGCCCAATCATACAATATAAAACTAGGCTAAACTAAAATCTCAGATAATCATACAACAGACACCAGGCTAAAAACATCTTGTCCAATCATAACACAGAAAACAAGGCTTTAAAAAATACCAGATAATCATTTAAAAGAAAATCAGGCCAAACCAATATCTAGCCCAATCATACAATATAAAACTAGGCTAAACTAAAATATCAGCCAATCATACCAATGAAAATCAGGCTAAACCCTATCTCAGCCAATCATACACAAGAAAACCAGGCTACACTAAAATCCCAGCCAATCATACACGAAAAAACAAGGCTTAACCTATATCTCAATGAATAACAACAGAAATCAAGGCCAACCACATTTGACCAAAAAGATAGACAATTCCACACAGCCCATTGACAACAATGATATTGACGATAATGTCGACGATGATAAAACCAACAACGACAAAAATAAACTGTAATGACTACAACAACAACAATGGTCGCGTCTAAAAGACTTAAGACTAGAGAGTAAGTTCTGTTCCTACGCCTGGCAGAATGGGTCCGAAGCGTCGCTGGACCGTAACGGAGTTAGATTCCTCGCCTGCTTGACCAGCACCTGGAGCTCTCCTCTGGCCATAACAGACAGGATCTTGCCTCCGACGCGCCTCGCATTGTCGTACTTAAGGCTGACATCCAGGTCGCCCTTGTAAGCCAGAATCGATGCCATCGGGGCAGCAACCTATTCCAATTCAACCCAAGGTTATGTAGCACCTTCAGGAATTTCTGTTAGTTAATGCATACTTCCATTTGCAGTATACAATACAACTGTACTTGATTAACTTGTGCATAAAGCAAATAAGCCTACCCTACATAAAAAATAAGCCTACCCTATATGAAAATGAGTTTTATATAAGAAAGCCTGCCCTTCATTAAAAAAAATGACTTACAAATAAGAAGATAAGACTACCCTAGAAGAAAATTAGCCTACCCTTCATTAAAAAAATAAGCCTTAGGCCCATAATTATATGAAAATTAGCCTAACCTATAAGAAAATGTGAATACCCTATAAGAAAATAAGCATACCCTATAAGAAAATAAGCATACCCTATAAGAAAATAAGCCTTCCCAATAAGAAAATAAGCCTACCCTATAAAAAAAATAAGCCTACCCTATGAGAATATTAGCCTACCTTATAAGAAAATAAGCCTACCCTATAAGAAAATAAGCCTACCCTGGTGCCGAGCTTGTACCACTTGAGTGATGTGTCCTGTAGGACTTCAGAGGTCACCGGAAGGTCAACCTCTCCAAGGAAGTCGTTGCGACCGAACCTGTCGTAGTTCCAGACCATGATGCTCAGAGTCCGTGACTCTATCTCGCCTCTCTTCACAGAAAACTATGAACAGAGGAACCCAGGTTATAACTCAGTTCCAATTCACAATCACTAGTAACAATATGTTTTATCTTTCAAGGACAGGGCCGTCCACATAATTATTACGTACGCAGCGAGGGGAAGAGGGTTTCGAGTTTCGGCGATTTTGCGTACGGTGGGGGAGGGTTCAGAAAATATGCACGTACGCAAATACATTTGTCTAATTATGAAGTCCACAATACGAAATATGAAAATAAGAACTGCACACTCAATCACTGACTATATTCCTGCTTAATCGATTTTATGTAGCATTAAAACTGTTTTTCTTTGTAACGGTTAACAAATTTAAACTGTTAAATATAATGCTCAACAAAAAAAGAATAGCCTATAGTAAAATCAATGTTTTTTAGATGCCTTTAGCTTTCAACCAATGCAAGGTGGGGGGTCGAGTTCAGATGCACGTACGCATGGGGAGGGGATCCACGAAATGTACGCGGAGCTACCCTCCATCAAAAAAACATTTAACACTCCTGATTTAAAAAACAAAATAGACGACTTGAAATTGAAATGCTCAATCTTGATTTAAACAAAAACACTAGAAGACCGGAAAGAAGAAAGAAAGAACAAACACACGTAAAAATTTCACAAAGAAAAACACAATTTTAAGAATTTAAGGCAACCTCTGTCCAAACACAGCACCCCTCATTGTCTATTACCTTCAGAACTTCATCGAAGATTGGATTCAGCGTGTTCTTCTTGCAGTGTGTCTTCCGTTTCCCAGTTCGTGATTTGTCGGGCAGCAGATAACATTTCACGTAACTAAACAGAAAACCCCTCCACCGCTTGTACACATCGATCAATTGGAATCTATTTAGCACCCGTTAAAGATTCCTACTCGAAGGCACTCCCGACCAAGGTCTAGCGGAAGAAGTCAACGTCTAGATATTTGAACATCCACCTCGTCCGTCAGCTTGTCAACTGGGATCCGTTGTTTGGCTCCACGTGAATGTATGGGCCCATCACTGGCGACTCTTCCAGTTTACATCGCATTGTCACGCTAACAGAGGCAATAGTTCAGCTCATGATGATATTACTAAGCATCATATAGGCCCTTAGTGCATCGGGTTGGGGTAATTACAGCCCTGCAATTTCAATCAATGACTTCAGATGTAATTATGTCGTTAAATTTAATTTAACTTGCCACTGATCTGGATTCCGAAGGACAGTAAACGACGGTAATCACGTTATACCACATTAACGACGCAATTAAATCAAAGCTTAAAGTAGACACTGCTTCGAGGTATGAAGCAGGTATGATCGTTGACGATACAATGTGCTGTAAACTTTGGTTTTGCAAAATACGTAGATATGTCACACAGCACAACTTACAAATAATCCCTAATATAATTGATGTGAAATTAATCTTAATTAAGTCTAAAATTGTACACTCTTTTGAGAGGTGTCGCGCACACGAATCGCCAGGTGGCATCGTACATGTGTTTATTGAATTTACAATAACAATTATGATTGCTATTATTACTTTAGCTTATTTACCATTTAACACTGCTATTTTGTGAGTAAATAAAACTACTTTCCTTTAAGTCCAATAATTGATTGCCAAAAATAAGGCGCAGCTGACAGTTGATTAAGGTAATTATACTCTTAGACACCTTTATTTAAGGAGGTATTGATAGGTTACTTTATAAGTATTGCGACGCGTATATGAGATAGTTGGGAGTGGGCGGGTTGATAGCTACACGTTCTGAGGATAGACCCTATGGTCCAGTGAATGCACTTGCATTTGAGGAGGAATGTGTAGCGGTTCCCCGGCTCCCAACTTTTACAAAGCTTCCGTTTTGACGTTTCAATTTCTTGTTGAAGAAAGCTTCGATTTTTCTGTCCAACAGTAATCATTGATGGACAAAGATAGTGCTGCTGAAATTAATACTAGAGGAACTTGTCCTTTCTCAGGACGAATTTCTTTTATATGGAAGCGATTGGTGTGCGCTGAGAGAGGCGCTATATAAACAAAGAGATTTAAATACAATACAATGCAATATGTGATGGCTACCGTACCTGACTTCAAGGAGAGTAGGCCAACACTTCTGCCAATGCCCCTCAACTTCCACTCCCTTTCACCATCTATAATCCTCTGCCTCTTCCTCGTCCCCTCCTCTTTCTTTCTGTTCTCATGGATCCTCTCCTTCCGCCGTCTATTACTATCAATTGTATTCTCATTCAATTCCGATGCTAATCCCCTCATCTTTCCCTCCTCCCCTTCACTACCCTCAACATTTTTCTCCACCTCCTTATCATTCATTCCTCACCTGCCCATCCTCTCCGATTTCAACACTTCGTCCCATTTCCATGCTCCTCGCTTATTACTCCCATCCTCATTAGCCCTTCCCTCCGTTCTAATCCTCGCCCATCTTCTGTTCTCCACCACTCCTCATCTTCCTCTGCCCTCCCCATTATTATAGTGATCCGTTAACAAACCCGGTTTAAGGCCTTATAGGCCTACATGTCGTTAGTGTAAAGCTGCTTACAAGTGGACAGCGAACACACTGTAATAAGTAATTCTAAATAAGACTCATAAGTCATGAATTAGTTGTCGTTACCGAACGGACGTTCCGAAGAAGGATTTTATTGGAACACGTGCGTTCCGAGGGTTCCATTGCATTGTGAGCAGTGGGAACTCAGACACTGGATTTCAAGGGCAGTGGGAACGCCGTTCCCACGCGTTCCCATCCACTTTAAACTTTGCATATTATGTGATCTTTGTTAAATCAGCAAGTCACGCATCAATGTATTGTACGACTAACCATGATAGCGTATAACAAAACTATAAATAAATCATAATAAAATTACATAATGTGATAAAAAAAATAATATTTAAAAAAATCTTTATTGCTTGACTCACATTGAGACATAAAAACTGTTAATGAGATGGCGGGGCTTGCATTCTGGTCAGTATATAGAAGTCAATACGTGGGCTGATGTTGGTTACACACAAACTGAAGTCATTATTTACACAGAGCCTATTCCTATAATTATTTAGTCTTGAGTGTAATCGTAACTGAACAGCCGGTCTCCCAGATGTATGCGTAGTTTAAAATGGCAGCAACACTGACAAGGCAACGATCTATAGAAAATATAGCGCATTACATTCACGTGACAATATTTTTCAGTGAAAAAAATGCGATTTCAAAGAAAAGTTGGCGACCCACTTGAATATCCTTTGCGAACCACTTGTGGGTCGCGCCCCACAGGTTGAGAATCACTGATATAGGCGACTATACCAGTGGCCTACACGACAGATCAGGATTTAAAAAACCTCCAAAGGATTGTCAAGGATGCTATAGCTCTAGAAGGCCTCCATAAGCCAGACACGGATTGGACTTGTTTGTGCATTTTTTGTCCCTTAGCAACCCAGTTGGCCGTAACCAGTAGCAACATTGCGCTTAGTGACGAAACGATTCCCATTTGTATGCTAAGTTTCTCAGGAACAGTTATCGATTATTGAAATATGTTCGTTAACTCCCATAGATGTTCCATGTTGTCGTCGTCATCGTCGTCGTCATCGTTGCCACCACCACCATCATCATCATCATCTTGATCATCATCATTATCGTCGTCGTCATCACCGAACATCATCATCACCGGACCTAATCATCATCATAATCGTCATTGTCGTTGTCATCATCATTGTCATCATCATCATCATCATCACCACCACCACCGCCACCATCGTTATTAATAGAAGCGACACTAACGGATCTGAGCGGTTCTTCTTTGGGTCTGCTACGGCAAGATCCTTGCATCTTCGGATAGTAACCTCGAGGTTGTTCGTCTTCAGATTGTAGTTGATGCCAAACTGAATTTCTCCGGTTACAGCAATCTTCCCATAATTCACTTCCCCAGCACAGCTGTAATAGCTCATCACGCTCTCCGTGCTGCCCTGATAAAACATATCAGTTAATGCATGAAAATTACCATAGTTGATTGCAAACTGTTATGCATAACTTCAACATTAAACAACCCAGAATTAAAACAACCCAAAACAGAAACCCTAAACTGAAACAGCAACCCCAAACTAATCAACCCCAGATTGAAACAACCCCAAGCAACTTTGCACACAAATATACCGTCATGGCCGAGAGACGACTGAGGTTTGTTGCAAAGGGCGATGAAGCACCACCGTCATCTCTTAGATGCTGCAGAACTTCAAATTCATCGTTGACGCTCTTCATGGAATGTGAGTCGCTAGTTGGAAACTAGAAGCAACAGCAACAGAGTACGATTACGTGGATTACATAGGGTAATACAATAACTATACTATACAATATCTAATCCAGGTAATCCTTCTCAATTCTGAACAAAAGCAAGGTCGATTTCATAATCCCCTTCTAATAGACCCTTGAAAATAACAATAACAACATAGGTATTAACAATAAAAGTAATAATAACAACAATAGTAATGACAATAATAATTCTAGAACAAAGCTCCCCACATTTGTGCAATAACGATGTATCATATGTATCAAAAGTTGTATGCAAGACAAACTCCAGGTTGTCTGGTTGGAACCAAGACAGAACTGGTCAATTGGTAAATGCCATGGGGGCATGACATGTAACACCACCTTCAAAACACGTCACCACTCACCGCGTCCTCCTCCTCGTTGCCTGCCACAACGGTAATCTGTGGCATTGCAGACAGTGCACCAGTGGACTGAAGCACTATCTGGTCCCCTTGCAACTCTCCTCCTTTCGGTGGAAGCGTTGACTGGTTCCTCGAAGCCTCTGCTATCCAGGACGGTTGGACGCTGGTTTCGGGTTTCGTCTGCTGAGGTATTGAAGCGGCTATGCTGGTTACAGGCCTCTGTTGTATTTGGCTGAGAAGCGTGGAACCAGTTGAAGACAAGGTCGGTTGACCCGGATGTTGATTCTGCTTTGGAGTTGATGAAGGCTTCATCTGAAAGGCGGAGACCGTCTTTAACGATTTCCCTATGGTAGTACAGAAAACAGCAGACACTTAATCATCAGCCTAATTAAACAGTTAATTAATGGTAGTCACGGTAAACACACCATCAAAATCCAACATTCAAGTCTCCTAATGAACCAAATAGTCGTAGATTCAGTTTTGAAGTCTTAATCATTGAAATTTTATAAAATCAACTTGTAGGAGTTGCTCATTGGCAGTTACAATAGTCTAGTAAGAAACTCAAGTCCAAGTTGAACAGAGAGAAAAAAAGTCATTTTGAAAGAGGGATAGATGCAGACAATACGCCACATCGTCAATGTCATCTTAGTCATCTTAATCAATGTCATCTAAGTCGATGTCATCTTAGTCAATGTCATCTTAGTCGATGTCATTTTAGTCAATGTCATTTTAATCTGTGTCATTTTAGTCAATATAATCTTAGTACACATCATCTTAGTCAACACCATCTTAGTCAATGTCATCCGAACGAGATGACATTCTGAGAGGCAAAGTTATAGCCAGAGTCATAAACTTCAATTGAAATGTCTTAGCCAAATTAAAAAAATTGTCTAAGTCAGTAAATTTAGTAAACCTTGGCATAACTTTGTGACAATTGTCAAAATCATCTAAGTCATAACTCAGAGACAGTCTCAGTAAAAGTCAGCCAAATCAGTAAGTCATGACAATCTGAAAGTCATGACAATCTGATAGTCATGACAATCTGAAAGTCATAACAATCTGAAAGTCATGACAATCTGATAGTCATGACTCCAGCAAGTCATAGTAAATTCAGTACAACGTCAAAGTCATAAGTCATAGTGCAGTTCAGACGAAATATCAAAGTCAAAACACAGACTTTCCTGGCAACTCTAAAACAGAATGCTAAAGTCATACAGCTCCAACACATATTTGATCCGTCAAAGAAACTCAGAGAAACGTCAAAGTCATAAACCAGTTCAAAAACGGGTCAGGGCAAACAGAAACATAACCTCGCAACAAAAGAAATCACAAAGCCGTAAAAACTCGTGGTCAAGCCAGTGGTTACAGAAAACGAGATCTACTCAAAGGAATAGCAGACGTAGCTGTACAACCGATGTCGGCTGGATGCAGCAAATGGGCTCTGTTGACTGAGTCTAAGTTGGTTCAATTAGAAAGTCCTCCATCTCCGCCATCCACTTTTCTCCGGAGGCTGGGGTATGATGTAATAAGGTAATACCGTAATAATAATAAAAGGTAACGTGGGCTAGCTGGACGAATAGCTGTCCTTTCACACACAGGAACTCCGCATTCTAGTCCTGGATATGGAGTGATAGCATTCAAGGTCCCTACGTCACCACCCACGTCTCTTTGGAACACAAAAACCTACTTTGAGATCTTCTCGTCAGGGCATAATTACCGATTAAATTAACATAATCGTAATCTCGAAATTTCTAAGCCCTACTTCAAAGCTAAGCACAGCGTCCAGCTTATGTGTGGTCGCTGCTTTGAGTCTTAAAACCCGATTGCTAGAATACAGTGAGAGAGAGAGAGAGGGAGACAGAGACAGACAGACAGAGACAGAAAGAGAAAAAGAAAGAGATAGACAGAGAGAGAGAGTGAGAGAGACAGAGAGAGAGAGAGAGAGAGAGAGTGAGGGTGAGGGATATAAAGGTATGGAAGCAGAGAGGAAAAAGAGGAGGGAGGGAGGGAGAGGAGAGAGAGGGACGTAGATGACTCAGAGCTTGGAAATTAAATGTGTGGAATTGGTTACTTGAAGGCTTCTCAAATGTCTCACTCGCTTAGAGAAGACAGGCCTTGTTCTTTTAAGACAAAAATCCCCTCAAGGCAACACAGGTAAATGCCTCCAATTTTTATTTACAAGGACGCAATGGAGTGGACAGCATTATCACGTTCAGAATGGGATTAAATATCACCCCTCACTCGGAATAATGGACTCACCAAGGGTAGAGTGTCATGCTGACATTAAGCTGAGCATATCACGTGTGGCACGGTGGCCGATTGGTTAGAGTGGTCGGTCCGTTACGCTCAGTGTGCGCTGAGTGAGGCGTCAGTCACTGACTCACTGTGTAGGGATCTTGAGCAAGTCCTTTGCACACAATTGCTCTGCGGTACAACTGCAATTGCTGCTTCGATGCGTGTTCACTTCTGAGCAAAAAATGTTGGAAGGGCGATATCAAATTTCAGAATAAATAATTATAAATAAATAGCAAAATGTCAGCCCTTCCAGCAAGTCCATAAGGGGCCAATATGGACTATGAAGCCTCATCCACGTCCATGCTGGCAAGAGTGAATAGAACCAGCCAGAGGCGGCGATCTCGTTTGACAGGTGGGGAGAACACCCAATGAGAGGGGTAGGATATGTGGGGGGGAGGGGTCACCCGTATAACGTGTCCCCTCTCTGTAAAAGGTGGGGGACTTGTCCCCCTCGACCCCACGGGATCGCCGCCTCTGGAGCCAACACATGTGAAAAGGGTGGATGCGCTACCTGTCCATGTTGTCCCCCGCTGAACTCAGATGGGGTGCAGCCATGGGAGGCATTGTTAAAGTCAGCCTAGCACCATTCAACCGATGTTTCACACTACGAATTTGCCTCAGTATACATCAACCTCTCACCTTTTCCATCCTCTTGTGAGCATGTAAGTAATCGTAATCAACTATTTATATAGCGCCACTTCAGAGGCGTTCACGACACGTCATGACTGAGGAAGAGGTCAGTTTGCAGGTACTTTTGAAACTGATCAGAGGGTCACGAAGAATAGTCAGTCCTAAGGGACTTAGGTAGCAATTCCAGCTGAGGGTTCCACATTGGCAAAACTTCCCTATAGTCATACAAGAACGTGTCCACCCAGCACGGGCGTCTACACCATAAAAACCTCCATCCAAGTAATAGGGGAGGGGACGAGATCTCATTGAAACATATAAGGGAAGCTAATTTTTTTAAACAATAATTATGCCATTAAAAATCTTTTTTCATTTGCAGATGAGCTGTTCTATTCTACTTTGTCAATGTGTCTGCCATTAACTCAATCTATTATTCATCCTTGAATAATAATAGTCCGTCTGTCAGCCAAAATTGAGGGGGGGCAGTTGCTCCAATGACTTAGGGGGATGGACGCCCCTGTGTCCACGGGACGTCTAGATGGACCGGAACTGAGGACCGTGGGGAAGAACAACTGAGTAAGGAGGATACTGGATTATAGAAGGTAATGAGTCAGAGATGAGAGTAGAACTACGAAGACAGTTGCGCACAAGGCAGGTATCTAGACGCTTAATATCACATCTCTTAGTACCTCAGAAAGAGTAGCGTCTACGGACTCTACGCCAATCAACTAGGCATCATAGTTACTTCAACGTAAGGAATTCAGATGTAAGACAACAAAAAACACAAAGAAAATTAGAATTCACCCACCATCAACACACCTGTTACATTTATAAATTATCATATTTAATACAAAATCAATATAGGTCACAGAGTCAATATTTCTAATTAAGTCCTAAAAATGAGGCAGACACCTCTGACAATTTCTGCAGTTCTTCGTGGAAAATTAAATTAATTCAATTGTTGTTATAGAAAGACTCAAACGAACCAACTCGGATACATGGAAATTCAGATCAATAAAAAACCCAGCAGACATATACATGTATATATATATATACATGTGTGTGTATATATATATATATATATATATTACAAAAATAAATAAATACAAGTCTATATTAGCTAAATTAAAGCAATGCAAAATGTGGAAGGAGGGTGAGGCATGGGTAGAAGCACAAGGTATGGCAATTGAAGATGGAAAAGAATTGAGAAAAACGAGGCAATGAATCTGTTTAATTGTCTATTCATGGCAGGTTGGCAACAACAGCTCCAAAATACATTCACAGAGCTTCTTAAAACTCTCTGGCTGAAGCACATGTTAAACAACAGCAATTCACTAGCAACTAGATATAGGATGTGATGAACGCCTTGCGTGGCCGCCGCACAGTTAAATTCGACTTCTGCAATAATTTGTGATCATACTTTAATACTGTACTTGTAATCCTACTGCGGCATGTCAATTTGAAATAAATTAAACAGGATAACTATTATTATTATTATTATTATTATTCAACTTGGAAATGCAACATCTATTCTAGCTGACATCAAGATACTCCGAACATCCGCGCCATCTATCAGGAATCCGTTGGTTGGTTCCACGCTTGTGCGTGGGCCCACCAGTGCTGACTCCTTTCAGCTAACTGTGCAGAGTTTTGCTAACTGTATGTATGTTTCGATCATAATGACACATAGCACAATATAGGCTAACACAGAGAGTAGAAATCTTGGAGGGGTGCTATATAAATGCTCGATTGTATTACATTACATTTAGAAGAGTATGTGTACATGCAGCCCAACAAACAAGCAAAGCCAAATAAGTACAACGTAATTAACGTAATTAGTAATTAATGTTGAGTAAGATTGGTACAGAAATAAATCAGTGCAACAAAAAAAAAACCCAAAAAACCAACAATGCAAATAACTAGTCGAATCTCAGATTGGGGTAAATACTGACCGACCCAGAACAATGTAAATCATTCGACAAGCCTTAGATTAGCAACACCACATTCAAACTAGATTATAACTTAGTAGAAAATTAGCCTAAGAGTCATAAGTTACACATTGAATTTTGTTCATATTTCTATCTATACAGCAAAAATTACGCTCATCAGTAAATATGTATGTGTGTGCGTGTCTCTCTATAAGTGAGTATGCACCATTGTGTGTTAAAATGGATGCAAGTGCATATGTATGCAATTCTGTGGGAACATTTGATAACGTACACATGTTAATGTCGGCATCAGAGCATAATGTTAACCCACTGAGAAACATGAATGACAATGAGACCGAAACAGTAGCAAAACTAGAAATGACATCATGAATAGATATGGGCAGCTAATCAATTAAATTCTAATCAATAATTAGACAAAACAGCCAATTCTAACTGATCAGCTTTGTAATTCAAATGAACGAGCACATTTCAGTAGTAAATTATAATTTATCAGCAATTTAAGTTATTGATTAGATGTCATTCTCAGTCTGGCCAAATATTATTCAAAATATTTAGCAAATTTCAGTAGAAAATTATAATTAATCAGCAATTTAAGTTATCGATTAACTGTCCAGAAAAGCGAATTGAAGTAGTCTGTCGGTCTTTCTATTTTACTAGAGGTTACTAAATTTCAGTAGAAAATTATAATTAATCAGCAATTTAAGTTATCGATTATCTGTCTAAGTCTGGCCAATTCTAATTCAAATTAATTATCAAATTTCAGTAGCCAATTCTCGTTGATAAACAATTAAACTAATCAAATTATAATTAATCATCTCTGATCATGACATTCAATAATGCTGAAGATGCCTCTGATGATGCCATAACAAGGCCAGGTGACTAACGTCGACACTCACCAACCCACAGGACCTGCAACTTCCAAACTCCTGAACAACATATTGAGCATGTCACAACTGCTCGTATATACAACCAGTCTCCCAAAGAACCCTAAATTCTCTCCCAGGAAGAAAAACAACTAAATTTACACTCCATCCTCGATCACCAGATGGCATCATAGTAAATTCTGTAGCACACTCGTAAGTCTACCGACGACTGCGAGCGCTAGTCTGCCCGGCGATCTCATCTGGATGAAACGTTTCACGCCTCTAACTCATAATTACCGATCACGTCACCACGTGCACAATATAATTGCAATAAATAATCTTAACTCTTGTCTAATAGATCAACTAGCACCTTTTCTAAAGTAAACTCATGGAAATAAAAAATTGGATTTTTCAAAAACAATAACAATAATGATAACAGCCACAGTGATAACAATGATAATGCCCAGACTGCCAAGGCAACCACAACATGAGATCAGATATCAGGAGGGAACCTGCTATTCTATTCTATTCACGGATTTATAAAGCGCCTCTCACAGTACAATCTAATCAGAGGCGCACCCAGTGCGTTAAACCCCTCAAGAAGAGAGAAGTCTTAAGACAACGGGCAGAAACAGTAGTGCTACCAGATAAGCTATATACATTCCCAGAGTCCAAAGCACATTGTTATTATATCAGTATTTACAAAGCGCAACCGTAACAAAACATCAATTGATGGTGCCGACCAATCGTACATGAAAGACTTGCTAAAAGTTCCTGAGCAGTAACCAGAGGCGGCGATCCCTGGGGGTCGAGGGGGACAAGTCCCCTCAACTCTTACAGAGATGGGGACATGCTATACGTTTGCCCCACCTTAACCTCCCTCATGAATAATTGATCACTTTTAAGTCTGATTAAATTTCAAAAATTAATTATTTGAATTTTGGATTTGCAATACATTGTTTTTGCAAAAAAGGCATAAAAATTGTTTTCACCGTCACGCAACAATTCTTACTCCTTTCGTGACTGTCCAGGTGTCTGGTGTCCCCCAACCTGCCAAACGAGATCGCCGCCACTAGCAGTAACAGCCTCAGGGAAGTTCAAACCCACTCCCGGCAACAATCAGTATCGGCATAATCGGCAAAAAGTGATATTGGTACAGCTCTACATGTAGATTTAAATACGACCGTTCGGCAGTCCATTGGACGCGACAACAAAAGGATTCTTGCTTGACCGGGGTTGGGCTGGGAGCGCCCTTCGGTAGACTGTCTTCAAGGGGTGCTATGTAAAACTGTTGTAACAATGGTAATGCTATATTCTTCTATAAGAAGAAAACAAATGAGAGGAAAAGAAACGGGTTAAATAAAACCGAGACAGAAAGCATAACGAAAGAAAATAACAAGCAGTGCTCAGAACATGTTAACCAAAGGTGCATTGACAATTAACACATTGAGTAACAACATCGTGCGAAAAATTGCCCTCGATGTTATTATTAGAAGCAAGAGGCACAGAAAGATTAGGCATTAGGAAATTGCAATGAAAAATTTGTAATTAAAGCAAAATTACCCCATCAGATAGTTCTGAATGCGACTATGAGCCAGAAAGTGTTTAACGTTTAACAATTTTTACTCCCTGATATCATAGGGCTTCCCAAATTTTTAATTGAATCTGATCTTAATTGCTATAGCAGGGTATATAACCTTTTGCAATTGTTGGTCCCAGTGTTTGGAACAACCTCCCATCTGACTTGCGCTCTCTCCCGCGCGACCTGACTGGCTCTTTTTATAAACTTCTCAAGACTTTCCTTTTGGACCGGGCCTGCGTCGGGTGCGCCTCTGAATAGTTATCTTGAAGAGGCGCTATATAAATTGCATTGATTGATTGATAACATCATTATTCCTTAGGTCAAAGAAATGATGGAATGGAAGATTTCACAAACCTATGCTGGGCTATAGAAAGAAGAGAAGATTTCACACACTTTGACATTTCACACTGAATACATACATTAACTGAATAAAAAAAATTATCAAAAAACCTTCACCCATCAAGGCACAGCACTTAATCTAAAGTTAAACATATGCTCCAGGAGGAAACAATCCTTATACACGGCAACATAACTTTAAAATCCTCAATGCCCCATGCATGGTAATACTTTTGTGCAAAAAATCAAACTGTTACACCAGCTGTTCTTCTCAGAAAGTCCAGGAACATTCAACAGTATGTTCCCCAGGTCATAGTCGCAGGTCATAATGTACAGCAATGACCTTCAATTCTTTTCAACGTCGAATGTTATCACCAAGGTTTCATTGTCATCCTAGGACTCAACATTCTCAATAAATTGTACCACGTACAATGTCCTCAACAACACTTCCTCAAAAAAAAAAACAGACTGGAATGTGCATGCACCCAAACAACCTGATATATTTTTCCTACCCCCTACAATTGTTGCAAATCTTGGAAGTGGCCAGTATCAAACTGTTCCAAATGCTTGAAGTTCAGCACTCCCAGAACAGCTAACTGTTCCCCTATATGGTTAAAATGTTCCATCTAATATGAAATGCACCCTTAAAAGTTGAACGTTCACTGTAAGTTAATATGCGCCTACAAACGTGCAGTGTTCAACAAAGCCAAAATGTGCTCAAAAGCTGTAAACTGCAACAGGAAAATGTGCTGCAAAGCTGTAAACTGCATTTGAGTATATCTGCACTTATACTGCTCAAGAGAGAAACCATATTTCCGCTTGTCAAGGAATTCCTTTATGGCAAAGACAGTCACCAAACAGAAGCATGTAGCTTATAGTCAAAAACGCCTTTTGGTGATATTGATTCATTTACCGTTATATGCAGATCAATAAGCAATCCTTATTGGCGCCTGGGTAAACGCGAGCAGACTCAATCGCTCAAATAGTCCGGCTCTGTGTGCTCGCTAATGGCGCTCAGTAAGCTCTCGTTATCATCATCTTCGTCGTTCGAAGCAACCGTGACTTCGCGGTCGACGAACTTACGACTTCCCAACGTCCTTCGAAACTTCTGCCCGGACGGGAACCCCCGGCTGTTGCCAAGGACAACAGATGGCTGGTGGAAAAATACGACGCTGTCGAGTTCCGAAGGGGAATGCGGAGGACTTCCCGCAGGAGAACGCGAGAGACACGTCGACAGCATGTCGCGAAGAGTCGTTATGTCCGATGAACGAGACTCCGAAGTCCCGATCGAATAAAGACCGAACGTTGGGTCTTCGTAGCTTCCCTCGAGTCTCGTCCGGAAATCGTCCATTCCGTTTGACCCATCCAGTTCACCCGCATCCCACTCAAGATCGTCAAGAAAGAAATTGTTGCATTTCTCGCGACTAAATCCACAAGAACCCCCAAACGAGTCCATCCCATTTCCTTCCTCAATGACAGACCTCTGATCCCAGGACCGCTTGGTAGGGGAAGTGACACGCCCCGTTATTTCCTCAAAGATAAGGTTCGTTCTACCGTCGTTGAACTTCTCCATTAAGTCATAATCGTCTCTGATGTCGAATGGATTATCATCGAAAAATGAATAGGAGCTATTAGAACTATTAATGCTGTTATTCGCTAACACCGCGCTGTCGACGAGAACATGTCTGTTGTGGAGGTGGTCATTGCTTTCAGAAATATATCCATGAAACTCAGAATCCAAATCTTTCAACTTAGTAGAAGATGGGTTTGACACAGAATAAGGAATGGAAACTTGTGTGTGTTCGTCATACTTCTCACCTCCGTTCGAAAGCGGAGAATTCTTCTCCTCCGTCGAGACACTTCGGCCATCTGGTGACTTTTCGTGAACCACACATCGCCCATATTTAGCCAACAGAGCCCCGACCTTAGACCTCACAGAATCCTGATTTCCTGCCGAATCAATGCTACAGTTGTTGTTGAGTACGACAGAGTCACACTTTGTCAGACATCCTCCCAGCTCGTCACGCTCTAGCGCATTTGAGACGGGAAGTTCGAAGCAAGAGAACGCCTCGATAGGTACCACGACCGTCTCACAAGTACCACTTGAACAACTCATGATTGTCACATCCTTATCTGCCACTCCAAACAGCAAAACCGGTAACTTTTGTTTCACATCTGCGACGAGATCAGGGAGTATGACACAGGCCGAAGAGTTTGTGGAATTAGCGAGAAGAGGGTCCGAGATGTCTTCGCTTGCATCAGCTCTGATTTCACCAGCATGAAGCACGAAGATGCCGTCATCTATGCCATCTTTACACACATGACATGGTGACGAAGCATCTTGAGAAGTCAGATGACTGCTCGACATATCTTTGTTGCCAGAGCAAGATTCTGAGATATCCTTGTTCGTAAAATAACTCGCAGCCGTATCCTCATTGATGCAAGTGGTCGACATACAATGATCAGATGTGAGGTAATCAACAGTGTTTAAAGGATGAACTGGTGATTCACCTTCATCTAAAATTAGCATAAGCTCAGAAACGAATACATGCTTGCATTCCGAGTCTAGGGAATGTTCCCGCTCCAGGGCAAACACGGCTGAATTAGCGACATTCTCAGAACTAGTAACACGAGGAGGAATGGGAGAATTTATGGAATCATCACTTGCAGGATGCAGAGACAAATCTTTAAAATCACTGACAATAGTCAAAGGCATCGACTCGTCATTCAGATCATTGAAAGGCATCAATGATGAATTCGTAGTAATACTTCTTAGGTTCTCTCTGCCTGAATCTTCCATTGGGTCTGCGCAGCACAGCGCACCATTCGCTTTTGTAGAATCTTCTACAGTACCTTCAACAGCATCTTTCACAATAGCTTCAATCTTATTTGAAACACGCAGCTCTCCACCTTCCTCGTCATCAGACTCATATTTGTTCGAATAGAACAGCACATGAGGTTCCGACGGTTCCACTTTTGTCCGACCGATGGGCCTAGCATGTTGCCAAATATCCTCATCTCTCGTAGATGCAGAATAATCAACAACACCAATGAGCTCTTCTCTTCCTTTTGAAGCCATGTCTTCTGTGCCATTGGCATCCTCAATTCGCCCAAAAACAACGCCATCATAATGACCGGTCAGCAAAACTTCATCCGATACCTTAACTCTTTCCCTACCAACATCCCTGATCTGTCCCAACGTTGCACACTCTGTCCTAACCCCACTTTCAGTTCGATCAGTTCTCACAGGATTCTCACACCACACAGGCATCACAGGAACACCAGGTACGATAGAATCCGGAAACAACTCCGAGTCCAGATCCGCGTAACAATCGTCATCCTCCGCAACTCCACGTGCCACAGCTCCTTCCATCGTTGCAACATCTTTCCACAACGCCCCAGAACGGGCAGCCGCTCCAAGAACCGTAACCTCACGAGGCAGTGTAAATTCCGCCGCACCAGACGAACCGTGACATGTTTCCAGAATACGTTCCGAGCCGAGCGCCTTGATTTCCGTGCTATTTTTACCCGACGGAAACGCCAGCTGCGGAGAACCGCTTGCCGTACATGCCGAAAGCGTTTCCAGATCGAGGTCATCTGATGGGAGAAACGAAAACAAAATAAGGAAATATTAGCAGGCAAGCCGAGAATGTTAATGCAGAGATAGTGTTAAGCGGGTTAGAGCATGCTCAATTGTAAGACATTCCTCACACTTCAACGAGTTGGATGACAGAGCTCTCTAACACTTAAAAAAGCTTCATCCCCGCAAACCATCGATTTCATAAATTTCTACTGATGCCATGAAAACTGGTCCTTTAATGATAGGCTGCATTCTGCATTGGCTCCCCAGTCACTTTTAGTATGCCCTCATCGTAGTAAAAATGTCAATATTAGAGAATTAAGATAAGACTATTGCAAATGAAATTTTAATCTATTAGCAAAGTTTGACATTTTAACAGAGAGCTGCATTGGTTAACTGGTCGCTTTTAGTAAACTCTTGTCATCAAGGTCTGTAAAACCATTCAAATTTTAAAATAATGCATTACAAACGTGTCGACTATTTAAACACAACTCATAGAAATTTGGCATAAATTACGGTAACTTCGGTCAACGCTAGTAACCAATTCAATCAGTAAGTAAAAACCATCATATAGATTAATTATCCACCCCCACATAATCTCGATTCATAAAAAAGCAAGATCAATAACATGCTCATGTCATCCAACTCTGTCTGGCACAGCGTCACTAAGACAAAACAGAAGAGAACTAGAGACAATCTTTGAAAAGTACCACAGGTATTTCTTTAAAGGAAGTTAGTGAAACAAAGCGACCTAAAACGCCAACACTTCCAGAAGCATACACGGCTTCTCAACGACTCACAACGACATTGCATCAGACAATCTTAGCCAGATAACTCTTCCGAAGACACCCACAATACCAGGCTACACTGACTGTGTGGTGGGTCGAACCTTCTGCCCAAAACTTCCTCATCTGCATTCTACTCATTACTGAAAACTGCTCACTTTAGCCGTCGGACCGTGAGCACCTCTGAGTAGATATCTTGAAGAGGCACAATATTAACTTTCATTGATTGATTGATTGATTGACTGATTGATAGATTGACCACACATTTATTCAAGTCGCTTATTCCACACAGCTGCTACCACCTGTATTACTTTCATAGACTTATATTTTAGAGCCAAATCAAATCAAAAAAATTTAGAAATAGTTAGAGAAAACTCATTACTCTAAAGATTACAATGGCACCAGCAGCCAAAGCATCTGGCATTGACCAACCCTAGTATCGCTATTAGGTAATAACTTACTATTGCATTACAATTAGTAACATTATCAACCATTCATTACTAGTCATTGTTACTGGAATTACAATTAATAAGACATAAATTGTAGAGATATAATTGGGATCGCTATGATAATTACTATAATTGTAACAAATTAACTAACTACCATGACTGCTATTATCACTATTATAACTACTAATATGTCCTCATTATTAATATTACTATAACTATTATATATAGCCTCAAAACACCATCATTATGATTGTCATGCTGTCAAAATGTAAAGATGACAAAAAATAACTAAGACAATGGTGATGTGAGAGACCAATTGATGTTATTTATTATTAATGTTACATCATATTAGCAATAAATCACAATTATGTAAAATTTTATCAGTTGCTGCTATGGGGTTGTCCATAAATGACGTAACGCAACTTTTGACCCCCTCCCACCTTCGTCACAAATGCCATGACCCTCAAATATGATGTCACAAAGCCCTGATACCACAAGAGACAGATACACACACACACACACACACACACATACAGACACACACAGAGACAGACAGACATACACACATTCACTCTGAACATGTGAAAAGAAACGCATTGACAATGTGCACAAGTGGCTGAAACTAAAATGCACGCATGCGCAATGCGTGCGGCCAAAAAAAACAAGGAATGCATCGCAACCGAACGTTCGTGTAAGCAAAAAAAAATGAAGAGCAACCCATACGTAGACAACGAATGCAACGAGAATAAAAACACGCATCAGCCTAGAAAGCATATCTGGCCAAAATATGTTACGTCGACTCCGTAAGCGCCTCAACCGTGACGAACATCCATGAAAAATTCACATAAGCATCGTTTACTGCAACGTACATTCACATAAGCAGCATAATGGTAACAAAATAACGACAACACAACATTCGTGAATATGGGGAAAATGAAATTTTACCCAACAGATGATGTTATGATGTCACAGACCATACTGCGAAACAACAATATCAATTTTTAAATCTGACAGATTGCCGCAGTTAATCAGTAAAGGGACAGCTTTGCAAACCATCCAAACACCTCTGAATCAGACAGCTTTTTCTAGAAGGAACACAGGCAACAACATCCCAATTCTAGTCCCCAATAAACCACTAGGTCTGTCAGTAAGCGCTTTAGTTTTACTACGCACGAAGTCGGGGTTCAGGCAGATATTTAATCTTAGAAATTGATCGTTTTGCTTGTAACACTATTGCTGATTGAGAAAGAATTAATTAACAATTAAAATGAGCATGTACTAATATGCAAGGAAAACATGACAAGAGATATTAAAGGTGCTTCCAAGCTAGGAATAAGTAAAAATTACTTCAAGCCAAAAACACTTTTGTAAAAATTAGTTTAAAAAAAATTATATCAAACATTAATTCATAAATAATAATAAATCACTATCATTACTGCCAATAATAGTAACAATAACAATAACAATGAAATTAGTAGAGCTGTTACCTAAGAATAAATGATTAATTAATTGTCAACTTCCGCAGCTCTTGGTTACAAATATTCCGTAATAAGTAATGATCAATACAAAATTAACATTACTCATTGTTTATCTATTAGCAGTATGCCTGTTATTAAAATTTATTGTAAACTTAGTAGTTAGTTGTTCATATCGATAGTCTTGTTTTCATTTTTCAGCTCAAATGTCCTTCCACAGCCACGAGTAATGAGTAATCGTAATATCATTGATGCACTTTTCCCTACTGGATCTTAACAACGCTAAGCCAACCCAAACATATACTTTTCCAAGACTTCCAAGTTCCAAAGGAGCATACGCACTTGATGAAATAAACAGCAATAATACAAATCCACTAAAATCTTAGGCAGCTTTCTCATTGACCTGTAGAACTGGGACATGACAAGAATCTGACCTAACCTAACCTTATTTCAAGGACTACTTCTACCTAAGATAAAACTCAAATAGCAATGAATATAATAACAACAATAATAACAATGGCAATTAAAGTGGTTCACTTGAAATTAAATTTAAACACCAAGCATAAGCAATAAACAACTGACCCACAAGGCTTCCACTGGAAATTGCATCGCGGACGATCTTTCCGCCGGAGACAATCTCGTTCGTACCAAGATCCCTCATCGATCGAGGAAACTTGGAATAAAACCAATTACCGCTTTTGGCCTCAAACTCCCTAAAAATAAACAAATGTCTAATGACAAAATAGTTTCAAAATAACCGGTAAGAAGTAAATGAGATCGTAATAATTTATTCTTTGAAGGGAAATAACTTAAATCTAACCATATAAAAATATTTCAGATAGAGCCTTAAAAAGTCAATGGTATAAGGGGCCTTATAAAGTCCATTGCAAATTACCCTCTGTCTATAAAGGCTATTTCAACAAAGTCCCAACTTGCATCCCTAATTTAATAATGAGATCCAAACTATACTGCACCTCGTATGCCTTGTATTAGTTTTGCTGGTATTCATAGCTTGAATAGCCATGACTATATTCGTTGAGTACTATTTTGGCTTTACCCTGGGAAGAAGTAGCCCTGGATAAAAGGTAAGGCTACATGACAGTAATGCATACAGATAAAATCTTGAAAAGACAATGGTATATTGTGTTGAAAAAGGTCAGAGGTCAAACGTCATCCCATTTATGCTCAGGCTTGAAAGGTCGGTTCAATAGACCACTGTCATTAATCAGTAAACAAACAACTTAAAGTCTTAACTTCGCATGATGAGCAGTACAACAATATATGTTACATTTTTCGCTCACGGTCCACTCAGACTCTTTTTATACTCGCCTTAAAACTGTTCTTTTTGGCTGTGCCGGAGTTGGGAGTGCTCCTGAGTAGTAGTCTTTAAGGGGCTCTATACAAATTTAAGCAATGAATGAATGAATGAATGAAAGAAAGAAAGAAAGAAAGAATGAAAGAAAGAATGAATGAATGTACATTTGTCTGAAGCAGAAGATGCAGAGCCATTTCCCTGGCGCCACCGACTCCTGGCACTTCTTGCAGACTCGATGCTGGCACTTTGTACAGATGCTGCCCGTGTTGAAGATGAATCCGAACGACTCGCGACATCGAGCACACGACCGCGTGGCGCTATGTCCCCCGCGGATCGTACCCTTCAGCCGGAGGGTCTTCACCTCATCTTTGAGATTCCTAGAAAATCAGAAAACCATGAATACTTTAAATACAATCTACATCGTCACATTTATACAGAGAGTAATATGTTTTGTATTACTCAACTGCCATAATACCTACTTATTACTATTGGACAATATGCCTACGATCAATTATCAAACGCGCATCATCAACATTAAAATTACTATTAGCACTAGTATAGTAGTATTATTAGAAGCTGTAAAAGAACCAGAAACAGTAACGGTTTGATTCTTTTTGGGCTATAGTGACCTGGGTGGTAATCCCAGAGGGTTGGAGGGGACAAGTCCCCCTCACCTTTGATAGAGGGGACACTTATACGTATGTCCCCACATTTCTTACCCCTCTCATTGGGTGACCCCCCACCTCTCACACGAGATTGCCCCCTCTGCCCGCTCGTGCTAGTAACCTAAATATGCCAAATCGCTGGATACTATCATAGTACGAGGAGGGTCGAACCCAATCACTCGGCGCACACTGAGTGTTGCGGGCCGACCACTCTAACCGATCAGCCACCGTGCCACACAATACAATTACGTTACCAATGTTACGACGACAGACATCGGCCGCCAGGTGGCAGCACTAAGACGTTGTCGCTCACCTGACTCGCTTCTGTTCTGCCTCTCGCAGCTGTTCGTCACGATTGAGGACCTCGAGGACCTTGTGCCTCTCTTCGTCAGTCAAGTGACTGAGGTCCATCTCCACGAGGGTCATGTCAGCGAGGGAAGATGACAGACGCCTGTGCATCAACAAACAACCTTAGATGTAACGCAACGTAACTTAAGAGAGGTGCCCCGTAAACATAGGTAAACCCCAGGTGCGTACACTGGGTAAGGTAATATTATGAGCATTGGAACTTTCAGGTTAATTACGCACATATATATAAAAATATATATATATCATATATGTAATATATCATATATGATCATGCATGAGTGTTTTCCAGATACAAATACCAAGATCAGGCATTCGGATATTTCACATTGGAAGATGAAATGCATAATCTTAACCTTACCAGTGGATGTCATTCACAACAATCAAGACTTGTATATACATTAACATCAAGACAATACATGTATACATTACATTACATTACATACATAAGGCCATGCTACGTGTTGAGCTATCGGCCACAGCTGGCACACATAACAGCCAACACAAGACGACATGTGAGTATTTCGGCCACATTACTTGCAGTATCTGCATTTGCCAGACATCGCTGTGCATGTGCGTGTGTGCACGCTTGGTTTGCATTTTCAATATATAGCTCCTTACAGGTTGACATTTATATAACGGACTGTAATTCTATTGAAATCGGTAGGGCTCTACGGAAACACACATTCCGCCGGCTAGCAACACCAGCCAGACACTAACAACAAGAAGACAATAACAACAACGTCCACCAAAGTCTGATGAGTTCAGGCACATACAACAAACACCATAATAGATCAAAGTCAGGGACAACAATAATAATACAACAATAATAATCATAATAATACAACAATAATAATCATAATAATACAACAATAATAATCATAATAATACAACAATAATAATCATAATAATACAACAATAATAATCATAATAATACAACAATAATAATCATAATAATACAACAATAATAATCATAATAATACAACAATAATAATCATAATCACCATTATTATTATTATTATTATTACTATTATTATTATTATGCATTTTTATTATTATTATTACTATTGTTTGGTTAAACTACAACTGCACAAAAGAGCCTCTGAAGGCAACTGCGTTGAAGCGCTGGATGCAAACTGACAATTGTTGGAACAAGTAGCTTAATAATAATAATAATAATAATAATGATAATAATAATGATAATAATAATGATAATCATAATAATAATAATAATAATACAACAATAATAATAATAATAATACAATAATTATAGCAAGAACTGTTTCTCTGCCATTAAAAGCATTGCCTGCAAACATCAGATTAATTGTCATGCAAATGAACAGAGAAAAAAAGACAATTTCTAAAGATCAGATATACCGCAAGTTAAGGCAATGTACTGACTTTGCCCACGCAAGCATGCGCTCATACAATTTTTGTCAGACTCGACCTTGATAGGTTTTTTGCATATTCATTGAATGACCGATTGTACGTACAATCACATCTTAAGTATTCGGTTAATGGTTTGGACGTGTAGAAATGGAAATGCGAGTTGACCAAATCCCACACAACGCACTAAAAGTAGTATCGAAGAGAAACAAAAAAGACATACGAAGACTGCGCTGGACAGATAATATTAACGATCACTTGGACCTATGCTTAGGGGAGCAATGAACATGACAAATGGCTGACGACAATGGATATCGTTTATTCCTAGCCATCGCAGACAAATGAAAGGCGTCTGGAACTGATGATGATGGTGGTGGTGGGAGATGATGACGATGATTATGATGGATACTATAGTGATGATGATGATGATGATGATGAGGACGACAACAATGACGACGATGATAATTACGATAATGACGATAATGATTATGATTATGACGACTATGATGATGATGATTACGATGATGATAATGACGATAATGATGATGATGACAACAACGACTATGATGATGCTGATGATGATGATAATGACGATGATGATGATGACGACGACGACGATGATGCCTTCCCAAGAAGGTTCTTTTTAAAGCCTGCAAAGACGGTTCAATAGACAATTGACTAACTTGTGTACCAAACTACCGGCGCTTTGAATTGCTCGGTCAGCGATATTCAAAGTACACCAGTGGGATATCAACAGAGACCATTGAAGGAGGCTCTCTTGCTGCTCCGTCGTAATGACGCCAAAAAAGTCTCAAGATCAGATTGGATACACAAATCCCATATATGGTATGCAGTTCCTGGGCATAAATTTTAAATTAGGGCACCGAGTAAACAATTTCCACTGAGTACCGAATCCGAGTACCAAATAGTAGCGGAAAATCTGGCCAGCCAGTACCATCCGTAGGCAAAGCGTAGTTAACTCGCCACATGCACAGCTATGAAGAACTATCTATAGTCAATGCATCGCCCTTCATATAGCATATCATCGCACTCTAGGCTGTAACAATGTATTTATTATTTAATAAATTTATTTGTGCAAAAATGTAAAACCTTTGTTATAAAATTTGAAATATGAAGTTATCAATGATGTCTTTACTCGCTAATGTTTACCGGAAAGTGGATGGAGCCAATTCAAGCCAGAAAATTACTGATTTGGTTGCCACCTGGGAAATGCAACCAACAGAAATTAAAATATATAAATTAACATAATTAATTAAAGAAAATTCAATGAAATGTTAAGTTCTTGTTTAATTAATCAATAACTTATAAGTAAGTCCGTTAGTCCTAACTTTATTTGATGAAAAAATATTATTTTATAAAAAAAAAAAATTTTTTAAGTTATTTTCAGCTAATTGCGGGTTTGCCCGCTATTTGCCGAGGCGAATACTTCCAAAAAGTTTAATATTCGGCCGAGGCGAATGTCCGAGGCGATTTCTGGTTATGCCCTATTTTAAATAGGGCATATATATTATATATATATGTGTGTGCGTGTGAGTGTGCATGTATGTAACTAGATATGTCAATGGACTGGATGTTGGACAATGCAGTTGCCATGAGTTACAGAGAGATACAGGCAAGGCACAGAACATGCGGATATATATATATATATATATATATATACACTCATTCAAAACTATATATTACATATATACACGAATATAAAGTTTATATACCAATATATGACATGCTGTACATCTATTCTTACAGCAAACATAAATATATTACATATATATACACTCATATATATATATATATACATATATATATATATATATATGTACATATATATATGTTAAATGACAAAACATTATTTGCTTGGACAAACAATAAGGAAGCAATGGAGTAGACAAAATCAATGACAATGACGATAATTTATTCGTACACATCGTCACCAAATTACTGGCATCAGGAACTGATGATAATGATATAAACACACACACACACACACACACACACACACACACACACACACACACACACACACACACACACACACACACACACACACACACACACACACACACACACACACACACACACACACACACACACACACACACACACACACACACACACACACACACACACACACACACACACACACACACACACACACACACACACACACACACACACACACACACACACACACACACACACACACACACACACACACACACTTACAAAACAAGTATGAATGGTACAAAGAATCTAAGCATCCTAGATAATATATGTAATTTAACATGCCATATATATATATTTATAAATATGATATTATATATATATATATATCATATTTATAAATATGATATATATATATATATTTATAAATATGATATTATATATATATATATCATATTTATAAATATGATATATATATATATATTTATAAATATGATATTATATATATATATATATCATATTTATAAATATGATATATATATATATATATTTATAAATATGATATTATATATATATATATATCATATTTATAAATATGATATATATATATATTTATAATATTGTATATATGTATTTATTTAAGTTATATATATATACATATATACATATATATATATATATATATAATGGTGGGGGGACATGATACTAGATAAGAATTTACTGTCGTCCACCGAATGGAGACTGGTGCCAGGGAGGACCAATTGGATGGGCAATTTAGATCCAGCTCATTCCATCTACTCCATTAGGCTGCTTCTAAGGGAACCAAGAGAATCAAGCACATCAAGGCCACCAAACCATACAAAGGACATATACCACTGTCTCACTCAATCTGCTTCAGTCTCAGTCTCCTTCCCCCTGTGCCTCACTCTCATTGTGTGTCTGCATGACTGTATCACACAAACACAATACAATACACAAGTGTTTAACATCGTACATACGCCGATACCTAAACACGGATAACATATTACCATAAAAATAAGCCACTGACCCAGTTCCAAATATCCTACAACTACACACACATACATATTTTAGTTAGGACATAACCGGAAATCGCCTCCAACATTCGCCTCAGCCGAATATCGTATTTTTCGGGACTATTCAAAAGTATTCGCCTCGGCAAATGTTACACACACAAGTATTTTAAATATTTTTTTTAGTCAATTATTGTTTTATAAACATTTAACAATCTAAAAATTTTAATTAAAAATTTAAAGCCATATTAACAGTTGTTGCAGGCACAAACATCATTTTATTTTGCTGATTTTTCATTACGCGAAAGAGCAAAAGTGACGAAAGTCAAACATTTTAACCCTTTGATCGCCAGAGGTGCTTTGCTTTGCTTGCGGAAGGTACTCACCGGCCAAAGTTGCCGCTACTATTCGGTATGTACCCGGATCCGGCAAATGGTGCATCCAAATACTCGGATTCTGTACTCATTGGAAATTGTCTACTCGGTTTTACCCTAACTTGAGTCGGGGTCCCATCCTCATCCATTTGTTGCCTGAAGACTTTCTTATTTCCTTGGGACTACCATGATGATAGGCCTCAGAATAGCTAGCTAGCACTGTCAGAAGAGCTTTATAAATTCTTAGGGAGAGGGGTGAATGGAAGCTCCTGCCTACATCAACTCTACATATAAACCACATCTAAATCAAGTATGCATACCATTTTCTAATCAAAGTATAGTTCACACCCATTCATATAGAAGCTTTTGTGCACAGCTGCGGGTGTACAGCTACACATTAACACGAACCTGTTCACCAATAAATCAACCATACATGACAGAGAATATTTCTACCAGTACTTAAGCCAGCCTGAGTCACCATCATAAATATATGAACTGAAACATATATATATATATATATATATATATACACGAACAACCAAAAACACACAGATAAATATACGTACATAAGTTATGCAAGTTGCCAGATTCTTCTGACATCTCTCGGCCCCACTCAAGAAACCACAGAACATTATACAAAGTCACCTGGCTTCATGCACTGCATGATTTATGCATGCACTGTCTAATGTCTATCGATCTAAATTGTGCCGTAGAATCGACCGAATATTATACAGTCACGATGGCTTCACGAAACACATGCACGAAATCGTACATATGTTAGTGCGTAGGAAGACGTTTCTCATAATCGTTTATCGATGACAGCAACATACCATGAGACATACAAATTTAAGACACACAGACTCACCACACAGTGCATAGATATTTGACTACAAATGGCAAAAAAACACATTGAACCATGGTCCCAGTTAATTAGGGTCACAGATGGCTATATATACGTAATTGAAAATCTATTTACAGCGTAAATTTTAGCACACATATGCTGGCATATGACATCATAATGTACCAGGAAAGAAGAATACTACCAAAGATGGTACATAATTACTGTCAAGACCAAAGACATCCAGATAGGGAGGGTCTGGAGGCAAATGCTTCCAATTTCACCTAGGGGGGATATTTTTTTAAGTCTTATGGGAGGGGGGATATTTTGCCTTCCATAACCTTGGGACTGGGGGTTTGCCTCCATCACTCAGGGGGATTGACACCCCTGGTCAAGACAATAATTAAAATATGCAGGAATGTATGTATACATGTATACATCTACATTATTTATCCTAATGTATACAGATATGCATACATCATATATAGTACCTGTTCAAGTAATCATATATACATAGCTGGCATCTTGGCGAAAGCACCTGGATAATGTTCTGCTACACTGTAAGATCAGTTTGGATCCTAATTTGAAAGCCGTTACTTATCCAAAAGGATGTCATACGTTTCATATTTCACATAAATGAACAACTGCGTCATTAGTACACTCATTCATTTTGCTACAGATACGACCATTAAATACACTTAAAGACAAACCTGCACCCAGCCACTTTCCTTTTATCCTATACATCATTACAGTACAGAACAAGCAGCAGCAGTCCCTTGCAATATTAGAGAAATTGGCTAAGACTTACTGACACCTGTCAATCATTTCCTCAGTTAAAATTTCCATTTGTGACCCTCAACTAGTAGTATGCCAATCGTACAAAGTAGGTAGGAAGATCAGACATCTGCCATCGTATGCAGAGGCTAAGAAAACGAAGTCGCTAACACTCCATGTCCATGACCGACCCTCATGCTAGCTAACGGGCTGCTCCTCATCGATTCTTATTAAGTAGCTTAACTCCTCCATTGCTTACACTCAGACAGTGCCAGTCCTAAGCCTGGATAACGGAGGATGGCAACAACGCCAATGATCTTCGTTATCACACAATGTCATTAAACTACTTCAACTACCATCATCCTACTTGGCAATATCATTTAGAGCAGAGAACTAACAATATTACCAAATATTAGCAGTCCTTGTTTCATAATCATTTACATCCATTTTCTTTAAATCTCGGATAAATATAAATTATTCAATTGCACAAAACTCGGACAAAAGCCAAAAAAGGCAATCAGCCAAACAAATCCAATAAAATATAATTTCTTAACGTATTTATCTTAAATATCTAGCATTGTATATTTAAACAGCACTACAGCATTGTGCAATCACAAACATGGTGCAAGTTTAACAATGCAAAAGCAAATTCAGTGATAACACCTTGATTAACACCCACCACACTGACCATTTCGGGCATCTAAAACGTAAACCACTATCCACAACCATAACCACCCAATTTTACACCATACCACACCTAATACATAGCTATTACACTTCATCCGCAAATTCTAAGTGTTCAATTATCTTGTTGCAGGTCTGTTTTCAAAGGAACTGTCATATTTTAATATTGTAAATGCAAGCTCCAAACAATTAAAGTACCACTCGAAAGTCAGCCAGCTTATTCACAAACGCTCGTCAAGTGACAGAGGTTGTCCGAAGCAGGTTTGAGTAGAGTATTCCTTTATCGCAGTCTGGACACGACACCAGTACTTCCGTACTACTTTTAAATGATATATTATGACACGGTCTACCATGTGTAGGGCATTCTACTAGGTCTTAAAAAACTATAAATATCACGTTCTCAAGCTGCTAAAGTCTTATTCATATCACCGTAGTTGTGCTGGGAGCGCCTCCGAGTAGGCTTCTAGAGGGGCGCTATATAATTTCTCAAAACGAATGACTGAATGAATGAGTGAATATTGTACTAGGCACTTTATTTACGCAAAAAAGGCTAAAGGTGACGCGTAGTGGAGTAAAGTTCTATTCGAATTTCACACTGTACACACGTATAGTCACGGCTCAAATACTTATTTTCAAAGCGTCGTTTTAATTCAAAACAAAACTCACACCTGTTCAGCTTTATCTGAAATTTCCCGTTCTTAACGACAAAAAAGCGTTAAAATATTTTACGCCATCAAAACTTCTTGAAGTCCTGAAATACCAACGACTATCATTTTTAGAATAATTGCTCACAGCTATTTATAGCAGCACTATGAATATTTAAGATCATAATAATGATCTCATATCGCAAGCAGATCTAAATCTGAATTAACACTGCTTTCACATATCCTAATGTGATTCTTCCTTTTCCCCTTAACGCCATCCCTGTTTCAACTCTGAGCACCATCCCCTTAGCCGTCCGACCGTTTGCCTGCATAGACGCTCGGGATCTTGACGCCTGCCTGTAGATTTTGTTTGGATCAAGCTGATCAACTTCCTGTGAATAAGCTGGCTCCCTCAAAATCGTCTTTGTAGAAGCTGTAGAAATGTCGAGTTACAATTTCGATTACTCTATCAATTAACTCTAAATTAAAACGCGGTCATGCGAACTGAATTCGCCATCATAGGTACGTAGGCCTTCCTGACCAACTATATGAAATGCTGACCATTCCATAGACTACACCAATATGCCAACCTATCCAGTATCTCTTCATCCCTTCCTTTCGTCTCTGATATCTCTGTCCGCAATCTTGGTGTTGTCTTTGCTCCTCAACTTTCTTTCTATGACCACATATCAGTGTTGGACACGAGACCAAATGCTCGAGACCAAGACAGAGAGGTTCAAGACCAAGACCAAGACCGAAACCGAGTGGTCCGAGACCAAGACCAAGACCAAGGCCGATGCATTCGAGACCAAGGCCAAAGTTGCCATTTTTCGTATCTTTTGTTTAAAAAAAACAATAACCAAAAACCAGGATGTTTGCAGCCCTGAGGTAGACAGAGAGGCAGATGACGTAATTCCATGTAAAAATTAGACCTACACAGTCAAATAGGCAGACGGACGTACGGTCACAGCGTAATAATAGCTAGTAATCGTTTCTATAGCGCTACGTGTAGATGAGCGCGAGCACCAGCCTTATAATTCACGATCTACGTCTAGTCAGTGGATTGTCCGGCAGATATACATATTGAAGATCGAAGACTGGTCGACGGAGATGCGGAGGTATAGGCTCTGTTCATTACGGCAGAGTACGAGAGCGATTGAAGATCGAGTGAAGGATGGCATCGATCAGGGTTAAGAGTTCGTGAAATGGTGAGACCTTTACTTAGATTCAGGGATTAACACGCGAACACATTCATTCATTACGAAGTTTTATATAGCGCCACTACTACTCAGGAGCGCCTACGACCTCGTCACGGCTAAAAAGAAGTTTTAAGGCGGGTATAAAAGGAGTCTGCGTGGACCATTGGCGACAACCACAACGCCAAGGGGACCGTGTTCCAGAGCGAGGGACCAACCACTGAGAAGGCACGATTCTGTTTAGTAGTTGTAGGCGTACGGGCAAATGAGGATACCCAGTGAGCATACCCAGTGAGCATACCCAGTGAGCATACCCAGTGAGCATACCCACGTAAACGCCAACACAGACGCAGACATACCTGCTACGGAGACCCAGGCCCGCCGATCAACCACCGAACGAATGCAAAGTTTTGCCCTACAAGTTTTTTGCTTTCTTAAATATCATTTCACTGACACTAAACTAAAGTCAATAACTTCGACGATCTTAATATTACCGTACTTATCATTTTTTCTATCGAACATGACCCTTAGATGACCTCGAAATTTCTCTGCCTAGGGTCTGCAATTTCTCTGCCTAAGGAACCGAAATTTCTTTGTCTTGAGGCTGGGGTCCCTTAATTTCTCTGCCCAGGGCCCCGTATTTCATTCGCCTGTGGCCTCAACATTTCTCTTGCTATAGGGTCCCGGATATTCTTCGCATAGGGCCCAGAATTTCTCTGCGTGGGAGGCCCCGACTTTCTGTCGGCTTGCCTGTATGGACTGTCTACGGGACCAAACGGCACTAAGTAAAAACAATTTAAGCACGCAGACGTCATTTTTCTCCTACCATCATTGTTGTTCAACGTCCGATGACGTATGTCGTGCTCGCAATTGAATCCTCAATCATCGCCCAGTTAACGGCTCTCGACGCTGTCACAAGCCCACTAGCGAATACCAGCCAAATCATCAGACCCGTCTCCAGCCGCTGAGTAATGATCGCCATTAGTAGGTGGCGCTGATCGTTGTGGCCTCTAGCGATCATCGCGCCTCTCACGTCATTCCATGAGTGGAGAGCAACGCTCAATTTCATTAGTCACCTGTATAAGCCTGTATTGCGATTTGCGACATGGCACTTCTACGAGTCGCAACAGGACGTCTATAAAACAGCTATGAACGTGTAGCTGACTACCCGAATTTACGAACTGTACCCTGCAAACCGCCTTTTTGTAGGCCTAAATTGCGCTTTGTAAATTGGCGTCGTATAAATTATTTTGGAATCGTAGATAGTGAACTGCTCTTAGACTGCTTTACTATATCCATCGTCGGCGCGATTGAGAGGAGTTAAGCAATATATTTTGTTTCAGTTGTTTTCTGAAACGTAGGGGCGGAGACTTTGGGGGGGGGGACGAGAAATGTCAGATGGAGGGAATGGAGCTGCTTATATACCCCAATATTTGATGAAATATTTCATGAAAATTATGAATTTCTACAGTGTTTCCACTGTTCATCCTTTTTTGCTGCAGTGTTGCTTGGGAATTGACATTTTGTTTAACCTGACAGTCGCCAGACCCTATTTTTTCCCCAACGGTTCCCCAAAATCCAGGACCTATGCTGAAGAGCCTCAATACAGCTCAACTGT
Organism: Bimastos eiseni; assembly: GCA_959347315.1. NCBI lineage: Eukaryota > Metazoa > Annelida > Clitellata > Crassiclitellata > Lumbricidae > Bimastos > Bimastos eiseni. Next base: position 7,410,281 of record OY365822.1, on the reverse strand, counting down.
TTTTATATTCGTCGCAACCCATTCGTCAGCTATTACATGCAAGCAGTCGAAGCATGAAACCATATGCTTAAGACTATTTGTCCACGGCAGAGATGGTATATGCATATAAGTCGATGGTAGAAGCTCTTGCTGTAATATGAGCTTATAGAATACTTCGACCGAAGAAGCCTCTGCTTTAAAATGACATAGTACCTACGTAGATAAGAGAAGCACTGGTCCTTTGCTTTGGAATGAGCTTGTGCTGTCTATAGCATACGTCGATAGAAAAAGCCTCTGCTTTAAAATTAGAACCAACTGTGTGTCGATATAGAAGTCGTTGCCTTTATTTAAGCCATTTAGCATTGGTCGATAGGGAAGACCGTTACTTCAACATAAAATGATTAAATCAATGTTATTCACATAGGCCTAACATAGATACAGCACCTCAGGTTTAAGTTGAGATCATGGGTCGAAAGGAAGTCATTACTTCAATATGAGCGTGTAGTACAGGTCAATATGAGAAGCAATTGCTTTAACATTTACATCTAATTTACATCGATAAAAGAAGTCATTACGTCAATACGAGCCCGTAGTATATATAGGTCAATAGGAGAAGCCATTGCTTTAATTTGAGCATCTAGTTTATGTCGATAATAGAAGCCATTGCTTTAATGTAAGTCTAATTATGCATTATTGATTTCTGGATGTACGCCAGAGTTCTTGGCTCATCAAGGGCCATATTGACAACATTTGCGTAACAAACGCACGTAGTCGCGTAAGATTCTTTACTGATCTAACATGTCTTGTTGGGCAGCGGTGTCAATAATTATTAGTCGAATAAGTTGATTCAACTAACTTATTTTGTGCCAATTTTTCCATATTTATTCAGAACACATTGGTATATCGTAATCATAATCGTAATCCCCACATTTTTAAAGCGCCACTTTAAAGCCAAGCGCAAGGCACCAGCTTATTCACGAGCGCTGCGTCAAATCGAAAGGATTGTCCAAAGGACAGTCCGTGGGTGGTCAGAGTTCGGTTTCCAGAAGGTCAGCAGGGAGGCAGAGTATATCGACCTTCGAAGATGATTACTTCCAGGTGCATTGACCATGGATTTGGTAATCACGTCTCGGTCAAGCAGTGATTTCAGTTTAACGACACCTTACTATACCATTGATCATTAGCGTCGCCCTCCTCCTTATCCGGATTTGGGACTGACACTGCTAGAGTGTGAGCAGTGGCAGATTATTTGGTTTAGCACCATGCAAACGCCTCTTAAACATAGAATGAGCATGGACCGCGACCGAATA
>OY365822.1:7338713-7408792 GCA_959347315.1 Bimastos eiseni | reverse complement strand
AAAACACTTACATTGGAGAGCGAGAGCGGTTTATGGTAATGATTAGGAAGCGGTTATACCGCCGTGGCCACGATAAAAGCAGCGCTAATGGTGTCAGAACAGGCGGTAATGCGGTTGGGATGGTGGCAATTAGTAAAGCCGGAGGTAATGCCTTGGGGATGGAAATACAGGTGTAAAAGCTCGGTGATTACTGCGATAACGGATATAACTTCGTCCGATGTTGCAGTGATCTATATACGGTTAATATCTATTGAAGTAAACAGAATCTGGCCGCGATGTTAATTCGTAAGTTAATTAATAAGTCATTGCGCTACATGATAGAAATGCTTGAATATTCGAAATAATTTGAAAATGCAGAATACGTAACTGAATTATTCATTCAAGATTAGAATGGGTCTGGATGGGGAATAATTGGGGATGGGGTGGACGCAATGGGGTTTAATGGGGTTTACATTCTTATGTCTCTCTTAGTCAAACATGCCATCAAGCTCCACCGAATGGACGACGTCCTTTGGCAGATAGGCAAACCATCCATTACCAATATTTGACCAGGATATAACCTCGCTCTTCAGCGCCTGTCCCTTGCACCTGCGCTAAATAAATAAGTAGCCTACAAGTAGGTAAGCAACTACGCAAGGAAGGAAGGAAGGAATTAAGTGGGCAAGCTAGTAAGCAGATGCAAACGATTGATTGAGTGAGCAAGTAATTACTGCGTCTGCTTCTACTACTATTACAACAACAACAACGACTACCACTACTACTACTACTACTACTCCCAGTATACCACGACTGCTACCATTACTAGTTATTAAGCAAGTGGCACACGTCACGCACAAATAGCCTATATGTGTATTCGTCTAATATATATATTATATTTATGGATGTATGTATATAACTATATATATATATATATATATATATGTGTGTGTGTGTGTGTGTGTGTGTGTGTGTGTGTGTGTGTGTGTGTGTGTGTGTGTGCGTGCGTGTGTGTATGGATGCATGCATGGGCGTATGTGCTTATGCTAGACCACGCGCTTCTTGCTGAATTCCGCCGCAGGTTGTCATAGCCACCGAACGCAGCAGCTGCGCATGCAGTCGGCGTTGCCATAGAAACAACGTCGCCTAAGTCTCCAGATCGACGGATATGACGTCCGATGACGTCATAGTTACTGCGATCCTGCTCGCCATCTGCGTGGCCGTGATGGCGATCATTGGGTCCATCTGTAGAATACTTGGTAACTACCAATCGAGAGTGTCGCCGTCAACGCCATTCGCCAGATGTCGCGGTCGCTTCGAATCCTGCGAAAACGCGGCCGCTGAGTCCTTGCAGGTTAATTTTTTGTATTTTTAACTCGGCATCAGTGCGACCTACATCCCCATCGTCGTCATCTTCATTGTCATTATCGTCGTCGTTGTCGTCATCATCATCATCATCATCTTCGTCGTCGTCGTCGTCATCACCTTCATCGCCGTCGCTGTCGCCATCGTCATGACTATCATCGTCATCGTCGTCGTCGTCATCATCATTAATATTATCATCAACTTCATCGCCATCGTCATCGTCATGACTATCATCGTCATCGTCGTCGTCATCGTCATCATCACAATGAGTTATTGGCGACGGCCATGTTAATAGGAATAGATAATGCCCATTGTCCTCGGTCATTTTGCATGTCCCACTGCCCTATCACTGTTATCTTCGTCCAAGTCATGTCATGTCCATATTTATAATATCTATCGTCGTCTTGATCGGCCTTTTTTCGTTTTCCTTCACGAATCGGCAAGAGGAGGGACAACGAGAGCTCGAACGGTGGTCATTCCCTGTTCAGTAAGAACGTAGTACAATCGAGTGGTATTAGCGTCTTTGATATCGTGTGTGGCTTCACCTGGTGTAGCGCTCAAGCGTCGCCGATCAATAAACACCGCTCGGCATTAAAGAGGCGGAAATGCGCTACACGAATGCTCTTATCTTTTGCACAGCCAAGTAGAAGACCGGTGGGAGACGGAAGGGACGACCCTAGGACGACGATCGGCGCCCGATCTGTGCAGGAGGAGGTGGGTGAGAACGAGTCGGAGAGGGAAAGCAGCAGGAGTAACCAGGGTAGAATCGACGCATCGATCGAAAATTACCCTCCGGATGCAAAGAACGACCTCGAAGGAGTTCAGCGGTGGAGTCGACGTAACGAACCTTCGGCCTGCCATGACGTCGTGGAGGTTGTGGAGGACGGGGCGTTAGCTCCGCCCATCGGCGCTTCTGCTGTACTCCCTCCTCTGGCGCCCCTACGCGGCGATGATGACTTGGCGCTGGCTTCGCCCATCAGCGCTTCTGCTGCCCTCCCTTCTCTGACGGACGATGTCGTCCTTCAAGCGATCATCAACGGTAAATACATGCACGTCTTTTGCTTCGTATGGACAGCCGTCGGCGCCAGAATTGTCCCTAAAATTAACATTAGCATTCAGTGTTTTCTTCCTTCCTTCCTTCCTTCCTTCCTTCAGTCCGTTCTTCCTTCAATCTTTCCTTATTTCAGTCCGTCCGTCCTTCCTCCCTTTCATCTGTTTGCTTTTCCTTCCTTGCTTCCTTCTTTCCTTCCTCCCTACATCCCTCCTTCCCTCTCTCCCTCCCGGCCATCCCCTATCTTCCTCCAACCCTCCCTCCCTCTCTCGGTCGCTTCCTCCCCCTCTTTTCTTCTTTTACTCATTTATTTCTCTCTGCAGGTTGCGTATCTTCCTCGTCCGTGGAGGCACAGAGCGTGACAGGGCTGACAGGTGGCCTGCAGAGGGCGTTGTCATGTGACAGCGTCATGTCCGACACGTCAGCTGCTGACGTGGACGTCACGATGACGGATGCAAACAAGATCGGCCAACTCGAGTTTGGACTCAATTACGACAGGCAGGCGTCATCGTTATTATCTTCGCCATCTTCATCGTCATAAATATTTCCGTTGTCATCATTAGCTTCCTCGTCGTCATCAATACCTTCGTCGTCTTCATTATCTTCTTCGTCATCATTATCTTCAATATCGTCATTATTTTCATTGTCATCATTATCTTCGTCGTCATTCTCGTCATCTTTGTCATCATCTGTGTCTTCATCGTCGTTGATTGATTGGTTGACTGATTGATTGTTTGGTTGGTTGATTGATTGGTTGATTAATTGGTTGATTGATTGATTGATTGGTTGATTGGCTGGTTGAATGATTGGCTGGTTGATTGATTGGTTGATTGATTGATTGGCTGGTTGATCGCTGATTTCTTTGCAGTGGACTCAGTGACCTTGTGGTGAACGTAATCCAAGCGAGAGACCTCGAGCGAAATCCTGTTACTGGTTCTCAGGACTCCTACGTTAAGCTCTGGGTGACGCCACACCACGACGATCGCAAGAACCAGACAAAGGTAGGTCATCACAGATACTACTCAGCCACTCGGTGGTCTGCTCAGCTGCTCACTCAGCCACCCACCCACCCACTCACTCACTCACTCAACCACCCACCCAAGTGATCTAAAATTGATCATGATCAATTTCTTACACTCTTTATTATGGTGGTCACTGGCTCGTAAGTAATCAGCTCGGCAACACGCAAACCAGTCAGTCAGTCAGTCAGTCAGTCAGTCAGTCAGTCAGTCAGTCAGTCAGTCAGTCAGTCAGTCAGTCAGTCAGTCAGTCAGTCAGTCAGTCAGTCAGTCAGTCAGTCAGTCAGTCAGTCAGTCAGTCAGTCAGTCAGTCAGTCAGTCAGTCAGTCAGTCAGTCAGTCAGTCAGTCAGTCAGTCAGTCAGTCAGTCAGTCAGTCAGTCAGTCAGTCAGTCAGTCAGTCAGTCAGTCAGTCAGTCAGTCAGTCAGTCAGTCAGTCAGTCAGTCAGTCAGTCAGTCAGTCAGTCAGTCAGTCAGTCAGTCAGGCAGTCAGTCAGGCAGGCAGGCAGGCAGGCAGGCAGGCAGGCAGTCAGACAAGCAGATCGCCAATCAAACAGCCAACCATACAGCCAGTGAGCATATTTCTGCCATCGTCACTTAATGTCTCTTGTGGTGTTCCATGTTCCGTGTTTCGTTGGATTAGACGCAGAGGAACTCCGTCAATCCCGAGTATTCCGAGCGGTTCCGGTTCCGCGTCGTTGCGGACCAGCTGGACGAGAGCTGCGTCCAGTTCCAAGTCTACTCGTGCGATCGTTATGCCAGACAGAAGCTCTTGGGAGAGACGGAGGTCCGCCTAGGGGACGTAGACCTACGACAGCCTGTTCGAGTCTGGATGAACCTACACGACATGGACCAGGTAGAATAACAAAATAATCATCACCATCGTTTTCGTCATCATATTCATCGTAATAACAATGATAATAATTTGGTGATGATGAAAACTAAAAACCGTAATAATATTAATAAACAGTGATAATAATAATAATAATAATAATAATATAAATAATAATAATAATAATAATAATAATAATAGAATTAGTAGTTGTAGTGGAAGTGGTGGGGAAGATGGCGGCACATGGTAACTATTGATTACACAGGCTCAGATGGGAAACAGAGTTATTTTATATTCTATTATGCTATAATGAAATGTGACTTACTTATAATTTGCATTATATTGTATACTTTCATATTTCGAAGTAACTTTTCTGTGAATGACCGAATTAAATAGTTATTACCGTTAGTCAGATTTGTCGTTGAAAACTTTTTTTAGATGTCCAGACACGCTATAAAAGACCTCTGGATAATACGTCGTTATCGATTCTTGACCTTCTGGCTAAGATCAAAGCGTTTACTTGTCAGCGTAATACCTGATACGTACATTAACCACGGTTGCGTGATGCCGATGTTATTGGCTCTCGGCCTAGGCTGGTGATCAGACAATCCCTGATCCGTTATTGCTGGTTATAATACGTTGTTGGCGTTGAGATGATGGGGAGAAGCTGCGGCTTCTCAATCTCCCCAGTGGTACCCACTGATGGAGAAATTCAAAACAAAAACAAAACAGCCTAGGCATACTACGTTCCGGGCGTGCTGGTTTGTAACATTCCCTTCTGGGGAATCTCTGCAGAGTGGGTCTTCGGCTGTTTGCTAGAGCGCTCAAAGGGAGAAAGGCTAGAAGTTGAATGAAAACCTCCGGTCAGCCAAAAACATTACAAGTCATTACACAGCAGAAGCTTGACAGGTAGTGTTAGACCGTAAGGCAGTGCTGTCCAACACGCGGATCGCATGCGGCCCGTGGGTGGATTTTAAGTGGCCCGCTCGGGCTTGCAGACTGAAAGACGTTGGAGTAGGTAGCTAGTGTCTTTAGGGCCCTGCAGGTGACCTCTGTCAGAAGGCGCCCCGAGTACTTAATGAAGTCCATTTCTGTTGTTGTTGTAGAGGCCTGTTAGCTTCGGCGACATAATGTTTTCGATGGCCTACTTACCAACGGCCGAGCGACTGACCGTGGTCATTGCCAAGGCCAGGAATCTCCAATGTCCAGTCGCTAAGCAATCCACTGGTCAGTTCCACAGGGAAACTCTTCTGCTAAATCCCTTAATGTCTTGTCATTCTCAACTGAAAACTGAAATTTTCTTAACCGCCACGGAACGAACGAATGAATGCATGAATGCACAATTGAAAGAAGATTTGAATGAGCAGATGAATAAATGAATGAATGGAAGAGTGAACGAACGAATGAATGAAAGAATGGAGGAGTGAATGAACAAATACATGAAGGAATGAACGAATGCGTATCGATGCATTTCCTCAAAAAATGATTACTATTATATATATACATATATTTATTTCCGAAATTTGAAATCACCCTTAATCCAACATTTTTTGCTCAGAAGTGCATACACGCGCCTCTACGGCGCAATTGCAGTTGTACTGCAGAGCAATTGAGCGTGAAGAACTTGCTCAAGGTCCCTACACAGTGACTGACGCCCCGTACGAGGCTCGAACCCGCACGCTCAGCACACACTGAACGTTACGGGCCGACCGCTCTAACCTATCGGTCATCCACTCATGTGCCACACCAATGGTGTGGGACAGTGCATAAGATGAGGCATGGTGGCGTAGCGGTATGTTCTGTGCCTTGCAACCAAACAGTCGCAGGTTTGAACTCGCCTCAAGTCACTGAACTCACTACCTATGACAAGTTGCTCGTCGAATCTTGTCTGTGAGGAAGGCAACGGAAAGCCACCTCATACATCTCAACCCCGTGTGGCATCAAGACAATGGACCTGAAATCGTTCGGGCTGAGAACTCACCATCGTCATCGCCATCGTCATCATCATCATCGTCGTCGTCGTCATCATCATTATCGACATAATCAACTGCGAAAATGTATGATGATTTCTTTTAAACCTCGTTCCCTAAGTGCATCTTGTGTTGACGATGGTGACGATGTTCGTAAGGACATTGATGATGGTGACGAAGGCTGTGTGACTGTGTCGTCGTCATATTGATAATGAAGATTACTTGGAGATGACATCGTTTGTTGCCTGTAGACTGCTTCGCCAAAGTGCATATTCTTCAAAAGGGGAAGAAGGTGGCGAAGAAAAAAACGTCGAAGAAATACGACGCACGAAACCCCATCTTCAACGAAGCCATGACCTTCTCAGTACCAACCTCATCCCTACTGGTAAACCACTTCACCATTTATCCACCTACTTATCCATCCATCCATCCATCCATCCATCCATCCATCCATCCATCCATCCATCCATCCATCCATCCATCCATCCATCCATCCATCCATCCATCCATCCATCCATCCATCCATCCATCCATCCATCCATCCATCCATCCATCCATCCATCCATCCATCCATCCATCCATCCATCCATCCATCCATCCATCCATCCATCCATCCATCCATCCATCCATCCATCCATCCATCCATCCATCCATCCATCCATCCATCCATCCATCCATCCATCCATCCATCCATCCATCCATCCATCCATCCATCCATCCATCCATCCATCCATCCATCCATCCATCCATCCATCCATCCATCCATCCATCCATCCATCCATCCATCCATCCATCCATCCATCCATCCATCCATCCATCCATCCATCCATCCATCCATCCATCCATCCATCCATCCATCCATCCATCCATCCATCCATCCATCCATCCATCCATCCATCCTTCCATCCATCCACCCATCCATCCATCCTTTCACTCATCCACCCATCCATCCATCCTTCCACTCATCCACCCATCCATCCATCCATCCTTCCACTCATCCACGCATCCACCCATCCGTCCGTCCGTCCGTCCGTCCGCCCGCCCGCCCACCCACCTACCCACCCAATTTTGATTTGTCTATGTTTCAGTAAAGAAACCTGAATAATTGATTGATTGATTGGCTAACTGACTGCTTGATTGACTGCTTGCTTGCATGATTGATTGATTGATTGATTGATTGCTTGATTGACCCATCCCTCCACCCATTAATCCAATTGATCGTTCGTTCTTTCGTTCTTTCAGTCTGTCCAACTGCGGATCTCCGTCTACACAATCCCATCGGACAGAGGCGGAGGAGGAGCAGGACAAGGAGGAGAGGCCGCGAGCGACATCTACCCCGTCGGTCACGTTACCCTTGGTCCAAAGTCTGGAGGCATGGAGCTCGTACACTGGACGCAGACGATGACATCCCTTCGAAAGCCCGTCACCATGTGGCACAGCCTGGGCCGAGACTGACCCATACGGTCGCATGTGGAATATGGGTCGTGTAGGGGACCCGCGTGGGCCAGGCTTGCCGAGTCAGCGGCTAACTATCACGGCTTGAATGTCAGACTACGCGCCGACGTCTCAAGAGCTCCACAGAAGAACATCTAAGCGAGACCAGCGCCATCTGGTACGCTCAGCTGGCGGGCAAAGGACGGCTTCGTATAAGCCGAGGTCGTGAAACCGAAGGAGCTGCTCCACGAACCAGTCAGCGCCGAACTTTAGAGTCAGTGGTGCTCGCGAGCGATAACTTACTTCATACTCACAAATCATGTCTAGCAACAGCAGAGACTAATGCTGTAACTGGACTTCGTTTGGATTCAGACATTGACGTGGCAGTTTGACAAACTGTTTATAGCTTCCAGAGTGCTTTACATATATATATATATATATATATATATATATATATGTATATGTATATATGTATATATAGACGCTTCAATGTTCGCACATTCAGTCAGTCCGTTACTATTCTCATAGTTACTATTCCACCTGGCATTACTTTTAGTTAGTACAACAGTGAGTATTACTATTAGTTACTATCACATCTACTATTACCATTGGTTACCAATGCAGTAACTATTACTATTAGCTACTATTACATTCACTGTTACTTTTGGTTAGAATTACAGTAACTATTAATATTAGTTACTATAACACCCACTATTACTTTTAGTTACTATAACAATTACTCTCACTTTTAGTTATTACAGTAACTATTACTATTGGTTACTATTAACCTACTATTGCTATAGTTACTATTATGGTAACTATTACTATTAGCTATTATTACAATATGGTTACTTTTAGTTATTACACTTACTGTTACTGTTAGACTAGTTACTACTACAATAACTATTGCTCTTAGTTACTATTACAGTAACTATTACTATTAGCTACTATTACACATACGGTTGCTCTTAGTTATTATTACAGTAACTATTAAGTCAAACAATGTACACCTGCATGAAAACGAGTTTAAAGTGCTTAAAACGTGCGTCCTAGATATGACTCTTTAAAGTTCAGATTCAAGTATGTCAATTATCGAGGTCAGTGTAAAGGTCAGGGCGCCAGCAATATTATAATCCAATCGAAAGTCGACTTCTGGGGGGGTGACATCATTGGTTGAGTTCAGAAGATTTCTGTGCACTTCAGAAAACCTCGATCGAAATCAGACTATAGTTGCTCACAAAGTGTACGTTAGCACATCAGTGCTCGTCACGAATCACAGGGGCCGTGCATTAGTATTTGGAAATTGCAAGTCATGGCTCTAGCCAGAGCTCTGAACACTCTGCAGCGGCAGCATGTCTGACTTGCTAAAAGCAACGTCTTGAGCTTTAAAACATCGATAATAATTTTGGTAGGTTTGAAACACTTATTGTTGAAAAGTAATATAGAAAATCTATTTGGAAAGGCATTTTGAATTTTCCAAAATTCATTTTAAAACCATTTAAAAGTTGCTTTTATAAAATAATATTAAAAGTATTTTTAAAAACACGAAATAACATAGTATTTTCTGCGTTGAAAATAGAAATATAGCTTCGAAATATTTGTCCCTATTCGCTCGTAATATGAAATTTATATAGCACCAACTAAAGAGTAAACTCAGCAGCTGTAGCGTTGTTTATTGAACGCCAAACAGACGTACACTGCACACGTACTCATTGTCAGAGGCAAACAGACAGAGAGACAGAGACAGAGAGAAAGACAGAGACAGAGAGAAAGACTCAGCATACAGAAATTGACAGAGAGAAAGACAGAGATAGAGACAGAAAGAGAAAGGCAGAGAGAAAGACAGAGAGATTGGGAGAGAGACAGAGTCACAGAGAGAGAGACAGACAGACAGCAGACAGAGACATAGAGAGAGTGAGAGAGAGATACAGACAGAGAGAGAGGAAGAGATACATACAGAGATAAAAAAAGAGAGAGACAGAGAGAGATGAAGACAGAGAGAAAGTGACATAGAGAAATATACATACAGAGACAGAGAGAGTCACACACATACACACACATACAGACCAAGACAGAAAGACACACAGAGATAAAAATAGAGACAGAGAGAGATAGAGATGCATACAGACAGACAGACAGACAGACAGAGAAACAGAGAGAGAAACAGAGAGAGAAACAGAGAGAGAAACAGAGAGAGAAACAGAGAGAGAAACAGAGAGAGAAACAGAGAGAGAAACAGAGAGAGAAACAGAGAGAGAAACAGAGAGAGAGAAACGAATGTGTATACAAAGTCGCACATCAAACTCATTGTGCACAAAACATTAGAAAGCTACGTTTTACATTAACCGATACTAAACAAGAACTAATTAAAAAACACGGTCGTAGTCGTCTGACACTTAAAAAACGAACAGAAATCAAATCAACGGAAAAAACTCCACCGCACAAATCGTCATCGTGTTACGTTAGACATGGTCTGAGGTAGCTCTCCGAATACTCGCTAGGAGGCGCCAGACAACACATTCAACGCCGCTCCAAATGGTCATCGCGCTAACCATCCCTCACGTCAAGCCCGCACCCGTTGTTTACTGACAATGCATTAAACGTGGGATTCTTGCCCTACTTTTATCGTATATTTCCCAATCTTTTCCAATCCACATCCCAACTTATACGACCGTTTTTACGCAACGTATTAAACGCAGGATTATTTCCTGGTTTTAAGCGTCCATTTTTTCCATCTTTTTCATATACATCCCAACTTTTTCGACCATTTTACTCAATTTCCAGGCTTCAATCGTCTATTTTCCATCTTTCCGTAGATATCCCAATCTTTTAGACCATTGTAACTCTCCTCTCGTTGTCCATTTTCCTTTCTTTTTGACACTTTTCCCGACTTTTCCTTTCTTTCCCCCGGCCCACGGAGACCGCTGAGCCTCGGGTGAATGAAGGATGGCTAAGGAAGGGAACCCTTGGGTCACGACTTCGGTCCGGGCGGTGGTGGTGGTTCGGGGGAGCCCGCCCTCTTCCCTTCTCTGCCCTCCTCCGTTCCACCATCGTCGCTGTGCTGGCTCGATGTGGGGGACGGTTCGTCACCAGTAGGGTGAGGAGAGCCGACATCCGTCGTCCCTGAAGGGTCTGCTCTCTTGAGGGGGCAATCGGCGATCAGATGATCGTCCGACTTGCAGTTGTGACATCGCTTTGGCAGAGGACCACGGGGACATTTCGAGGCGATGTGATTGGCAAAGTCACCGCAATTGTAGCACCTGCAATCAATCAATCAATCAATCAATCAATCAGTCAATCAATTAATCAAACAATCAGTCGATTAATCAATCAGTCAGTCAATCAATCACTCGATCAATAACTCAGCAAGCCAGTCAGTCAGTTGGTCAATAAATCAATCAATAAGTAAGTAAGAGGGCCATCCGATCAGTCAATCAATCACTCAACCAATAAATCAACCGAGCAATCAAGAAACGAAATCGATCAAATCAATCGGTCACAAAATTGATCGATCGATAAATCAATCAATCATTCTAATCGAGTAATTAACCAATAGGTCTGTGATTATAACAGCACTTACATCGGACCAATAGATTGATCACTGAAATCGATAAAGCAATAAAACCACAGAGCCGTGATCAATAGCCTCGGCTGCACTGGCTTCCAGTGCAAAAGGCACCAACCAATTGCGCACCAAAATTAAGTCACAATCAGGTAATTAATTCAATCAATAACCAACGAACTATTGTACTTAGCAACTAACAGCCTCATAATACTTTGTTCGAACTTGGTCCAATGACTTTAAATACGATGCTAGACGTCAATTGGTAAGTCAATAACTCTCCTCTCGTTGCCCATTTTAGGAATCCCTAGCATATGACCTCCCTACGTGTCTGCGTGTGCCCACCAAAGGTGACACTTCTAATGACCATTGAATTGTATCGATTACCGGTGACATTTCTGTGTTTAATAACATTAAACATCGATGAAGGCTTCTCTGATTAAATCAAAACAGCGGCGCTATATAAACTAATCTTAGTAATATAGATGCGAATGTATTAGCACCTGAGTTTTCTGAACTTCTTCTTGGAGACTGGTCGTCGCTCGGACCCTTTGCAGTCGGTGCCCCCTGGGCCACAGACGAACGTCGCCTCAACCCCCTTGTCCGAGTCCCTGCACTCGAACTGGACCTCCTCACCCTCAGCCAGGCTCCGAAAGCCCTGCATCTGAATGACCGTCTGAAAACACAGGCACCGCAATGACACGTTTATTCACTAGGTGTCGCCAAAAACTGTTACATACTTTGTAATGAGACTGTTATGTAATCGAACATTTATGTAGCGCCCATTCAGTATATATCTACTCATAGGCACTTTTTACGCTTGTCTATTATGATGTTTAGTGTCATTATAAAGGAATATTTTACACCAATTTGCTACATTACATATCATTTACATTTGTGTTCGTAAATCTACAACCTACATAAATGTATATGTATGACTATGAATGCGCGTATGTATGCATATATGTACTAACAGTATGTGTGGATATATCTATGTATGTATTATACATTGCACATATAATAATAAAAATAATAATAGTAATAATAATAATAATAACGATAATAATAACAATAATATTATAATTAATATCGACATTGATAATAATAATAATATTAATAATAATAATAATAATAATAATAATAATAATAATAATAATAATAATGAGACAGTTTATATAGCGCCGTAGCTCATCCCAGGCCGAAAGAAAGGGCGCTGTACACGAGAACAAAATGTCAGGTAAAGTCATATATGATTGTTTGAAAAGATGCGTCTTAAGTCGCGATTTAAATGTCTCAAAAGAGACGACGCGTTCTTCATATGTTCGGGGAGACCGTTCCATGCAGTTGGTCCTTAGACGGAGAAGGAACATTCCTTTAACTTCGTAGAAGGCCGCGGAACATGCAGCAGTTTCGGCGTAATCGCAAACCACAAACTTCTAATGCATAGCGAGAGTCAAGCGCAGGGCACCGACTTATCCACGAGCGCTGTGTCTGGTCATAGGGATTGTATAAAAGGTCAATTCAAGGACCAGAATCCAGTCTAGTTCATTTTCAGTCAATCAATCAATATATCAGTCACTCAGTCGGCTGATTGGTCTACCAATCTGTAAACCAATATAACATGTCAATCATTCAATCAAACGGTTAGTCAGTCAATCAATCTGTCAACCAATCAGTCACTCATTCAGCCAGTCAACCAATATGACAGTGAGTCCGTGAGTCAGTCAATCAGTCAGGCAGTCAGCCAGGCAGTCAGTCAGCCAGCCAGTCAGTCAGTCAGTCAGTCAGCCAGCCAGCCAGCCAGCCAGCCAGTCAGTCAGTCAGTCAGTCAGTCAGTCAGCCAGCCAGCCAGCCAGCCAGCCAGTCAGTCAGTCAGTCAGTCAGTCAGTCAGTCAGTCAGTCAGTCAGCCAGTCGACCAGACAATCCCTCAGTACATTATGACCAGTTATTCGCCCAGTGTCAATGCAGGTCACAATACGCCAGGATGAGGCAACGTTCTCGCAACATGTCAGCGCATAATAATAAATTAAGCCAACAGCCACACGTCATAAGTGTCTGATTCGTTGTGTGATCTGCATCAGAGTGGCGCCAACTGGCGTCTATTCCCAGCGCACACCCAACGACCATCACCTTCGATTTCTCCCGCATGATGGCCTCATGTTTAACCCTGCGACCTCTCCTTTGCCTTTTGACCTACGGCGAATTTCCTCACGGACTTCTACACGTGCAGTGCTAACTGCGGCAACTATGCCGTAATTTTGAGCCCAGTCTCTACACACTTGACTACCAAGAAACGGATGGCCAATTTGACCATATCCAAATTTTTCTTCGCTACGAGAATAGAACGAGAAGATGATGTCATAATCAATCAATCAAACAATCAGTCAAATTAAAACCAATCAGGTTAACAGCAGTGAGATAATTTATTACAGGTGCCTCTACATTCGTAATAATCTTTGACTCGGACGCGCCGTCTAGCGAGTTGTAATCGAGTACAGTTGGTGCCCACATGAATCGGGTAGGACGACGCGTTTCACGCTCACATACATTATAAAAGGAGTCCAAGCCCGGTCACTGTTGGCAGCGTGCCAAGTGGGTTACGGCGATTTCACATCGCGCAGGAATTTAGGCGAGTCGGCTTTCGAGCGTAATACTGATGCAGTGCGAAAAAGCATATCTCCCCGTTAAATTCTATTCCCTCTGATGCAGCTCCCGCTCATCCATATTTGAGATTATGCCAACTGCGCAGTAAGAATTAGTACGACATAGCACCGGCGAACAAAAGCCACATGACCTCCTCGAGTGCTTTCAGAAAACATGCATGATTAAGTTCCTTATTGCTGGATATAAGTACACACACACACATTCATTAATTCATTGTATGAATTTATACAGCGCCGCCTAAAGACAAACTACTCTTTGGCGCTTCCAACGCTGTCCCCCGGCCTACAAGGACAGTCTTAGATGGGAATAAAGGGTAAATTAGGCAACGAGCTGAATGTTACAGGAGGCCCATTGTAGACCATGGGGCACAAAACAGATAAAGCCCGATGTTTAAAATAATAATAAGCATTCAATGCATGCAATGGTACAAGTGTAAGCTAAGAAGTCTTTTGACCGTTTCTTTATCATCTAGACACTGGGTCAGAAAGGTGATCATAAAAATAAAGCTATTAATGACGTTGCCAATTCTAAAACACGGTTCTACCGAGGGACACTCTACTAGCCAGTCATAAGTCGAAGTGTGGCCTCCCCGTGAGCGTCAGTTATGTCAGTTATAGCTAGACAAAGGGGAAGGCAACGTACCACCAGATACCTCGATCTGCGCCGTCTTGATGTCATTAAGACGCCATGAAAATTGCCTGAAACATTCAATTACAGCTTGCGCACCAACAACTCAATACGTGTAACCCATCAGAAACAAACGCCATTGGACGATCCCTGCATATAAAACACACAGACAACACAGTTAAGGTGTTCCCCGGGCCCAGACTTCCCTTTGGACAACCCCTCTGATTCGACGCAGCCCTCGTGAATAAGCTAGCGACCCGTGACTGGCTTTCGTGTGGCGCTCCAGAAGATTGGAGATCACGATTCCTAATGATGAAGTTCCAATGGAGCAACAATTTTTGGACACCAGCTTCGATGAATGGCCGGCTGGCAAATAACTGACATGCCTCTCGTATCCTAATATTCTCACATAGAGAAGAAGAAGAAGGAGCAGGAGGAGGAGGGGAGGAGGCATTGAACGAAGCGGGCAGCACTGACGACGCCATACCTATGCTGCTCACAGGAGGAGGAGGAGTACGCCCACGCTACCTGCTTCAGGCTGACCCTCTGCCTCTGCCACCTCTCTATGTCTGTCTCCCTCTCTGACTGTCTCTATCTCTGCCTGCCTGTCCCTCTCTCCCACTGCCGCTCTCTTGCTACTTCTCTTGCATTCTGCATATATATATATATATATATATATATATATATATATATGTATATATATCACTCTCTCTCTTACTCTCTCTGCCTCTCACTCTTTCTGTCTCTCTCTATCTTTCTGTCACCCTCTCTGTCTGTCTGTCTGTCTGTCTCTATATATATATATATATCCGCAACTCTGTCTGTCTGTCTGCCTCAGTCTCTTCCATCTGCCTCTTTCCACCTCCCACTCGTCTCCATCCTAGAAACCCTTTTCCAATATCTCCCACCTAAATAACAATCCTGTAGGCAAGTATGGATGAAATAACATCCAGAGGCCTGTAGCATTCACCTATTAAACCTAGGCAGTATTTATCATCCTGTGTAAGTCCTTGGCTTTTAAGAACTTATAGAAACCGATTCCCTGCGACCTAAATCATTACATGCCGTAATAAACCCGAAATATTTATCTGAAGGCGGATGTAACTCAGGTTAACAGGATCGGTTTACTTCCCTCCGCCCTCCACCCCGTGAGCATCGATTTGCCCCCCACGAGCATTAGTTATCCCGCCCACAACGAGTATAAGTTACCCCATTCCAACGAGCATCAGTCAACTCCACCCCATTGAACATCAGTTAACCCACCCCGCTCTCACCACCATGAGCATCAGTTTACACCATCCCTACACCCGTGAACATCAGTTTACTCCCACCAACACACACAAACTCCAACGAGTCTTACCCTACCCCGTGAGCGACAGTTCACTCATTCTACTCCCACCTCATGAGTATCAGCTTACGCCCGTCCGCCTCCACCACTGACCTCCCCGTGAGCGCCAGTTTACCCCAACTCCTACCCTACCCCGTGAGCAACATTTTATCCCCCACCACTCCAACGAGCATCAGTTAACCCCACGCTACCCCAGTGAACATCAGTTGATCACAACCCTCTCGTGAACTTTCGCCGCACATCAAGCGAACGCATAAGCCTAGGATTCCAGATCCAGTGCAAGGTTGACTGATGCTGACGATGCAAAGGTTCCTGGCGTTCCTGATCTAGGACTCATCATCGCAGCGGAGGAATACGTGTGGGCGGCGGAGGAATTAGGGTGAGCGGCGGTCGAATGCCTTCTTCCTTCCTGCCACAGGCCATCGACCTCTTCTTCCTGCGCCTGCTGAGGCGTAGGAGTTTACTGCCACTGTATGTAGCCTTCGATGACGGTGCTCTGAATAGTGGCTGAATCGGCTGATATAACGCCCTACTAAACACCCGTGCAAGATGACTATGTCAATAAGTATAGGTGCAGCTCTGTGAGTGTGTGTGCGTGTGAGTGCGTGTGTATGTGTGTGTCTGTGTGTATGTTTGTGTGTGTATGTGTGCGCGCGTGGTATGTATAAATGTAGGTGAATTCATGTGTGCATATGTATGTATGTATGTAAGTATGTATGTATATATGTATGTATGTGTGTATGTACATGTATGTATGTATGTATGTATGAATGTATGAATGTATGTATGTATGCATGTATATATGTATGTATGTATGTACATGTATGTATGTATGTATGTATGTATGCATGTATGTATGTATGCATGTATATATGTATGTATGTGTGTATGTACATGTATGTATGTATGTATGTATGAATGCATGTATATATGTATGTATGTATGTATGTGTGTATGTACATGTATGTATGTATGTATATATGTATGTATGAATGTATGTATGCATGTATATATGTATGTATGTATGTATGTATGTATGTATGTATGTATGTATGTATGTGTGTATGTACATGTATGTATGTATGTATATATGTATGTATGTATGTATGTGTGTATGTACATGTATGTATGTATGTATGTATGTATGTATGTATGAATGCATGTATATATGTATGTATGTATGTATGTGTGTATGTATGTACATGTATGTATGTATGTATATATGTATGTATGTATGTATGTATGTATGTATGTATGTACATGTATGTATGTATGTATGTATGTATGTATGTATGTATGTATGTATGTATATAAGTATGTATGTATGTATGTATGTATGTATGTATGCATGTATATATGTATGTATGTATGCATGTATGTACATGTATGTATGTATATATGTATGTGTGTATGTATGTGTGTATGTACATGTATGTATGTATGTATGTATATAAGTATGTATGTATGTATGTATGTATGAATGCATGTATATATGTATGTATGTATGTATGTATGTATGTATGTATGTATGTGTGTATGAATGCATGTATATATGTATGTATGTATGTATGTACATGTATGTATGTATGTATATATGTATGTATGTATGTATGTATGCATGTATATATGTATGTATGTATGTATGAATGCATGTATATATGTATGTATGTATGTGTGTATGTACATGTATGTATGTATGTATATATGTATGTATGTATTTATGTATGTATGTATGTATGCATGTATATATGTATGTATGTATGCATGTATGTACATGCATGTATATATGTATGTATGTATGTGTGTATGTGTGTGTTTGTACGTATGTATTTGTTTATGTATGTATGCATGTATTCGAATGTACAGGCATGTAATTGTGCATGTATATATATATATATATGTGTGTGTGTGTGTGTGTGTGAGTGTGTGTGTGTGTGTGTGTGTGTGTGTGTGTGTGTGTGAGTGTGTGTGTGCGTGTGTGAACGTATGGATGTATCAACTCCACACACCAATCCATCATTCCCTTTCCCCTTTTTCTCTCCTCGTTTCCACCAATCTACTTCCAAGCTTCCGGTTTCTATCAATCCACTCATTCATACCACACACTCAGACGCACACAAACAAATAGTAGTATGCTATTTTGGCAGTGGGGAGGGGAAGGAGCCAAATAGGAAGTGAGGAGGGAATTGAGCTAAATAGGAAGTGGGGAGTGAAAGGGGCTAAATAGGAAGTGAGGAGGGAATTGAGCTAAATAGGAAGTGAGGAGGGAATTGAGCTAAATAGGAAGTGGGGAGTGAAAGGGGCTAAATAGGAAGTGAGGAGGGAATTGAGCTAAATAGGAAGTGGGGAGTGAAAGGGGCTAAATAGGAAGTGAGGAGGGAATTGAGCTAAATAGGAAGTGGGGAGTGAAAGGGGCTAAATAGGAAGTGAGGAGGGAATTGAGCTAAATAGGAAGTGAGGAGGGAATTGAGCTAAATAGGAAGTGGGGAGTGAAAGGGGCTAAATAGGAAGTGAGGAGGGAATTGAGCTAAATAGGAAGTGGGGAGTGAAAGGGGCTAAATAGGAAGTGAGGAGGGAATTGAGCTAAATAGGAAGTGGGGAGTGAAAGGGGCTAAATAGGAAGTGAGGAGGGAATTGAGCTAAATAGGAAGTGGGGAGTGAAAGGGGCTAAATAGGAAGTGAGGAGGGAATTGAGCTAAATAGGAAGTGGGGAGTGAAAGGGGCTAAATAGGAAGTGAGGAGGGAATTGAGCTAAATAGGAAGTGGGGAGTGAAAGGGGCTAAATAGGAAGTGAGGAGGGAATTGAGCTAAATAGGAAGTGGGGAGTGAAAGGGGCTAAATAGGAAGTGAGGAGGGAATTGAGCTAAATAGGAAGTGGGGAGTGAAAGGGGCTAAATAGGAAGTGAGGAGGGAATTGAGCTAAATAGGAAGTGAGGAGGGAATTGAGCTAAATAGGAAGTGGGGAGTGAAAGGGGCTAAATAGGAAGTGAGGAGGGAATTGAGCTAAATAGGAAGTGGGGAGTGAAAGGGGCTAAATAGGAAGTGAGGAGGGAATTGAGCTAAATAGGAAGTGGGGAGTGAAAGGGGCTAAATAGGAAGTGAGGAGGGAATTGAGCTAAATAGGAAGTGGGGAGTGAAAGGGGCTAAATAGGAAGTGAGGAGGGAATTGAGCTAAATAGGAAGTGAGGAGGGAATTGAGCTAAATAGGAAGTGGGGAGTGAAAGGGGCTAAATAGGAAGTGAGGAGGGAATTGAGCTAAATAGGAAGTGGGGAGTGAAAGGGGCTAAATAGGAAGTGAGGAGGGAATTGAGCTAAATAGGAAGTGGGGAGTGAAAGGGGCTAAATAGGAAGTGAGGAGGGGAAGGAGCCAAATAGGCAGAGGGGAGTGAAAGGGGCTAAATAGGAAGTGAGGAGGGAATTGAGCTAAATAGGAAGTGGGGAGTGAAAGGGGCTAAATAGGAAGTGAGGAGGGAATTGAGCTAAATAGGAAGTGGGGAGTGAAAGGGGCTAAATAGGAAGTGAGGAGGGAATTGAGCTAAATAGGAAGTGGGGAGTGAAAGGGGCTAAATAGGAAGTGAGGAGGGAATTGAGCTAAATAGGAAGTGGGGAGTGAAAGGGGCTAAATAGGAAGTGAGGAGGGAATTGAGCTAAATAGGAAGTGAGGAGGGAATTGAGCTAAATAGTAAGTGAGGAGGGAATTGAGCTAAATAGGAAGTGGGGAGGGAAAGGGGCTAAATAGGAAGTGAGGAGGGAATTGAGCTAAATAGTAAGTGAGGAGGGAATTGAGCTAAATAGGAAGTGGGGAGGGAATTGAGCTAAATAGTAAGTGAGGAGGGAATTGAGCTAAATAGGAAGTGAGGAGGGAATTGAGCTAAATAGGAAGTGGGGAGGGAATTGAGCTAAATAGTAAGTGAGGAGGGAATTGAGCTAAATAGGAAGTGGGGAGTGAAAGGGGCTAAATAGGAAGTGGGGAGTGAAAGGGGCTAAATAGGAAGTGAGGAGGGAATTGAGCTAAATAGGAAGTGGGGAGGGAAAGGGGCTAAATAGGAAGTGAGGAGGGAATTGAGCTAAATAGGAAGTGAGGAGGGAATTGAGCTAAATAGTAAGTGAGGAGGGAATTGAGCTAAATAGGAAGTGGGGAGGGAATTGAGCTAAATAGTAAGTGAGGAGGGAATTGAGCTAAATAGGAAGTGAGGAGGGAATTGAGCTAAATAGGAAGTGGGGAGGGAATTGAGCTAAATAGTAAGTGAGGAGGGAATTGAGCTAAATAGGAAGTGGGGAGGGAAAGGGGCTAAATAGGAAGTGAGGAGGGAATTGAGCTAAATAGGAAGTGAGGAGGGAATTGAGCTAAATAGGAAGTGGGGAGGGAATTGAGCTAAATAGTAAGTGAGGAGGGAATTGAGCTAAATAGGAAGTGGGGAGGGAATTGAGCTAAATAGTAAGTGAGGAGGGAATTGAGCTAAATAGGAAGTGAGGAGGGAATTGAGCTAAATAGGAAGTGGGGAGGGAATTGAGCTAA
Source organism: Bimastos eiseni (assembly GCA_959347315.1). Taxonomy (NCBI): domain Eukaryota; kingdom Metazoa; phylum Annelida; class Clitellata; order Crassiclitellata; family Lumbricidae; genus Bimastos; species Bimastos eiseni. The sequence goes on along the minus strand of OY365822.1, from coordinate 7,388,426 downwards.
ATAGTAAGTGAGGAGGGAATTGAGCTAAATAGGAAGTGGGGAGGGAAAGGGGCTAAATAGGAAGTGAGGAGGGAATTGAGCTAAATAGGAAGTGAGGAGGGAATTGAGCTAAATAGGAAGTGGGGAGGGAATTGAGCTAAATAGGAAGTGAGGAGGGAATTGAGCTAAATAGGAAGTGGGGAGGGAATTGAGCTAAATAGGAAGTGAGGAGGGAATTGAGCTAAATAGTAAGTGAGGAGGGAATTGAGCTAAATAGGAAGTGGGGAGGGAAAGTGGCTAAATAGGAAGTGAGGAGGGAATTGAGCTAAATAGGAAGTGGGGAGGGAATGAAGTTAAATAGGAAGTGGGGAGGGAATGGAGCTAAATAGGAAGTGGGGAGTGAAAGGGGCTAAACAGGCAGTGGGGAACGAAAAGAGCTATAGGTAGTGTGGATGGAATGGAAATGGGCAGTATGCCATGGAGGGAATGATGCTGCAGCGGTGGAGAGGGAGATTTGTGAGGAGGAAGAAGAGATTTGACTTGACAATTCTCCAGTAGAAACGTCGAGGATTGAATGAGCCTCGGAATAACACATGTAAAGGGACACGAAGCAGCAACGTCTCAAACAAACATTTATAGTCTTTTCTGATACGTTGCGGGCGATATCTGTGTTCTGCAATGTATTGAGTACAGTGACATCCGGGTGCTCTGCAGGATAACGTTGATAAGCGTCAAAAAACCTCATCCTAATTTATGCTTCTCTATGCGAAACTTCTTCATTGAACACATTTTATTTATATTGCAACTTCCATATATTAAGTCATATCCACACATTGCCACAAGCACGCATACATCTGTCGACGGCAATACGTTGGTTGGTTCCACGCTTGTGCGTGGGCCCACCACAGATGACTCTTTTCAGCTTACTGTGCAGTTTTGCCAACATAATGTATTTTGTTCATTCACTGTGACATTTAACTTAATTCAACGACAACAACAACAACAACGTTTTGTGAGTAAAGTCGATGATGATGTATTATACCTGGTGAAGAAAGACATCCTGCGAACCATCGTGAGGGGTTATAAACCCGTAACCTTTGACCACATTGAACCACTTGCATTTCCCATTTCGGCGAGCGCCAGGTGTCTCTCCTGTTCAAAAGAAACAAACACGTCATCAGTAACATCCAACATGATCCATATGATCCATCCGATGATCGTCCATCCGATGATCCATCATTCATTAGATGATCCACCTATATAACGATGCATACCGTAATCCACCATGAACTAATACAATAGTAATTGTCTAATTACTATGGTCTACCAGAGTACATGACATTTTGGCACAGCCGTATTGGCACAGGACGCTCTAAAACAATATATTATAGATATGATTACCATAGCACTTTATTCCCCATGGCATTTTAGGTTAAGCCTCGCGAGCCTCGGTAGTAGAAGAAGGATCGGTGAAAAGAATACTGTTAAACTAGAAGCGGATTGATGAGCAGATTCATTCTTAAACGGAAGCTGGATCGATGAAAAGAATCATGCTTAAATAGAAGCTGGATTGGTGAAAAATAATGCCGTTTAGTTCGAAGCGGGATTGATGAAAATATTCTCGCTAAAAGGGTTCGCCGACAAGTAGAATTCTCATATACATCTCGCTTCCATTTAGGCGTGATTCTTTTCATCATTCTAGCTCCCAGTATAGCAGAAGTCTTATCATCGATCGGGCTTCATATATATTACATATATATATATTGTATCGGAGATCTGCGCCAAAACGTCCAGCTTCGTATCCAACACGATCTATATTCTACATATATTCTATAGCAGCGTTTCTCAAACTGTTCTAAGGAACCCTATATATATATATATATATATATATATATATATATATATATATATATATATATATATATATATATATATATATATATATATAGAGAGAGAGAGAGAGAGAGAGAGAGAGAGAGAGAGAGAGAGAGAGAGAGAGAGAGTTTCGTGAGGTGAAGACAAGGATTGCGCGGATACAGTTAGTGTCCGCTTATTGGCATCAACCAATTTAAAAAAAATATACGCTTTTCAGGAGGTCAATCGCATCCTGAGTGATGGAGGCAAATCCCCCAGTCACAAGGGTATGGAACGCAACATATTGCCCTCTAAGACTAAAAACATCCCCTTACGTGAAATTGAAAGCATTTGCTCTGGACCCTCTGTCTTGACGCCTCTGGTGTGTATAACTTAATTTAAAGACGCTGAACGTATGATAAACATTTAGTAATTGTAATCCTTGATCACAATCAGAAAGTGCAGACTATATTACTCAATTCTGCTTCGACGACTGTTGTATATGTGTTCCTGTGGTATTGTATTTCTGAATTTATATAGCGCCTCTCTCAGAAGTCATAATAAAATATATTCAGAGGCGCTCTTTGCAATGGCCCATTATCATAATAAGCGCCATTTTAACGTATATACTTGGTATACTGTCACAACAATTAGCAAACCAGTGCAAAGCCTCTTGTGTGCGTGTGTGTTTGCGTGTGTACGTGTTTGTGTGTGTACGTGTTTGTGTGTGTACGCGCGTGCGTGCGTTTCGTTCTCTGCAGACTATACTTTTTTCTAAGGGAAGAAGAGGCCTACAATAGAAATATAAAATAATTTTTTCAGCAATTCACTGCTATAGCTTCCGCCTGAGTCAGCCTTTCTCCAACCATCCATCCAATCACCCATCGATCACGTGGTCAGTCTGGGTCCACAAAGTCCAGCACCGAATGCCCATCACGTGTCACCACCATCACCCACCTCCCCTCGTCCAACCACCCCGCCCTTACGCCCAGTGTCCAGCGGAGGTCCACTAAGTCCAGCGCTGCCCGTCCGTCTCTCGAGCGCTGCCTCTCTCTCTCTCTCTCTCTCTTTCAGACCTCGCAGCTCCGTCCGCCTCGTTGCCATAGCAACGCGAGCGACGATAAATTATCGGCAGCACGTCAAGGTCGACTCATGTTACGGACCTGATCAATACCTTACACACACACACACACACACACACACACACACACACACACACACACACACACACACACACACACACACACACACACACACACACACACACACACACACACACACACACACACACATATATATATATATACACACATACATACACGTATAAAGACGCATACATACTGGTGTACAGCCATATATATACTATACTGCATAAAACTTCGTTGGCTCCACGAGTATGGTTAGCGAATGTATTTGCCTATACTGTGAAGAAATAAATACATATATAATCATCATCATTTCATAATTCCAGCCATATTGCGGAGATGGATACGAAGAAATTACTTCTATTGTCCTCCGTATTCGTATTGTCCGCATAGTACAGTGCTTCCCTTTTTTTATAGTGTAAGACTGTTAGTAAACACTTGATATTTCGTCAACATTTATCTAGTACTAGCCGTTAACCTGTGAAGAATCACGGGTCGGAAAATATAATAGCTCACGATTCACCCCGTTTCCTCCCATTGCACAGAAAGGCTACAACTTGCGCCCCGAAGGCAACGAAAAGCAACTGCGGCTGTCGCTATGTTTACCCGTGAAACGCCCTCTGAACAACGTTGTTTATACTCGCATATTAGTAACGGCGATTCATCAGATTCAAAATCGAGTTTTATCCAGAATTTCATGTTAATAACTACAAATATACTTAAATTTCACGATGTATTTAATTTTAATAACTGCAAAATATAGTCACATAGGCGTGAATAAAGCGGTTTTGAAACGCGAATCGGAAGTATACTCAGACATGGTTGCGCGCTGTCCAATCACGCGCCTTCGGACAGACGCAGCACAGAAAGACATAGACACGTGATTTAGGCAATTATATAGATAGATATGTCTATCATAATTAGTCGTCGTCTGCCTTTGTGTCTATTTAATTAACTGAACGTCCGTTCATCACGTTTGATCATCCCAACTCATCCAGCGCTCTGCCCGCCCACCAGCACCGTTTCGACAACGATCCTAGGGTTCCCAACACACTATGTAAATGCTGACTAGTCCTTCTCTCGCTAGGCGGTAGCGTTGTTTGAACCAGATGCATAACATGAAAGAGCCTTGCATGGATGTAGAAAGTTGAGTTTGACTCCTTTAATAATTAGTCAACATTCGCTCGTAGTGTACTTTAATAATACTGCGGTTGGCCGGTTTTAGATTCAACGAAGATGTCACGCCACATACGAAGTATACTATTGTTATACAGGGCCATTTCGTTGAAGTTCCATTGGCGAGATATTTAATCTTGGCACTAAAGAAATGAACTAAAAGTAGTACACATATGTATATATAGATATATATACTAAAGTACATATTTTATATAATTTATATATATATATATATATATACAACAGTGCAAGAGACTTCGAAAATGAACTTCTGGTCTGAAAAACTATATATATATATATATATATAACACGTATATAGGAAATGCACACAAGCATTTGATGACAAGTGCATAAGGAAACTGCACAGAATTTCCTGGACAGCAATGGTGACCACCGAACAAGTGTATCAAATGGCGACAGTTGACTGCAATCTGTTGGGCCACATCAAGTCCAGAAAACTGTGGTACTTCAGGCAAATCGTGAGACAGCCTAAAGACAGTATTGAGAACTGTGTAATGTTGGGTATAGTGGAAGAAAGCCGAAGTCGTGGAAGACCCAGAATCTGCTGGTTTGACAATGTCATGACGTGGACTGGTTTAAAAGGCACAAGCTTAATGAACATCGTACGAGACACAAAGCATTGGACACAATGACTGACGCCCCGGACGAGGCTCGAACCCGCGCGCTCAGCACACACTGAACGTTACGGGCTGACCGCTCTAACCGATCGGCCACTGTGCCACACCAATCCAAGATTCGCCAATATTAACTATTGACTATCCTTATAAAACGATGGTTTTTATACATTGCCATTTACCGCGCTCGCCAAAAACCACATAAATATTCCTACATTACATAAGTTAAATTACATTGCTCCCGACCTCTTCTATTCCCGTGCGCAATATGCTATTTATTATTGGCCATCGGCGCTCGTCACGTGTGCGACTGTTGCGCGCCGATTGGCTGCCCGGTCACCGCTCATAGGCCGTTCCGAAAACGCCCCTTTGGCGCTGATCTATCGGTTTGTATTCCTCCCACCGCAAGCAGGCGTCGTTTACGTCGATTGATAGATGGCGCTATTGTTCGCCTTGGCGTTGCAGAACCCTCCATTTATCTGTAATCGTGTTTTAAGGCTATAAATGCGCCATAGTTTTTATTCGAGGGGCGGAGTCAACGTCGAACGACGCATATCGATATATTAAGGCCCGATAAGCGTTTCCATGGAATCGCTTTGCTCGTTGTCATGGCAACAATTGTTGAAACAAAACACGGACCAATGAGATATAGAGCCCAAGCGACGAACAGACGCACATACGTAATCAGACGATAAACAGACAGAAAGAGGGGCAGAGACAGACGTAGACAAACATAGAGCGACACGTAGACCGATACGTTCACTTATTAATCGATTCACTAACGCAATGGCTCGTTGGCGTCTTTTAATTTCTCATCATTCTATCGTGAATTCTCTAGCGTTTCATTCATTCATTCTATCGTTCGCTCATTCACTTATTCATTGATTCATTCATTCACGTAAAACATTCACTCCTTCATTCGTTCACTTACTCATTAATTCATTCGGTCGTCAGTCATTCATTCATTCGGTTAGTCATTTACTCGTTTATTAATTGACTCATTCATTCATTCACTTATTTGTTCATTCAGTCTTTATTCATTAATTAATTCATCCATTCATTCGCTCACTAACTAAGGATACTTTCTAAGGTACTTTCTATTTCGTTCAGTCAATCCCTCATAAAAAGCGGACACTTGTTTCATCAGACATTTTAATTCTTGCTTCGAACACCAAGTATATATACTTTAAACATGTTGTACGAACGAACTGATCTGTTCACGTATATATATACACACGTAATATATATACTTCAATAAAGAATCTATGTAAATATATGCTGAATTTGTATATATATATATATATATATAGATAGATAGATAGATAGATAGATACACACAATAAGTGAGAATTGTAAGTTCAAACTGAATGCATGCACAATATATATATATCTGTGTATATATATACATGCACTGTGCTATATATAAATGTGCAATTTATATATATTTATACATACGTAGTTATAAAAGTATATATACATGCATAGAAGTCAACGCATCATATATATATATATATATATAAATATAAAACATCTAAGACAGGGCGGCCTAATTCCACACTTAATAGTCGTTTTCCAAGGGGTCAAAAAGCAATTATTATTCAATATAATCCTCGATCAAAAGCAGTCTGCAAATTAGGCTCCAAATCGTATTATAAGATAAGAGAGGTGATATAGAGACGTTAGTTAGTCTCTTAATGCGATTTCTTACTGATACACACAAATGCATGCATTACTCGATGACTCTGCATCTGATATCTGTAACTATCGATAGACTGAGTATATATACTTCTTAATAATAATGATAATAATGATAATAATGATAATAATAATAATAATAATAATAATAATAATGATAATAATAATAATAATAATAATAATGATAATGATAATAATAATAATAACTTTCGACAACTACCGGTGACACCCGAGAGACAAACTTCCTTTTCCAGAACTTGTCGGCATTGATCCAACGTTTCAATGCGGTGGCTTTTCAGGGCACTATGTCAAGATTACAATCCACTGACAAGCGGCGACCCAGATGGCCTGATGACAGATCCGTTGGCAATGCCAATGATGAATAGCACTATATGTGACATAATAGTAATAATAATAATAATAATGATAGTAATAATAATAATAAAAATAATAATAATGATAATAATAATAATAATAACGCTGATTTATAAGGCGCCGTAAACGCGGCGCTAACCATTACAATTGCGCCGTACAACCTTGAACGAAAGTCAGCAGCCGGGATAAGGAAGGCATTGCATAACCCTACCTTAGAAAACAGAAACACTTTCAATTTAGTTTTAAATGAGTCTATACTGAGTCTTAGGTGAAATGGATCGATATGCGTGGTCCAACGTGGCGATATAGATTCGGAAACGTCTCCCTGGTATGACCAAACAGTTGCAACTGTATACACGCCCTATTCACATCGTGCAATGCGTTGCTTACAACCACTCTTCTCGTCTAGGCCCCATCTTCTAAAAGTGTAGTTCCTCATATAATCAGTCTGCTGCCGATGAGTATGGTCTGTGACACGAACGATTCTTGTCTTATTCCTCCTTCCTCTCCAACTGCCTCTGTTACTGCTTTCCTCTAAGTCATTCCTCTAATAAGTATATATATATTCCTAAAAGTATATATACTTCCGCTGGCATCAACAGATCGCGGAGACCAATTTATATAGCGAAGTTTTGAAGCATAGAGACTTGATTCCGGACCGAAAAAGTATACAAGAGGCCAGAGTGATTTAATAGCAGCTCTTTCGATATCATAACTGAATTATAAGTTAAGTATTTATGGGGCTATCATGCATAGAACGAGTGGATTGCAAATGCCTAATAGGGACCTACAATTAAACAATTAAACATTGCAACCTTAGTTATACTATACATACGCTTTCTATTTAGTCTTTGCCGAAATTATATACATACTAGTTCACGTATATGTATTTGCGACAGTATATATAACAGTGGTTAACGTAGAGGAAAGCCAAAGCTAACCAGGAGGTCGAGAGTTAAAATACAATACATATTCACTATATGATATACATGCCAGAGATGTGGTCCCAAGACTGGATAAAGGAGGAGGGGGAGGTTGATGATCTTTCTTATCACAGTGTCGTTAAAGTAAGACTATATAGGCCCTACTGTTACTCTATGTTATGAAAAGCCTTTGCAAAATGTTTTTCCTGCTTGTCGACAGATACAAGTTTGCTGATATATCTAAAAAGTATATATACTTATTAGAAAATAGTAGCTGTTGCAATAACTTTATTGTTTGGCTAAGGATTAATAGATTGAATTAATAGATCCATAGGCGGAGACTTCATCATCGGTTTGGCAGTGGGCAAATAATGATCCTTACGCAAACAATAACGTTATTGCAACAGTTACTGATTTCTAATAAGTATATATACTTTTTCACTGAGGGCAAGTCGAAACAATTTGTGTTTCGGGAGACATGTGGTCGGCAAAAAATCTAATCCCCAAAACACATTCATGATGTAGAAAAAAAATGAAGAGTGGACACACGGTAGAAACGCAGGATATTCATGAAATATGTATGAAATTCTGGGTTTGGGATTTATAGGCAGCTCCAAGGGCGTCCAGATAGAGGGTCCGGAGGTGAATGCCTCCAATTTCACGTAGCAGCTCCATCCCCTCCAACTGAAATTTTTAAATTATATATATACTGTGACCTAAATGCATAGTGTTGACCTCGTTCTCTTATTTTATCATCACCGAAATATGTCCCCAATGACCGATTCATATAATATCAACGCCATGCATCCCTTGAAGGTCTGCCGTTGTGCAGCGCTGAGGCTCCAGCACTATATACATGTATATACATGTATATACATGTATATATATATATATACATGTATGTATTATACAATCACTTCCTTCTCTCTCTAACATTCAGTAGCTCAATTCGTTCGTTCGTTCGTTCATTCAATCATACATTCGTATCCCCGTTCTTTCACCCATTCATTCATTCATTCATTCACCCATTCATTCATTCATTCGTATCCCCGTTCATTCACCCATTCATTCGCCCATTCATTCACTCACTAACTCACCCATTCATTAATTCATTCACCAATTCATTCATTCACCCTTTCATTCAATCGTATCCCCGTTCATTCACCCATTCATTCATTCATGTATTAATTCACCAATTCATTCATTCACCCATTCCCGTTCATTCACCCATTCAGTCGTGTCTTCGTTCATTGATTCATTGATTCATTCAGTCAGTAATTTTTTCATTCACTCGCACCTGCGTTCATTCACCTGCCTTCATTCATTCATCCAGTCAGTATCTTATTAATTCACTCATTCATTCAACATCGACTTCACTCGTTCCTCTGCCTTGCAAATAGATGGAGGTGATGAGGCCTTGCGATTGGGTGGGGCCGTTGGATGATTCGCAGGAAAGGAAGCGATGAGTGGGTGGGGTAGGAAGTGGGGAGTGTTGAGGAGACCAATATCAGAGGATCAAGGGATGCGACCGCTGGCGGCGACATAGGACAGACCACCCCCATCCCACTCCATTCCATCCATCTTCCTATATTCACCACAACCTCTCACCCCTCGATGATTGACTGGTCCAACTACGCAGTCAGCGGCTTAAAGCACAGATATAGAATGTAACAACGGATAGAGACCAGCCACAGGGAGTGGGAAGACCAAACAGACATACGGAGAGGAAGAAGAAGTCAGCCAAGCACAGATCAAGAGAGACGGATAGAAGCGCTTTGATGTCTTATCCATGGTAATCTCATTAATCAGTTGGGATGCATGACCGCACGAATGCGTTACTTAATGCAAAGGAAGACAGCTATATGCAAATATATGCAAATTTATACATATAGATACATATATATATATAAATAAATATATATATATATATCCAAGTCCAATCGACAAGCTACGGTAAATATGATTACATGATAGACTAGTAAAAGACTTTAACTGTACAGCAGTCATGCAATGCGGCCAGATTTTAGCAACGCCGCCTAACGAATGAAAGGATTAGTCAATCCTATATATATATATATATATATATATATATATAAATAGGGAACTAGCGGGTAATGACCCCGTCCGTGTCCTTCTGAACTCAGCATCTTACCATTCAACCATCTCCCCATCACCTTTAAGTCATACACATATACATACGTACATACATACATATATACATACATAGATACATGCATGCATACATACATACATACATACATACATACAAACACATACATACATACAAACACATACATACATACATACAAACACATATATACATACATACAAACACATACATACAAACACATACATACATACATACAAACACATATATACATACATACAAACACATACATACAAACACATACATACATACATACATACAAACACATATATACATACATACAAACACATACATACAAACACATACAAACACATACATACATACAAACACATATATACATACACATACATACATACATACAAACACATACATACATACAAACACATACATACATACAAACACATATATACATACAAACACATACATACAAACACATACATACATACATACAAACACATACATACACATACATACATACATACATACAAACACATACATACAAACACATACATTCATACATTCAAACACATACATACATACATACAAACACATACATAGATACAAACACATACATACATACAAACACATACATACATACAAACACATGCATACAAACACATACATACATACGTACAAACACATACATACATACATACAAACACATACATACATACAAACACATACATACAAACACATACATACATACAAACACATACATACATACATACAAACACATACCTACATACATACAAACACATACCTACATACAAACACATACATACATACATACAAACACATACATACATACATACAAACACATACATACATACAAACACATACATACATACAAACACATACATACATACATACAAACACATACATACGTACAAACACATACATACATACAAACACATACATACATACAAACACATACATACATACATACACATACATACATACATACAAACACATACATACATACAAACACATACATACATACAATCACATACATACATACATACAAACACATACATACATACAAACACATACATACATACAAACACATACATACATACAAACACATACGTACATACATACATACAAACACATATATACATACAAACACATACATACAAACACATACATACATACATACAAACACATACATACATACAAACACATACATACATAGAAACACATGCTTACATACAAACACATACATACATACATACAAACACATACATACATACATACAAACACATACATACATACAAACACATACATACAAACACATACATACAAACACATACATACAAACACATACATACATACATACAAACACATACATACGTACAAACACATACATACATACAAACACATACATACAAACACATACATACAAACACATACATACATACATACAAACACATACATACGTACAAACACATACATACATACAAACACATACATTCATACAAACACATACATACATACATACATACAAACACATACATACATACATACAAACACATACATACATACAAACACATACATACATACAAACACATACATACATACATACAAATACATACATACATACAAACACATACATACAAACACATACATACATACAAACACATACATACATACAAACACATACATACATACAAACACATACATACATACATACAAACACATACATACTTGCGTACATACATGACTTCAAAGACAGAACGTAATTATGGTCCTTCATTGGAATGTAGGCACCTCAGGCATGGAGACCTGTCGCTCGTCGCTCAGGCCAAACCCGGCCTCTGTCCTGTCACTTCTGGCCTTCGCCGCGTGATTTGTTACTGGTCTTTGAGGCCGACATTTTAAACTGACATCTTATTTTGCTGTTAACCCTGTTCATTTGTTGAATACGGGGCTCGGGGGCAAATATGGCGCTTCAGTCGTGGGGTAAAATGCTTGCTCATAACCGGGCCACGGCCACAAGAATGTTTATATATTTAGGTCGGGTCATCGTCAGAGAGGGGAATGCTCTTCAAGTGAGGGAGGCAAACGAGGCCAAAGCACAGGAACAAGGCCCTTGACGGCTGGCTACTCCACCCTTGGGACCTAGCACTCGTAATTAATGTCCTAGTCGGCCTCTGCTGAACCGGGGTGCCCACTCTCTCATGGGGGATAGGGGGTATATTTGACTGCCTCTGCATCTCTCTCTCTCTGTCACTCTATCTATAACTGTCTTGCATTGTATACAGTAGTGGATCACCCCCTTTCACGTTTACCCATCATTCAGTGAAGCATACCGATCATCATCATCATCATCATCGTCGTCGTCATCATCATCATCATTCCTTGGGCTCATAACCCGTCGGTGTCCACTGCAACTTCTCCAAGTCGTTCGGTCTTGCTACTTCCTTGACAACACGTAAATTTCGTCCTCACACCACTCTTTCATATCACCAATCCACTACCTACAGGGCCATCTTCTTATTGTTTTTCCATCCATATCTCCGCAGTCTTCACTACAGACAATTGTCCTTCATTCTGCAAATGCCACCTCATTATGAATTACCTACGGATTACACAATACAACTCAAACATGCATTCAAACATACAAACACACACACACACACACATATATATGCAAATGAACACAATCGTTTAAATGTACAAATGAAAATGAGGTCGAAATAATTGCATAAAATTACAGAATACAGAGCAATCCAGGAAATGGTTTCACAAACCTTAAAGGACACTGAGTGAAAGAGTATAAATAAGAACTTAGAAAGAGCACTTGAAGAAGAAGAAGAAGACGCCGGTTTTATGGTATTGAAGGAAGAAGCGCAATCGATCAACTACTCATACTAAGATGACGAGACAGAATACTTGAAAATACCAGAAAATCTTCATCAACTTCATCATCTTCCTATGTTCACCACAACCTGTCCCCCCTCGACGATTGACTGATCCAAACATACTGTCAGCGAGGTTAAAGCATATACATGTAAATACTCATTTGCATAAATACAAACACACACACATACAAAATCTTGACCAACTTCATGGACTTCAAACAAGCATTCGATGCTGCACATTGCCCGATATCATGCGGAGAGCGATGTAAACTGCATGAATACTAGAACAACTAACCAGATTAACACAAGTGGTAATTATATCGAAATTCATTAAGTATATGACTACCATATTTTTATTATTATTATTATTATTATTATTATTATCATCATCATTGTCATTATCATTATCATTATAATTATTATTATTATTATTATTATTATTATCATTATTATCATTATTAATCAGCACTTTTATTGCGGCCGTGTCTAATGCTGAGTGCATCAATCTGTGGCGTGTCAAATAAAACCGCGATAAGGTCAATTCCAAGAAGACAGAGAGACAGCCTACGGATGGTATCCCAACTGAAAAGGGAAGGTTTTGAGGTCATAAAAGCTGATAAAACGTTCACAGAATGTTTTCACACTATAACTGAAGCCTGTCGACAAAGATGCTTCTTATCCCCGTATACCTATCTTACCTGAAGAAGCAGTAATGTCAATCAGCCTTAAACTGTGTCGATGCTGGTATAAAATTAAATGGAGGACTGCAGTGAGTACGCTTGTCCCCAGGGTTCACTGTGACTCTTTTTATACTCGCCTTAAAACTGCTCCTTTCAGCCGCGCTGGGGACGGGAGCGCTCCTGAGTAGCAACCCTGAATGGGCGCTATATAAATCTGTGTAATGAATGAATGGATTGATTGGACTCCTCGCTTAAGGTCGACCATGCAGAACTACACGATACCAGGACTGAGTTTTACGAAACCATCCATTCGAAGGTTCAGCCTAATGATAATCGCAGAGAAAACCAGAACAATGGTGATCGAAATGACGAAAAGAGACCCATTTATATCCATTTATATCGTCTATAAAAGGTGGCCGTTGAGCAATGGCTAACACACTGGGATGCAAAGCTACGGAACCGAGGTCGAGACCCGTATCCCCGTAGGATTGGCTAGTCCTCCTTTCGCCAGGTGGCGGCGTTTGTAAAATTAGATGTATAGTGTAAGGGAGACCCTGCGTGGCTGCATGCCGACGGTCAAATTGAACTCCAGGGATAACTCGACATCGTTCGTTCGTACCCTGTCCGTCATCAGTTTGTGAATTTGCAATTAAACGAAAAAATATTATTAATAGACGCCGATGGTAGCAACAAACTAAAATCGAACTTCACAAGCATTTGGAATGATGAACAAAATGTTATTCAGAAGCAGAGAATTATTCACAAATCTTTGCATGACAATAATCAAACCACCAACACAACGCAGTAGGTCACAAATGTAAATGTTGGTAGGGTTCCGGGCCTGAACAATCAAATTGCGTCACGATGATGCAAGCAATTTTCCTGACCAATGACCAACGACAATGGTAGACATTTATTCGTACCCATCGCCGCTATATAGCAGACATCAGGAACTGATGACAAAATTATATATATATATGCGAGACATATAATATATATGTATATATATATATACATTACACATGTAATATACACATATATATGTATAAGAAGTTCCTTATAAATACAGATGTATTGAAGCGTTCACTGTCGACAGCGAAGTATTTGACATCTCAGTTGAATTAAGCTCTTCGTTTTTACCCCTCTTCAGGGTCCAGTGGCGCGACCCTGCAGAGGGTAATGATCGTAACGACCCCTACCCACACGCAACCCATTGGTTCACGGGGTCGATGTCATAGAGAGATGGCGGCCTGTTACCGCGTCTATTCATTCGACAGGGTCAAAAGGTCATCGCCGCTTTATGAACGGTATCGAAAACACGAGGGGCACAAAAACGAAAGAATGGGGCTAGCACGTGACTCGGTCTTTGTGTTGGTTTGCGTGTCTGTGTATGGATCTATCGATGTAGGTCTACGTCTCCGTTTCAACTCACTCGACTTGGTTGGGGTAATATTATGTGATTTCTCGTTATCATTCAAAAATACGCTAATCCGTTAAATTGATTCGGTCATTCATTCATCGATTCGGTCATTCATTCATTGATTCGGTCATTCATTCATCGATTCGGTCATTCATTCATTGATTCGGTCATTCATTCAGTAATTCGTTCATTCAGTCAGTCATTGACTCGGTCATTCATTCAGTAATTCGCTCATTCATTCATTGATTCGGTCACTCATACAGTCATTCGTTCATTGATTCGTTCATTGATTCGTTCATTGATTCCCTCATTTATTCAGCAAGTAATTCATTCATTCGTTCATTCATTCAGTAATTCACGAGGGTTGAACCTGCACTCTCCGCGTTATTGGCAGACCTCTCTAACCAATCGGCCACCATGCCACACTTAGCCATCCGTCGGTCGATTTCAGTATATCCGTCTCTCCGTCTGTCAGTCTGTCTGCTTCTATATACGTCCGTCTGTCCGTCTATCTTGCCCTCTCGCTCTTCTTTAAGTTTCTTTCTCACACCCTCTGTCTCTCTCAATACTTCCCATTCTCTTCGTCCCTCCTTGCTTCCGTCCGTCCGTCATTACGTCTGTCTGTCTGTCTGTCTCTCTCTCTGTCCTATCACCTGTTTCTTTTCCTTGTCCTCAACTACAAGAAGCCTCCCTCAATAACAGCAAGACGCTAATTGTTGACATGACCCAGAAAAATAGCTGTCAAACTGACCTAAATAGCACACGCACCAGAAGGGACAACACCGTATTTACACGCGTGTCATAACCAAATATATAACTTATATATTCATAAATATGTAAATAAGTATATATATAATGTATATATATATATTTATTTCCAAACACAGATCGATGTACATAAATGTATATATTTAAGTATTTTCTTTCGAGCGCTTGGCACATATATATATATATATAGACATATATACATGTATATATATATGCACATACATAGGCAATCGATTTTAGCGTGAAATTAAGCATGCAATCGATACTCTAAAAATAGATGACCTGGAACATATAATAGTTGCGCCAGTGACCTGACACAAAAATCCGCTCTGGATGTGGTCCGTGATGAAGGTAATAAAAAAATGCTTCCTTTCTAGTATACAGACGCATGCGCTATGACTAAGATGGACATAATGTGTGTCTGCCTATGTCTGTCTGCCTGCCTGCATGCCTGTCTGTCTGTCTACCTTGTTCCAATAAACCCTGTCAAAAGCGTGGTACAACGAAGGTGCATCATAAGCATTAAAAACGAGAGGAAGTTTAATCAGCTGACGAAGGAAGCAGACGGAGACACGGCCGTAGAATGTCACACAAACATACAAACACAAACATATGTATATATATATATATATATATATATAATAAAAACACACAGAAAACATACATATGTATACACATGGATACAAACATACATACTGTGCAGTACAAACATTCACATATACGATATTCAGCGCATACATTCGTGCAAACTCTAGTCACACATACATACATACACATACACACATACATACACCCACCCATACATGCGTGGTTGGGAATAATTCCCCGCCTCATTAGCCTAATGGCCTTCTAATTAATTGCCGCCCACGCGCATACTTAAATCGCAGAATTAACACCACGTTATATAACACGCCTCATTGCGAATGCGGATTGTGACACAGGGTTACCAAGGACATAATTTCACTCAGTCATCTGCTATTCATGCGCCCGTTGAAAGTCATGCCTGCAATAAAACGACAAGTTCGTTAAAAGCGGATCATGACCTCGCGAAAACGGGTGTCATTTAAATTAAAGTGGGCGATGTTACGAGCAACACTCTTGCAACAACAATTAATCCCTAATAGACTTCTATACGATTCGTTTTTGTTACTCAGTACGCGTGACTGAAGGCATAGAAGGTATGCCAGGTCATGAACATCTAGATTAGCTCCTATCTAGATGTTAATAGGCAGGTATAGAAGGTATTTAGAAGGTATACAGATATTATAGCAGGCATGAAAGGTACGGAAGGCTTGGAAGGTAAGGAAGGCATGCAGGACACAGTATAGAAGGTATATAAAAGGTATTAAAGGTATCGAATTATAGAGGATATAGAATGTATGGAAGGCATAGAAGGTATGGAAGAGAGGAAGGGCATAGTAGAAGATATACAGAAGGTACAAAAGGTATAAAAGGTTTAGAAGGTATCGAAGGTATATAGATGTTATAGAAGGTATGGATGACATAAAAGGTATGGAATGCATGGTAGAAGGTATATAGAAGGTAAAAATGTATAGAAGGTATCGAAAATATAGAAGATATAGAAGGTGGGGAAGGAATAGAAGGTATGTACGGTATCTATAATAGAAGGTATAGAAGGCATACAGAAGGCATACAATACCTTCTATTGAATAGAAGGTATTGAAGGTCGGACTTGGGCAAAGATTAGTAATGCGCGATGCGATGAATAATATTGTATAACAATTATACTGAGGAATTGTGGATCACGGTGACTTAACTACCATTAATTAGCATAGATATCTTTAGTGACTGTATGAACTAAAGAGTCCTATACTATCAGGACTCTCAGGAGTCATACACTACGCGTGTCGTTTTAATTAAACGACTCTGGTGAGATCAAAGAAATTCTAAGCTGACAAAGTTCCGTCGCCCAATCATCATCACCGCCATCACCACCATCATCATCATCTCACCACCACCATCGTCACCATCGTCGTCATCATCCTCGTCGTCATCATCATCATCATCATCGTCATCATCATCATCACCACCATCACCATCGCATCGCCATCATCAGCATCGTCAGCAGTATAGTCCTCTGTTTAAATCTTATTTCCACCTAATTGTAATTGAGTATATTTTCTTATAGCGCATTCATTAATAATACAATACAACCGCATTTGACATAGTCGACCACTTCTTCAAATGCTTATATGATTATACGGAAGACACGCACAACAAAGCTCAGAGCATTGTTGAGCAGTTGAGTATGAAGGACATTCTCAAATTAACAGTTGGAACCATCTTCCATGGGAACTGTGACTTGAGCTAACTATAACATTTCTCTTCCCATGTTTCGGAAACGCCTCAAGTGTTCAAACCATTTCTGGTTGGGAGCGACTCTGAATTTCAAGTATAGATTGCATCGTAATATAACGCGATTTAAATACAGGTTAATGCACAGTTGAAAAATAAACTTTATTCTGTTTTTGACTCCGCAAAGAAACTTCATTTACTCAACATATTTAAAATGTGTAAATATCTAATATATATATATATATATATATATATATATATATATATATTATATACATATATTATGTATGTAATATGTAAACGTATATAGACCGTTTTAGGTCGTTTACATGTAAGTGTGTAACACAAAAGTACTACATTTACACTCATTCTAGAATCATATTTCTTACAATTCTAGGCGTCCGTATCAATAGTATATATAGAGACCATATATAAATAAATAAATAAATATATATATATATATATGAGATATATATATATATATACATATATCTCAATTCTACCCGTATTTGCATATATATTTTATCATTCAAATTCGACTTATAATGTTTGCAACTTATGGACACGCTTTATATATATATATATTTATATAGGCCCTTACATATTTATATATATATATATATGTGTGTATATATATATATATCAACTGCCTTTTAAAATTATACATGTAAGCATATACAATTATATATTATATATATATATATATATATATATATATATATTCTGCAATTAGATTCGTGCCTTGTGACCGTGGATGCATGGTTGTAGGTTCGAATCTATACTTCAACAAGCACATACATACATAGGCCTATACACCGACCAGTGGACAATTATATATACCAGTGAGAATATCATTGGGAAGCCACCCACGCATCTCAACCCCCGTCCCAGTGCAGAAAAGTCAATGGACCATTCATTCCCTGCGGGCTAAGAACTCACCATCATCACAGACCTACAAACCTATACAACTTCATGAATATGTATATATTCATTAATAATAGGTATGTATAAACGCAATTATAATATAATTGTTTCATCATTAGGTGCATATAAATAACACTATATATATATATATATATGTGTGTGTGTGTG
This sequence comes from Bimastos eiseni, assembly GCA_959347315.1. Taxonomy (NCBI): domain Eukaryota; kingdom Metazoa; phylum Annelida; class Clitellata; order Crassiclitellata; family Lumbricidae; genus Bimastos; species Bimastos eiseni. The sequence goes on along the minus strand of OY365822.1, from coordinate 7,369,340 downwards.
TGTGTGTGCCATGGGGGATGTGTAAATGGAGTAGTAACTTATATATACCGCTCTACGTTTGTTATGAATAATATATATATATATATATATATATATATATATATATATATATATATATATATATATATATATATATATGATAAATTACGTGTCATAGACATAGTTACGAAGTGCCTCCTATGCCTGCTGTAAATAGTGTAAAAAGTATGAGCTTAGACGCATTGCACGAGTGAGCGATATGAAGATGTTACAGCAATCAAGGAAGGCTATAAGAAAGAGTGGCTGTGAGAAGCAGGTATGTATACAAGATACGAGGTGTTACAGACTTAATATTCTCAGCCTTGGACCCTTTGTGTACGAGGGCGGTCGCCAGGCCCATCTTACCTGCTCTCTCCGCCGAGAGCAGTGTACGGTCAGTGTGCTCATTATAGCAGAATTGACCAGAGGGAAAACGTGGAACAGAGAAATTAAATAAATTTCAGGCCCTGCGGGGACATGAATCCAGACGCTATTGATCGGAGCACTAAGAATACACAATACTGGCCCAACTTGAAAGCATGCGTGAAAAAGGTTTTAGAAAGCATAAAAAAAATAATGAAACGCTGGTAAACGTATGAACTGCATCAGGTGAAATCAGAAGTAACTCAATGGCTATTGGATGTTGCAGAGATATAAAAGAATAAGAATAAGAGACTTAGAGTTTGTTTGTGGATATAGCAGAGTCCGAGAAAATTGGAGAACTATGCAAGAAAAAAAAAATCAAGAACAATTAAATCGTAATCAGGCCATTTAGATCGAGAAGATAAATCGCGTGATAAGAACCAAAATAGCCAGAAAAAGATAATCAAAAAACGAGAAAAAATAACTGCACCGAAAGAAAGAACGTCTTCAGGAACTTTGTGAAGTCCATCAAAATCGAGAAATTTTAGAAGAATGACAGGACGAAACATAGGGACATTTACACAGGGAACGAAGAACAATTACTTCCTGGGCATATCACCAATGAGACAGGCGTGAAAATGACAGAAAGGCGTCGAAAACGGTGAGAAAAATTATCAAAGAACGAGAACAAAACTTGATCAAAGAACGAGAACAGTAATTTAATTTATCAAAAGGACAAACACAACGAATTTGAACAAAGGGCGAATGCAAGATTCTAATCAAGGAGCGAAAACTAAAGATTGATAATTATTGAACAAATGCCTACATCATCCATGGTGGAAATAATTATTGCACCACCCTGTTACAAACTAAAAATCGTTCTTACACGTTAAAAGTCAGCAATTTCATTAATGTCACTCAAGTATTCTGTAAACAAGCATAAAATCAGACATTTACATATCTACATATTTACATATACAAGAAAGAAAATAAGAAAAATTCACTGTTCCTGCTCAGTACGTCCTAAAAATAATTGTTTCATTGTGCCTCCTCTATAGCTCTGAGCAGTAACCATTTCCACCACTGTACAAATTAACCTAGTAATAGAACGAATACAAGAGCCTTGATCAAGGACCAAATCACGATCAAGTATTGATCAAACGAACTCGATAGAAGAAAGAAAATGAAACTTGCCGTGATCTTGTAACGGAGGCGTGAAAGCAATATTTGGAGCTGTGGTCATTTTTGCGGAGAAGAGAACTGGAAGGATCCCTGAGCAAAACATCCCGAAAAGACACAAGGACCGCGCATTGAGAAGCAGGCAGAGAAACTATACAGTGAGATCTCTAACGTAATGTAAATGTGGCGCATTGCAAGCACAAAGAGCAGGCATTTTCGTTAGGATAAATCTTCTGTGTCCGAACCTTCGGCCCAAAAATATGAAAAAATTTACTTCTACGGCCGAGCTCATACAAAATTTTGAGCGTAAAGGCCTCTGCGCATGCGCAACCATCGCGCACTGTTAAGAACACCTAAAATTTGTAATATGTAATATGCGTCGTGAGGGTCCGCTATAGGGCCAGATTAGGCATCGTGAGGGTCAGTTATGGTCAGGGTAGGCGTCGTGAGGGTGTTTTAGGACCAGGGTTAGGGTTAATGTCGCAGTTAGACAATGTCATATACGAAGAACTTTCAGCGGCAGAAGTACTTTTTCTGTGCGGTTTTTAGGCCGAACTTTCGGCCGCGGAAGCTCCACGCTTCTCGTTACCATGACGATACCATAGAGTTGTGAAAAAAACAAAACCATCTTTAGACAGAGTACCAACAAAATAAGACAATAATTTCTGATTATTACGAATAATAAATTTTTAAGCACAACCAATGAACGAAGAACAAGGAAGTTGGATAACGAGCACATAAAAGAACCGTTCTGTATCAAACAGATGATTAAGAACAATCCGATTAATTAAAAACGAAAGTGCAAGAGCCAGACCCCTCCCTCTGATAGACCCCGAACAGCGCCCAAGAGCAGAAAATAACTGCGTATTAAACCGAGCAGCTGCGTAATACAGGAACAATTGCGCGTCTATGAATTAGACGCTGGCACGCGTCACAGGCACCTCGATCACACACGCGTGTCGAGTACAATGGCTAGTTGGATGTACGGCAGAGCGAAAGAACTGATTGTTACGCTTTCTAAAGATGGTGGACGGACTCTGAAAACGCAGACATCAATGGCTACGGAAAGAAACCATGTTACGGCTATGGACTCCATCGCTTCCTCCCGACCGTTGGGCAGGAGGACTGGCTCTCACCGACCGCCCGCTCGGCCGCCGTAGCCACCGCCGTGAGGTCCTGCGAAGGCCCGTCGGGCGATCGGGGAACCGCGAGGGGACCCTACAAGGGACCCTATCTGAACGAAGAGACAGCGATCGAACCTGACGCCATGTATCTTCTTCCTCCTCCTCCGCTCCTCCTCCTTCGTGTGCTACGTTGAACCCGTTGTCGTCCGCTATAATCCCTGACTGAATCGTAATAACATCTCTCGCTCCCTCTCTTCTCTCTCTCTCTCTCTTTCTCTCTCTCTCTCTCTCTCTCTCTATATCCCTCTTCTGTGAATCCACAGATCGACTGACGGACGCACGAACCGAAGACTATCATCGTAGTAAGCGTCGTCAATCGAGCCCGCCTGCCAATCACCGTCCGTCACGTGACACCGCCAAAGCGACCCGACCCAGATCTTCGGCGCGCCATTGGACAGCGAGCGCTGCGGACAACCAATGGTATCACGCTGCGGGCTTTGCAGCCTGGCAACCGCTTTGTCCGATTGACCCTGCCCGCCCCTAGGCTGAGTGGCAAGCCCAGCGTCAGCAGGCCAGAGGCTGACGACCGGTGGGTATAGCTGTGCAGGCTACAAGCCGGCTGGTTGAACACAGCCCTGCGTGCAGAGGGGGCACCGTACCAGCAGAAGCAGTACCGAAAGTGGACCAGCGTTGTTAATGCATTTGCTAGTAAGTAAGCACGCTGTATAGACGACTAGTACGATAAACCACTATCTTCATCAACCCTGCTCATTACTGCCCACGCACAGACTGAGGTTGTTTCGTGTTCCTTGGCGCTCAGCCGAGTATCTTACAGTCCGGAAGAATTAGGGTTCAAGTCGGTCGTCGTTGAAGAAGCGGGGTAAACAGAGGCGACCTTCACGCGGTAGAATTTTATTGACGATCGCGAAATTGGAGCAGGTCGTTTTTCAGTAACACGACCTCGATTTCGCCGGGGTGATTGTGCGCGTTGCTCAGCAGGGATGCTAGAAACGATGTGTAATGCAGGTTGGTTGGCGATGTTCGTAGAAATAAAGATGAGGTCGTGTTCACGTCTGGACTACGGGAATCTTTGCCATCCATGCTATAGGATGGTTCAAATACAGTTTGTCACGGTGACTATTTAACCAAATTTAACCCAAATGCAGTTAGTCAGATGGCTATTTAACCAGATTAGTAGGGAGCAAAGTATGTGACTACTATAAAGCAAACAGTTAGCTTGGTGTAAAGCAGATGGGGAATTATTCATTGTGACTAATTGTTAATTATTGCACATGGGAATGGTAAAGAAAGCGGTGACTGTAAGTGTAACGGTGACTTGGCAGACAACAGGTTGGCTAGTCATAATTATTATAAATATAAAGTGATGATGATGGGGGAATGATGAGGGTGGGGTGATGATTGCTATGGTGATGATGGGGATGATGATGATGGTGATAATGATGATCATGATGACATAAGGCATAATCAATTACTACTGAAAAGCGATACACATTCTGTATAATATTATGATCGCCATCCCCATCATCACCATAGCAATCATCACACCCACCCTTATCATTACTCCATCATCATCACTTCAGTCATAATACCTGAAGGAAGTGGGCCGTAGAGCAATGGAAAATAAAGACTGGCGTGCACAACAGATGGATTGAGTTCAATATCCGTTACCTCTGTAAGGTTGACTAGTCCTTCATTCGCTAGGCGTCGTCGTTTCTAAAAGTTAGAGTACAACGTTATGGACTCATTGTTTGGCTGCCGTAAGTACATCTGAATTAGACTCCGGCAAAAAACGTTCGAATCCGTTCATAGTAGGCATGTTAACATCAATCAATCAATCAAAACTTGATATAGCGCCCCTTCAAGATATCTACTCACGGCCCAACCGCGGCTGAAAATGACAGTTTTCAAAGATGTGTAAAACGAAGACGAGGAGTTCCTATAGGCAGGAGACGCGGTTTGTCCGTTTTAAATTAAACGATGAATGGCTTAAATGGCTTGACTTAATAATTCATTCTAAATGTGATGCCACAGAATAACCTTTCGAATCTGATAATGTTAGCAAGTTTTGTTTTCTCTTAAATATTCTTCTTAAGTTCGTTTATTAAGAAATTAATACTTGTAAAATGCTTTCTTGAGAATTGTCCATTATTTTTCTCGTTCAACCCTATACTTAAAATCGTTATTGTTGTGAATCAACTTGAATTACTCATATATATATATATATAATATATATGTATATATATGTTTAATTGCAAATGAACTTTTATTTAGGGCATGCTCCCCATGGTATTGAGTTATCCTATATGGTTTTTTAATAAAAACATTAATATATATATGCAAAATATTTCTTGCTGACGAAGTTAAACGGAAGCGGATGGCCGGCGGCAATTTTATATGCATCGAGTAAAAGTTATTTCCACATAAAACGTACACAAATGTAACCGTTAAAACATTTATTTTATTTCACACTATCACACAGTAAGAAGATAAGACAAGAACGTCTATATATATAAGACTCAACTCCAGTCCGTAAACAAAATTTTAAATTATATAAATATATATATATATATATACAATTAAAGATACACATAGATGTGATTATACATATATAATTAATTACGTACATAGACTGCAAATTTCCCATATCAACTAATGAAATGGGAATCTACTTAACCGCGAACATTTCCAAATGTTTCAACTCCAAACTCACTCTTGTTCTTCAACTCGATACTCAACAACAATCACTGAAAGTCGGAAAACAGTAACTTGTATATTCTCAACACTGTTAGGAAGGTGAAACACTGACGATTACATAATAAGATGGTGGACCATGCGTCCTGCAGGCGTCCAGCACAACCTCTACTCTAGCAACCGTGCACGTTTCCCTCATAATCTCAGGATGCATCAGTTCTGGTTTGTATGCGCAAAAAGTACTTTGCTTATGTAGGTCAGAATGTAGGTGTTTATGCGAGAGAGAGAGAGAGAGAGACAGACAGACAGACAGACAGACAGAGACAGACAGAGACAGACAGACAGACAGACAGACAGACAGAGGGAAAGGGAGACAAGCAGGCAGACAGATACACAGAGACACCCAGTCAGAGTGTGTGTGTTTGCGTGTGAGTTTTATTTGTATGTGGATTGTATCAGATACTAAAGACCTGCATTGGTCTTGACCTATTGCCTACAAATGACCTTGCAACCCTTAAGGAAAAAACGCTGAAAAACAATAAACAATTGTGTAAAGACTGCAAAACTTACAACACCGTCACCACCCAACAGCACACGACCTTGTACACACACGCACACGAACACACATATAAACACACGGACGGGAAGGAAGAGAAACAAAGAAGAAGCTCAGTGAGATAAAGCGATCAACATATCGTTTAAAGTCCGTTCACATTATATATATATATATATATAATATGTGTATATATATATATATATATATATGTTTAATTGCAAATGAGTATTTATATAGGGCATGCTCCCAATGGTATTGAGTTATCCTATATGGTCTTTTAATAAAAACATATATATATATATATATATATATATGTATACAGTTCGTTTAATATCGATTTGTGAGTACTTTCATAATATCGTTGGGATTGCCGAATATGTGTATGAGAGATATAATGTATAAAACCGAAATACAAAACTGCATACGAGTGGGTGGGTGTTTGTGTGTGTGTGTGTAGGTATGTGTGTGTGTGAGTGTGCGCGTGTGTGTGTGCGCGTGTGCGTGTGCGTGTGTGTGTGCGCGTGTGTGTGTGTGAGTGTGCGTGTGTGTGTGTGTGTGTGTGTGCGTGTGTGTGTGTGTGTGTGTGTGCGCGTGTGTGTGTGTGTGTGTGTGTTGTAGGTCGATGACACTGTTTAGAGCGGATAGTTGGTCGTTGGTATAACATCTCCTTGACCTGTCAACGGAACTAATTGCTGGAGAGATGTTGACCTGGTTTCCGCCTCGTTTCCGGCCAACAGGTGCGACTGTTTATTTCCGGTGGCGTCGGCCTAGAGGGAGAGAAAGGGGCGGAAACTTTGTCTCCCCTCCTCCCCTCTTCACACACCTGTCAATCATCGACGGATCTGACACCATATGTGCTTCATATAGCATGAGTCATTCATCCATACATTCATCCATACATCTACACGGCTATCCATCCATCCATCCATCCATCCATCCGTCCGTCCGTTCATAAATCTATTCATTCATAAATCCATCCGTTCGTCAATTCATCCAGCCAGTCTGCCATTCACCAATTCATTCATCCGTTCACCCACCTACACACCCATCCACCCATCAATCTATTCATCCTTATTCGTCCACTCACACACCCATTAGTTAATCTATCCATTCACCCATCTATTCATCTTTATATTGTATCCATTCACCCATCCACACGCATTCACCAATACATGAATTTTTTTTCTCCCAACAACATTTTATGACTCATGTATTAGTATTATCTAAACGCATTTATATGCATATTTGTATGTATAAAAATCATACTATATATACAAATGCATATATATATATATAATTATGTATATTGTGTCAAACTGTATACGTAGTGTGTATACGTGTAAATATTTGCTATGATGGAAATGCCATATTGGACAAAAGTAAAAGCCTCAGAAATGCGACCCCCATCCAAGTTAAAATTCCAACTTTTGTGTTTCATCAATCTCACAGAGACAAAGTTCAAAAATGACGAACGGGCAATGATCACCCTAGCTAGGGGTTGGATAGAAGGTGGAGGGGTGAATGGAAGGAAGACGTAGGCCTATGTCGGTTAACCCCACGCTCCAGATTCGTTTATGATGGTTTCAGCCAACCCATGTGGACTTCTATGCAAACAGCCCAAAGATGAAGGTGTACAGGGCGCTCTGAACCGAGTAGGATGTTGACAGAACTAAACGATCAAATCAATGAATGAACTGTCATCATCGGCAGCAACATCGTCGTCGTCATCATCATCACCACTCTCATCGTAATCATCATCATCATCAGCAGCAGCATCTTCAACATCGTCATCGTCACCGCTACCACCGTCGTATGACCATCACCACCATCATCATCACCATCATTGATAATGATGATGATGATGATGACTGATGACGACGACGACGATGATGATGATGATGAGGTCGATGAAGATAAATAATGGTACTAATAAAAATGATAGAGTTCATTCTTTGACTCTGGTTCAATTGCTATCAGACGACAGTCCGTGAAGAACTCTTTTCTTCTTAGTTGAATGTCACTCTCCCCGCGGCCACACTTCCTTTCATCCCTTGTCAGGCGTTCCTCTCCATTGTCGGACAATTTCTTGGAAGCAGCGTGCAAAGCAGCAGCTAGGAAGCGATGGGCAAGATTTGTTCGTTGGGCAAAGGGATGGCGGGGAAGGGGGGTGGCAGTGAGGGAAAGTGGCAAGATGGCCGGCCCTTGTGGGAGATTAGTAGAGTAGGTAAGAATGGGAATACTGGTCATGCACGGGTGAACATACATAGGTCGTAGGGAGGGAGGGAGGGAGGGAGGGAGGGAGGGACGGACGGACGGACGGACGGACGGACGGACGGACGGACGGACGGACGGACAAACAGACAGACAGACAGACAGACAGACAGAAACGCCTCTGCTGCGGTGAGTGATTATATAAATTTGGTATTATTACATAATCCAAGTGTGTGGATAGACTTCACTGGACGCTGTTATGGGGCTTAGTATGAAATCAAATGAAATATTTTTCATACATTCATTATGCCAATCGTTCATTCGTCCATTCATCCATTCATCCATTCATCCATTCATCCATTCATTCTGTCATTCTGTCATTCTGTCATTACATAATTTAATAATTCGCTCGTTTGTTAATTCATTCGTTCATTCATTCATTCAGTCGTTCCGTAATTTAATCATTCGTTCATTCATTCATCCATTCGTTCGATCGTTTGCTTGCTTCTTCCTACCATCTCTTAGTTAACAATCTAAGTAATCTGGTATCTGGATTCAAACCCTAGCACCCTTCCTATCGAGGTTGCCAATCTGCCATCATTCCTGTTCATTCATTTTAAACCCTGTCTAACGTCCAATCCCCTCCGTCAATAGCCCCCAAAACGCGTCCCCAGCTCACTCACCCCCTCAGACGACCCTCACCTCCATCTCCGTCTCCTTTCAGTTGCCCCTCGCCCCCATATATCCCTCACTGGCTCCTTCTTTCTTCACCCCATCTTAGCTCTATTCAAATAAAACTCACCCTCTTTCCAATGCTCCACGCGGAGGGAGAGGGGGTCACTGCGGTCAAGATGCCCGGACAAAGGGACTTTGGCCACCGACTCCTTTTAATAGGTATTGGATTAGAAGTCAGGCAGTCCGCGTCCTCATGATGCGGTTTGTAAGTACGTCTGAGTTCAGAAGTGTCAGTCCCAAGGCTGAATAGAGGAGGAGGGGGACGCTGATCATCATTGTCATGAGATTGGTTGATGCCTTTGTGATTACTTCAGTTCTGGTTTTGTTTCTTCAATCTCTCCCATTGTTATTAAGTATTTAAAGTATAAATCGTTTATAACAATAATAGCCAAAACAACCATAACAACTGCAACAATTATTATTATTGTTATTATTATAAGTTATTATTATCATTATTATCACTATTATCATGATCATCATCATTGTTGTCACTATTACTATTATCTTCGTCGTCGTTGTCATCGTCACATCATCATTATTACTACTTTGCAGTAAATCAAAATGTAATTATTAATAATAGCAATCAATATTATTGCCATTTGTTACTGTCCTTATAATAATAATAATAATAATAATAATAATAATAATAATTATTATTATTATTATTATAATTGTTATTATAATTATTATTATTGTTATTATTATTATTGTCATTATTATTACTGTAATAAATTATTAGGTTGTTAGCCAATGCGGAACAAAGGCCAACCGCTAACCATTCCATCCAACCGTCGTTTGTTCAAAACTTTACATTGAACACAGATGAGCATATTTATATAAACAAGACGAATTGAAAAAACTTCAGGTCCTACCGAGATTTGAACTCGGATCGCTGGATTCAAAGTCCAGAGTGCTAACCATTACACCATAGGACCTCTACGGCTTATGATTGCGCTTCGGAGGCTTTATGTTGAAAGAGACAGCTGTGGCTCGATTAACACCGTCTGCAACGCGATCGAGGACGAGGCTTTGTAACGATCGCATTGTGTGTGTGGAGGATTTAACGAGTCACGTGAAGAGGTCTTGGAATGGACGAATCGCTGATGTGTTAGAAAGAGGAATTATTAGAATTATATGGAAGAATTATGAAGAGAAATGAATGGAAGGAAATAAGAATTTTTTGAATGACTAAGGGAAACGAAATACACGCAGAAGGTAATAGGCTTAAATTTTTAGTATTGTTGATAACTAGTAGAGAAAAAGTTAAAGAAATTACTGCCATCACCGAGATTGTCGGTCAGCCAGTCGGTCGGTCGGTCGGTCGGTCGGTCGGTCGGTCGGTCGGTCGGTCGGTCGGTCGGTCGGTCGGTCGGTCGGTCGGTCGGTCGGTCGGTCGGTCGGTCGGTCGGTCGGTCGGTCGGTCGGTCGGTCGGTCGGTCGGTCGGTCGGTCGGTCGGTCGGTCGGTCGGTCGGTCGGTCGGTCGGTCGGTCGGTCGGTCGGTCGGTCGGTCGGTCGGTCATTGGTCGGTCAGCCGAAGGCGACCGATGTTTATTCAGCCTGTTGCCTTCCAGAAGATCTCATGTGCCCTCCCCATACTCCGATGAAAGGGCATAGGTATACGAGGAGGCGAGTCAGCGGCATTGACCCCTGTGGTCACCTTTCCGGAGGGCATTAGGAACATGAATCCACGCATCCTCCCGCAATTACCTCCGACCAGATGCAGCCCTCCTTCTCACCCCATTCCGCACGTCCTCTGTGCGCGGACGGTCCAACTGTTCAACCCATGGACTTCTCGTCAATAGTTGTTGGATAAGAAGCAAGCCCACCCATGGACACATTATTTTCTGGAGTTAAACTGTAACGTCGAAACCCATTCACCTCGGAACAACATTCTCGCCAGTTTTGACTGGATCAAGCAATTCGAATAAGCTCCTCATTTGTCCAGAGTGGCACTATAGCAATTTGGCGCTGCATCTGCGTACCTTAGGGAGCTGTGCTGTCCTGTTGCCCCGGTAACAGAAATGCTGGCAGGACGCTGTGCTCAGTCTCACAGGGTCGTCTTCATGCCCCTTTCTCTAGGACCTCTACGATGCAGTATCGTGCTTTTTCGGTTGTTGGCCCAACCGTTTGGAATTATAGTCTCCCATTTGATCTTCGACTCTTACCTAAGAACTCTCTACCCTATTTTTATTCCACTCTGAAAACTGTCTTACGTGTCTTGTGTGGAGCACCAGTTGCGACCGCGTGCTCACAACAGGTCTGTCCCCCGGACTGATGATTTCACCCGGTGTGGCTTTTTTTTATCAGATTATAGTATCAGCGCCTTAGCCCCCATTGACTTTCCCTCCTGCCCGGCCCAAATAGTTGCTATCCAGGCATTTTACTAATTTTCATACTCTCGACAGATAATTTATATAGATGTTTTGTTCGTACCTGTTTTATTTGTACTTGTCGTGCGTTTGCAGACATCTGATTAAAGAATATACTTACTTACTTATGTGACGGAGGTCGGACCGGGAGCGCTTTTGAAGAGGCGCTATATTAAGTTTGATTAATTGATTGATTATGATTGATCAATCGATTGATTGATTGTAATTTAACCGTACGACAGCCCTCCATGTTTTCGTGTAATTTAGCCAACGTTGCCGCCTAGCGAAAAGAAATACGATACAATACAACTGTTATTTGATATCGCCATTCTTACGCTTTAGTACAGAAGTTTACGCACGCCTCGACGGCGCAACTGCAGTTGTAATGCAGAGCAATTGTGTGCGAAGGATTTGCTCAAGATCCATACACAGTGCCTCCTCGGACGAGGGTCGAACCCACACACTCAGTGCACCCAAGATTACTCCACTTCGTCGAGTAATCTTGGAGCTCACCACACTGAGTGTTACGGGCCGACCGCTCTAACCAATCGGCCACCATGCAACGAAAGAAGGACACGTCAACTTTAGGGGTAGCGAGATTCGAACTGGCTTTCTGCGTTCATCGGGCAATTGTCACACCCTTCGCTCCATCAACCTATGAAGTATAGACATTAGAAGTCCATATCGATAAGCTGGAGGAGGTGCAAAGAAGGGCAAGATAATAATAAAAGGATTCAATAAATTGACAAACGAAGAAAGATTGAAGAATTGCGCATTAGCAATCATTTAAAGACGAAGAATCTGAGGAGACTCGATAGAGACGTACAAGATTGTAACGGGAAAAGATACAATTCCAGCCCACAAAACTATTCAAATTCTCCATTGATGATAGAACTAGAGGCCACAGATACAAGTTCTTCAAGAAACCGGACGGGCCCATAAAGCAGAGGCTCTTCAGTGCCAGATTGGTGAATCCATGGAGTGAACTTGCTGATGAGACTGTGTCTGTGAATTCTATTGCAAAATTCAAGCAGAATTTGAACAAATTTGGATACTGGGACAAAGGATAAAGATGGAAAAGTGGTTCTCACACAGAAACAATTCTCCTGAACCGCTCTAAAATCTAAGTTATGCGTGTGATATACCATCCTTCTCATTTACTCAGCAGATGTAGCTAGCCAATCAGACGCCTCCCTTCTCTTTCCCGCCGTTGCGTGCTTAAAACCTCATTAAGGATCGTCTTAGTTAAACCACCCTGTCTAAAGGGGCCCCTATCCTATGACCAAGAAAACCCTGCCCTACTATTGCCAGCTGGGTCACTCGCTCGCCCCTCGAGGGTCATCGGGTCATTGAGTGCATGTCTTATGCCATTTATTAGGTTGGTAAGTATCATAGTTTCAAGATAATTAAAAATGTGCCTAAAGGAAAAGTCGGTTGTTTAAATGTAATAATAATGATAATGATAATGATAATGATAATAATAATAATAATAATAATAATAATAATAATAATAATAATAATAATAATAATAATAATAATAATAATAATAATAATAATAATAATAATAATAATAATAGTAATAATAATAATAGTAATAATAATAATAATAATAATCTTCGTTTAATTTTAAATCGCAGCATGATTACAAGAACAGTATGAGCGAATGAAGACGAGTTACTTCAGGAGTCGAATATAACCGTCGGCAGACACGCACAACGTCCATTACGCTATACAACTCATTTTTAACAAACGCCGCCGCCTAGCGAAAGAAAGAAAGAAAGAAAGAAGGAAGTCAGCGACATTGCCATATTTCATTCAACCGACGACAGTGGTTCGACATGAGCAAGGTACTCATGAAATGTTTTCACATTCAACAGCAATTTAGAATAATTGGTACAACATGAAGCAGAATTGACCACTGCGAGTGGAAAAGTGTCGGCTAGCTTGGCGATGGTGGCTCGTCGTATCGGAGATTTTATTCTCTGGCGTGGCACCAATTACCAATTCTCTCTCTGTCTGTTTGCCTCTCTGTCTGCCTGCCTCCACGTGCCTACCTCTGTGACTCTGGGTGTGCCTGTTTGCCTCTGCGTGTCTTTCTGTGCCCATCTGTGGCTGTCTACCTGTCTGTGTGCCTATAGGTCAGCATGCAAACGTTGAGTAAGATATAACCTCCTACCCCTAAAGTCGACTAGTCCTTATTTCTCTAGGCGTCGTCGTTGGTTAAAGTTGATGTATAACGTTATGGGAGCTTTTCATGGCTGTAGTACAGTCACATTCCACTACTTGTCATCATCCTTTGATACTGTATACTTGTAATCATACTGCGGTTCATCAATTTGAAATGAAACGAGTCTAGAATCATCATCGTCGTCGTCGTCGTCATCATCATCATCATCATCGGTCGCTGTCGAGTTGATGAGATCACGATTTTTTGACGCTGTATATCTGGGTCGACTCAGAGCGAATGGTAATGTGCACGTGACCGTAATTACAATCTACAAGAAAGCGCCAATCAAATGCTAAGAACAACGGACGGACAGACAGACAGATGGACGGGCGGGCAAGCATACATGCAGACAGACGCACATATCGACAGACATACAGGTAAGTAGGCTGGCAGGCATACATGCAGACAGACATAGACAGCTAGATTTACGTTTAGCGGAAAAAGTGAACTGATCAGCACGTAAGATTATCCATCAGAGAGGACGGAGAAATACAGACAAAGACGGAGCGAACCTGAGGCAATGACACCCATGCATACATACGTATACAGTGACACAAAGACAGAGAAACAGACAGACAAAACCAACACAAAGAATCATTATTTTATTTTGTTAAAAATGCACCGAGCGATCGTAATAAAGTGACCTACAGTTGAAACTCAATATATGAACCGTGAACTTGAAAGCGCAAATATTCGTCAGCGTTCGTTCATCTCTGAAACGTGAACCAGTTTCAGTTTCAACGACGACCTAAACAGCAAAACTGGAAAGAAAACCACAAACATCATCTCTGGGCTCTTTTTGGCAATAGGTGGAGACTTGGTCCTGGAAGGGAAAGGTCTGAACAAGATTGGAGGGTAACAAATCAGGTAGATCAGCACAAATAGCAACCAAACAGTAACACTGCATATAGTCAAATTATTAATGAAATATTGGGGATATAAAAAGCTCGATCTTCCCAACTAAAATTAGGGAGGGGACGTCCCCTCCGGCACCTCCACCTATGTGTTCGCCTCTGCTTTTGAGTGGTAATGAGGGGCTCCTCTTAGGAGCTGCCACGGGCATTGCCTTCTGCATTTATATAGCGCTGGTGTTCAGTGGTCGTGAATAGGTGGCACACACACTCGAGCAATAATCGAGCAGGACATAGCTGTAGAAATTAGCGAAAGTTACCTGCAACTATTAATTAGTCTACCGTTATATGTCACTGACAAAATGGTCGCATTTTTTATTATTGGGTAAAATCCTGTCCCTCGCCTTCTCGTCTTCCCATCGACAGTGTACGGTCGGTATAACGTAATTATCGGACGACGGGGACTTTCATGCTTTCCGAATAAAATTTATAAAGATTGATGAGCATTAACTAGTTATTTTCGTGTGACACCAAGTGCTCCCTTTTTCGGAACACGGAGTATTATATATGTACAGGTCAGGTGATCAACTGGACCCAAAACTCCTCCACTGCTAGCATTCGGGCAGTGCTAGTCCCAAGCCTAGATAAAGGAGGAGGACGACGTTAGTGATCTTTGTTATCGCACAGTATCGTTAAACCGCAACTGCCAGCACCGCTGATCCCAACGGGGCAGTCCAATAAGTTGGTGTGGGTCAGCGAGTATTTGTGTAGGGGTTCAGTCGCCAGATGGCGGGTGTAATCGTCGTCATCAACCAGGAACTGATGAACGAGGGGGTCGTCAACAACCAGGCTACTGTTAGGAAAGCATAGAATACACTGGTGACCTCTTGTGACGGCGGAGAAGACGATTTGGGCTTCGTTGAGTAGGGATCTGGAAGAAGAAGAAAAACGACAGCTGCTGTTTTGAACAATCAGAGCAAGGAGTACCAACACCCACCTCCCTTATACCTTGTCTCTTATATTACACCCCCGTAGGCGCCGCCACCACCACCACCCCCGCTACCATCACCCCTAAAGCTAATGCCAATACTAATACTAGTACTACAACTAACACTTTTTACAATACTTATTCTAAAATACACCAAGTGCTAATAGTAATGTCACTATTGCTGTTAGCGCCAGTAATCGCTCTGCTACTAGTGTTAAATTCCTGAAGTAATTCAATAGTAATACATATTTTAGTACCAATAGTAATATGACCTCTAGTTCTACTACTCTAGCCACTAATAGTAGCTGTACTAGAGGCAGTTTCAGTATTAGTACTTTGCTACCACTTGTACTGCTACTGATCCTAATATGATTACGAATACTAATTATGACACTAATATTACTCCCAATCAAAATCGTCATCTTAAAAATCATCATCATCGTCGTCGTCATCATCGTCGTCGTCCATAGTCTATGTTGATCCACAGAGGGGGACCTTGACCTTCGACCCTGCGGAACTGGTAGAAGGCTTCGAATCCCGTTGCGTCGAAGACATCGTTAGACTTGAAGGTTACTCGGAAGAAGTTTCCGTCGGAACTGACCGACCTCTTGGGCTGTTCCTGCTTCGGTCCACAGAATCTGCTCATTTTTCGGTCCATGAGTTCGACGTTGAAGTTGGAGAACTCGACGTAGTCACTCTGCGTCGCCTCGTGGCACCTGACAGAGGCAGCGAAGGTAACTCAACTAAGGTAACGGAACGGAGGTAATGGAACGAAGGCAATTCGTCGAAGTTAAGTCGATAGTAGAGTAAGGTGACTTAATGATGGCAATGGAACGAAGGTAATTCATCGACCATAAATTGAAGGTATGGTTAGGTGAATCAAGGAAGATATGTAGATAGGAGAGCGAATCAGTTGATTAGAAGGAAGGTAATGGAACGAAGGTAATTCCTCGAAAGAATAGTAAAGGTATGGCTAAGCAATGGGTATGCGACTAGAACTGGCACGAAGCTTTATACAGGTCGACTATTAACGAATTGGTTCATAGATAGGAGAGCGAATCAGTTGATTAATCGATGGCAAATGGATTGACGGATGGTCGAACGAATGGATTACGGATGGAAGGACGCTTAAATAGTTTGTAATTGGATTGGTGGATGGATATAATACGCAAGGACAGAAGGATTTATGGACGAAACGGTTTTATGATTAGATTGAACAACGAATCAATTGAAACGATAGATGGATTAATTGATGGATTAATTGATGGATTACTTGATGGATTACTTGACGGATTACTTGATGGATTGATTGATGAAATTAGGAATATACATAGTTTGATTAATGGGATTGGTTGGCAGACAGATCGATTGAAGTTGCCGCAAAAATTGGATTGATGGACAATTCGATGGATGATTGGCTAAATGTGGATTGATGGATTGATTGATCAATTGATCAATCAATCAATTGATCAAATGTTAGTTACTTTGGCGGGCAGATCGATCGATAGATGGACGTGTGATATACCCTGGTGAAATGCCTTCGACATCAAAGTAGGGGAAAGTGATGTAGATGCAGTCGCTCTCCGCTCCATAGAACAGGTAGTGGCACTCCGTGTTGCGAGGGTAGAGACCTGGAAAGTTGGGCGATGTGAACGTACCGTTCGTCGATATATTACTGCGAAAGACGAAGCCACAGGCTGCAACAAATTCAGACAACAACAACAACAACGGTTGTCATCATCACAGTCAACGTCATCATAAACAGAATGATCCGCTACTTGGCAGACAAGTGGTAAGCCATTTTAGCAGGAGAGAGGTAGGCTATACCTTGGGAGAAGAGAGTTGACCCACTTTAGCCTACCTCGAGAGAAGAGAGTTGACCTACTTTGGCAGAAGTGAGGCAAGCTATATAATTTGGCAAAAGAACGGTTAGCATCTTGGCATAAAAGCGATTAGATTCTTTGACGTGAGAAAGGTAAGCTACTCTGACTGTAGAAATGCTAGTTACTTTGGCAGAAGAAATTCTAGTTTCTTTGAAAGAAGAAATGTTAGTTACTTTAGCAGAAGAAAGTCAGGCTACTTTGGCAGAAGAAATGTTAGTTACTTTGGCAGAAGAAATTCTAGTTTCTTTGGCAGAAGAAATTCTAGTTACTTTGGCAGAAAAATTTAAGCTACTTTGACAGAAGAAATGTTAGTTACTTTGGCAAAGGAAAGGCATGCTTCATTGGCAAATCAAAGCTAGTTTAGCAGAATTAAATTAAGATAATTTGGCAAAAGGAAGTAGGCTAGATGTTCTTTGGCAGGAGAAAAGTAAGCTACTTTGGCAGTTGAATTCAACTCGGCTCGTCAGCTCTTCACACCCGTGTGTAATCCATAACTCTGTAAGCGCCCCGTATCTCTTCTATCCTTCAGCATCTTTGTCGTCAACGGGAAAATTATTATTATAAACAGACAATTTATAGTTATTAATTATGATTTATTTCAATATTAAAATCTAGTTATTCATGTATGGCTCAACTGAATTTGAAATTGATAAGAATGGACTGGACACGTAACTGACCCATGCTAGTGTTCCGTTGACCGGACTTGATCCCGTAATCTGCACAACATAAAAGAATCGGACCATTAGTACAATGGTTGACTCCGTATAATAGATAACCCCATTATCAACTGTGGGTAAGCTACAAGATACCTGAGGTAAAATTGTGTGCTTGATTTCGATTGGCTGTTGAATTACATTACGCTAAGAAGCGGTTGCAGAGTTTCGCAGAGGATGAGATTGGAGGCCGAGAGAGAGGGAAAGGTATGATGCTTAGAGAGTAGACTCAGGTGGTTGGATGGCGAATAGATGACGAATGAATGTACGAGGGTTGAGAGGTTTGAAGAGGTCGGTTTTCACACGCGAGTGGAAGTAGCTGCAGATGCGAGTGACAGTACAGGAAAGGTTAAATTCATAGTCGAGTCAATAGGAATCTTAAACGAATGGATGAATGGAGGGATGGATGGATTGATGGATGGATGGATGATTGGACGGATGGATGAACAGATGGATGGATTGATGAATGGATGGATGGATTGATAGATTGATGGACGGACGGGTGGATGGATGGACGGATGAACAGATGGATGGATGGATGGATGAATTAATGGACGGATGGATGATCGATTGATTGATGGATGAAGAAGTGATTGATTAGGCGATTGAACGAAGAACTGTGGATTAAAGCATATTTTGGCAAACATTGAAATACGTGTCGAATGAAGCAAAGATGGCGGCGATTGGAAATGCCAATCGATCAATCTCCACTGTCTCCATCCAACTGACATGGTAACACTCCATCACATATTAGATATCCAACCATCCGTTAATCCGTCCGTTCGTCCCTCCCTTCCTCCCTCCGTCCCTCCCTCCCACCCTAACCTACTCACCCATCCATCCATCCATCCATCCAACCGCCTACCCACCCATCCAGTTGAGTATGAACAATTGGGGTACTGATTGTACAACCTGTGATGAAACTGTAATTGGCCCGAAATCCCATTCCAGAGGCTGCGCTTCGTGACGTGAACGTGACCTCCATGTGAGTGTTGTGACTCATGAGCATTGGGGGTCTCTTGCGACCGCAGAAGGTACCAAGGTCCTTGGGAACGCCTCCTATATGTACACTGACAGTCACAGTGTCCGATTCCTCACACCCAGACCTACATAGACCAAACAGAGAAGCAATTCTTAGAAACATGGACGAAATATTGAAAAGTCTGTCGGAAACACAGAAAATTTGACTCTTGTTACCTCTTGATATCATCTGTAGACTGCTTTTATACACCCAGTCGGGTAATCTTACTGCAAACTTGTCAGTTTCAATTACTAAACCAATGACAAACACAATGATTGTAAGACCGACGTGAAGCCTACTGACACAATTTCTTAATTTTACTCATATCCCATATTCGCTGAGGGATCATGTAATTCAAAGCGACATATTTAAACGGAAGAACAACCATAGAACAAAACAAAACAAATGCATAGGAACATATTATTATACAGACAGACAGATGGACAGACAGACAGACAGACACATAGACACACTGACAGACACACATATAGACAGATAGAAATACAGATAGATAGATAGAAAGACACACAGGCAGAGAGACAAACATAAAGACACGTAGACAGACAGACATAGAGACACAGAGACATACATTGACAGATATACAGATACACAGACAAACACACAGACAGATAGACAGACAGACAGACAGACTGACAGACAGACACACATATAGACAGATAGAAATACAGATAGACAGATAGAAAGACACACAGGCAGAGAGACAAACATAAAGAGACGCAGACAGACAGACAGACAGACATAAAGAGACAGACATTGACAGATACACAGCTACACAGACAAACACACAGCCAGATAGACAGACGAAGAGAGAGAGAGAGAGAGAGAGAGATAGAGAGAGACACTGACTCCGATTCGTCGGGTGCTTCCGTCGGATGTTTTAGATCGAACTCGGTGAACATGAGTTGAACTCGCTCCGTTCCCTGGCCCTGGAAACTGTATCGACACGTCACGTCCGACGGATAGGAGTTCGGGAAGTTGGGAGAGATGAAGGTACCGTTCTTACGCTGAGTACTAACGAAGAGGACATCACAGTCGGTCACTAACAAAGATAACAAATTGACATCAGTATTATACAGCTCGATAACTATGACAACAAAATTAGGCCTATATTTATTGATAAAAAAAAAAAAAAAATAGATTAAGTAGTTTTGTCAGATTAATCATTCAATATGCTAGTATCGTTCATTAAAATCAATATGTTTGTCAGTTAATTATTCAGGTAGCCAGTCAATCAATCATGTAGCCAGTCAATAAATCAGACAGCTAGTCAATTAGGTAGCCATTGAATCAATCAGGCAGCCAGTCAATCAATCAGGCAGCCAGTCAATCAATCAATCAATCTGGCAGCCAGTCAATCAATCAGATAGCCAGTCAATCAATCAGGCAGCCACTCAATCAATCAGGTAGCCAGTCAATCGGTCAGTCAGTCAGTCAGTCAGTCAGTCAATAAGTTAGTCATTCTCTCTCTCTCTGTTCCAATGTCTTTATCCTTTCGCTCTTACTTGCTATACCTCTCTCTCTCTCTCTGTCTCTGTCTCTCTCTCTCTATGTCTCTCCCCAGTACGCCTATGTCCCTCTGTCCATTTGTGTCTCTCCGTCTCTCTATAGGTCTCTCTGTCTCTTTCTGTCTCTGTCTCCCTATCAATGTCTTTCACAGCCTCCATTCCTCATCAATCTCTCTCTGTCTTTCTCTCTCTCTGTCTTTCTCTCTCTCTGTATTTCTCTCTCCCTCTCTCTCTCATTCTCTATCTATCTCTGCCCGTATCTCTCGCAGTGTCTCTTTCTCTCTCCTTCTCTAGCTCTCTGCCTCAAACTCTCTCTGTCTATCTGTGTCTCTGTCTCATTCTCTCTAACTCTCTCTCTCTCTGCCACGTTCTCTCTCCTTCTCTCTCTCACTCTCGTTCGCTATCTCACTCACTCTCGCTCTCTCTCCCTCGTACATCATCAATCTTGCTCCCTCCCTCCCTCCCTCTCTCTCTCACTCACTCTCTCACTCTCTCTCACTCTCTATCAATCTGTCTCTTCCGTTGATCGACGAGGGTATTGTGTGCATCAAAACACTCTCGCTACTTGACAGGCTTCAGCTTTGGCCACCCTGGCAACTTCAGTAACAAGCTTGAAATGGACAAACAGCCCGCAAATGGAAAAGCTAATGGATGGAACAAAGAGCCGGACACAGGGTGGGACAACTGAACGGGCATATGGACATCTGGACATACAAACGGACAGTTGTACAAAACATGGCAGTACAAATTAACAGATAACTTCTTCTTCTAGTTCTCTGCCTCATGGGCAGGTTTAAGTGTTCGACGTGGCCACTCCTCTTGACGTTCGGCCTCTTCTTTCAGCTTTCCATATCCATCTATGTGCGTATCATCATCCAGGCAAGCATTATCTGTCTTGGTCTTTCTCTTGACCCTCTTCTCTTCATTTTTCCTACTATGACTGTTTATAGTAGCGAGTTTCCGCTCAGTTTGTGTCCAATCCATTTTTGTCTCGCTCTTATTCTGTGTATCAGGACTCTTTCCTCTCCGATCTTTCCCATTACATCTTCATTTGTTTTGACGTTCTGTCCAGCTAATTTTCACCATTTTCTCCATGTCCACATTTCAAGAGCTTCGAGTCTTCGTATGTCATCTTTTCTCATGGTCCACGTGTCTGACCCGTACAGCACCACATTGCATATCAGTCTTTATCGTTTAGTTATCTTCTCAGAAGTTCTCTCCTTCTTGAGAACGCCTCGTTTCCTATTGCAATCATTCTTCTAATTTCTCCGTGACAGTTGTTCAACTAATCACTCCAGTCAATCAGCCAGCTAGCCAGTCAATCAGTCAGCCAGTCAATCAGTCAGTCAGTCAATCCGTCAGTCAGTCAATCCGTCAGTCAGTCAGTCAGTCAGTCAGTCAGTCAGTCAATTAGTCAACCAGTCAATCAATCAGCCAGTCAATTAGTTAGTCATTCTCTCTATGTTTTCCTTACTCGAGCAACAATGGGTGCACAATAGATGTATACAAACGGATGCACAAATCGAAAGACAAATAGACAAATTGAAATTGACGTAGTCCACATATACAATCAGACGGACAACATGCGTACAATTAAACGGACAATTGGACGTACAAAGCAACGTGGACTTAAAATGAACAGAGAGCTGGACAAACGAACGAACAATGTGGGTCAAATCTGTTGATTTATATAGCGCCTAATGCAGTACTAACTGTTCAGAAGCGCTCTCAGCGTGACAGCCCCGAGGAAATAATGAAGTCTTGAGGCAACGAAGGGATGAGGTGGGAAAACAATTAAAGGCAAATGGACTTAAAAACGAATGAAAAGGGGACCAGAAAGCTATAGAGACTGGATTGTAAAGTAAACAAAAGAACGGAAATATATAGAGACTGGATAGTAAAGTAAACAGAGAAGATATAGAGACTGAATATCAACTGCGAAGTTTAAAATTGTTCCGTATGTTGCAAGAAATAGGCCTACTTACCAACAGAACGCTCTGGCGATATGACAATTTTAGAGAAGGTGAATTCAAATGCGTGTTTCTTGGTCTACGTGACTATTTTCAGCATATGATCTACTTTCAACTCCGATAATTGGACATTTTAAATTTCAAATTGCAAAATTCGCCGAAATTCGATATAATAGTAACCGCCATTTGAATTCGGTTCATCTGAAGATTGTGCTGATTTTTACGCGAACCAGGCGCGATGGCTATATAACCACAGCCTCACTCGGAGACGAAATTCAGTGGCGCTGAGTTCCGAGCTGAATGCCAGTCGAAATTGTTTTATAGGGCAATAGTCACAGAATAAACAAAGGGACATCTGGCTAGAACAATGATACAAAGGGAAAAGTGAACAATTAAACACGTGAGAAGACGAACGAGCCATCACAAGCAGCGTGACAGTCTGATAATAAATTCATGACAGTAGTGGTGGACTGTTTTAATGAGGATAGTTCTGCTATGGTATACGCTGGCAAATTTACCCAATAGTGTTGCCATAGTGTAGGCATATGAGCACACATTCGATTCTCTATAAATATATATATACATGTATGCTGATATATATATATGTATAATGTATATATATGTATAGATATGTATATATATATGTATATATATATATATCACAGGAATGTGTGAAACCACTGAAACCAGGCATTTTGCAAAATACCTATATATATATATATATATACATACATATTTGTGTGTGTGTGAGCATTTGAAACGTGGCCACGAAACAACAACGAACAGTGAAGACGATATGATCATTCTCACTACATTGTTGTCTGCCAACAGTAGACACACCATGATTAAGTCTCACATTTACTTTACGTATCGGCGCCGGTCTTACACTACAGCTTTATACGGCGTCGTCAGCAGATTCTGTCGTACGATCAGTGGATCTAATTTAGACTCCGCTTCCTTCGTAGAAATTTGATTAGCCGCAAAGTAATCGATTTAAGAAGGCATTGTTTCCATCAAATGTCACTCGTTTCCTATAGTCACAGTCACCAAAACCCACACACGCACACCCAAACCCCCTCCCATACCCAACTAGGCCAAGCCCCCACCAACCCATACCCCACACGTACAAACCTCTGACCACTCACATTCGTCGAGAAGACAACATAAAAGCATAAACAAACTGATGACTGATAAAAAAGCTATCATCATCATCGTCATCGTCGTCGTTATCGTCATCATAGCCATAATTATTATCGTCATCATCATCAGCAGCTCCTGACGCAGCCATTTAGCGGCGACGTGTACGACTAAAGTATCTCTGCTGTCCTTGGATATTTGGTAGGTCCACTGCAAGCTCTAATGCGTACGTACGTAATGCCCTATGCATTATATATATATATATATATATTGCTTAGTGACAATTAAGATCGTTTGCTTCAGTTCAGAGATTATTTCTTCATTGGCGCTATATAAATTCCCACAATAAGTGAATACCTAGTTCCGTCCTTCATTCACTCGTTCGCGTGCCTACTCATTCCATCCATCCATCCATCCATCCATCCATCCATCCATCCATCCATCCATCCATCCATCTATCTACCCGTCCTTGTAGCCTTATCTCTTCTCAGCCATGATCCCATGATTCCCATAATGCCACTCGGCCATCTTCCGCGTTCCCCAAAGTATCCATGCACTCCCTCGCTCTCTCTCTCATCCGTCCAACCCTTTATCGGCCTCATGTCGCTTATCCACCGCAGCGCCGTCTGCTTGTACCTACTCCCTCTATCCATCCTTGTACAATCCTAACCTTAGTGTTCTCTCTCTCTCTCTCCCACTCTCTCTCCCTCGTTTCCTTTCTCCCTTTCTCCCTCCCTGCGTCACATGCACCCTCTCCCCCTCCTTTCCTCCTCTCTCCCTCTCTCTCTCCCTCTTTCTCCGTCTATCTATAACCACTCTCTCCCTCCCTCTCGGTCTCTTTCTCTGTCTTACTGTCTGTCTCCCTCTGTACTCTTTGTAATAATGAGTGTGTCTTTGTCTGTCTTTCTCTTCGTCTGTCTCTTCTATGGTAAACCTCTCTCGCTATGTAAGAAAAAAAATATATATGCAGTTTTATCCGCCATCTCACCAACTCTCCTCCAACCTTGCGGGTCCTTATAATTATGTGCAACCATATTAACCGCGGGCATTTTCACAAAGATGCAAAATTATACCCACCCTCAATACCATAATTCCTTCCTGCCTCTTACTGTCTTGGTTTTTTTCAATCTCATTATCCTTCCTTATGCCTTTCAATATCCTCTTTGCTCGTCCACATCTCTCCCTGCCTTAGGCTGCTTCCCATTATCCCTAACTGCCACACCATAACAATCCCACCCTGCCTCTCAACATTCCTCACTGCCAGTGGTTAAATAACGCATCCATAGGCGCCGGATCTTCGCAATGTCCACGTATTTATAAATCAGAAACTTAAGCCAGAGTCAGGCAAAGCAGTGACTCTATAACATATATAATTGCTATTTGATCATCGGATAAGCATAAAACATATGTAATAACGTGCGTATGGTTGATTTTTCTAAACAAAAACATGTATCTAATTAGCGGATCTTATCTGTTGGGTGGTGGATCTTATGGCTAAGGTGGTGGATCTCAAATCCGAGGTTCCAGATCTCAGGTCCGGCTGAATTTAACCGCTACTCACTGCCTTTAACTATCCATCCTTCCATCTTGTTTTCCCATCCGTTCTTCTCTCTTTCTACCAGTGTTTGTCCTTTCCCATTACCATTTATCCAATCTCCGTGTCTCCCTTCCTCATTGAGTTCCAATTATCTTCCACCTCCTCCTCCGCCCCTCCATTTACCTCCCCATTCAATTTCCACTCTACCACTGCCCCTTCCACTCTACCACTGCCCCTTCCACTCTACCACTGCCCCTTCCACTCTACCACTGCCCCTTCCACTCTACCACTGCCCCTTCCACTCTACCACTGCCCCTTCCACTCTACCACTGCCCCTTCCACTCTACCACTGCCCCTTCCACTCTACCACTGCCCCTTCCACTCTACCACTGCCCCTTCCACTCTACCACTGCCCCTTCCACTCTACCACTGCCCCTTCCACTCTACCACTGCCCCTTCCACTCTTCTTATCCTCCCTGTTGCCTCCTTCCTCCTCTTCATCATTACTGCTTCTAATCTCCATTCTTCCACGGACCTTCTTCCTCAACCTCTGCAGTGTCTTCCATCACCATCCCCACCTACCCTACGTCCACCCAGAGGCGGCGATCCCGGGGGAGGGGGTCGAGAGGGACAAGTCATCCCCAATTTTTAAAGAAAAGGGACAAGTTATACGTGTGTCCTCCCCCATTTCCTACCCAACTCATTGGGTAGGAAATGTGTCAAACGAGATCGCCGCGTCTGCCTCCACCCATGCAGTTTCTTCTCCATTCCCACTGACTTCTTCCTCCACTGCTGCAGTTTCTTCCATCATCCCACTAACTCAGGGTTGTCACTGGCTCTCATAGGTGGGACCACATAATACCCGTTCTTAAACCACTGCATTGGCTCCCTGTTGAGCAACGAATTAAATTCAACATGTTGCCAGTCCAAAGTTTTGGAATTCATTACCACACGCCGTTCAGACCGCTGAGTCTCTAGGTTCGTTTCGATCTGTTTTTATTTACCCTTGCCAATCCTTCCTAGACTCTTTCTGTCTCTTAGGACTGACCTTGGATCTGACATGATTTCGGATTTGTTTTCGTGCGCCGTCGGTTGACGCCCTGTGCGTTATTACGGCTATATGAAGTTGTTGCAGTCAGGTCGTAGCATACTCTTCCTCGGCCCCTGCAGTTTCTTCCATCTCCCCACCTACTCTCCTCCTCTCCTCCTCTTTCACTACAGTTTCCTCCCTCTTCCCGCTTCTGCCGCATCCCCCACCTCCCACGTGGTCCTCGATACTACAAGGGGAACTGCTATGGGAACCAGCGAGAGTGAACGAGGAGACTGTGTCCGCACACAGACGATGCCGATCTCGACATCGTATTCAACGTCTATGGGTCAGAGGTGACAGCTGCCGACCAGCAACGAATCGCCGAGACAGACTGCTGAGTGGATGGGAAAATCGCATTATACATTAAAAGTGCCGAGACAATGCGATTAGGTGATTCAATCATTTAGTATTATAGGATGATTATGGAAATGGAAGTGATGACTTTTTAATGATGGATTTTAAGAACGATAACGACGAAAACAAAAACAAAGCAACATCAATAATAACAGCGAAAGTAATAGTAACAATAATAATAATAAAAATAATATTTATAGTAATATAATAATAATAATAATAATAATAATAATAATAATATTAATATTAATAATAATAGTAATACTATGATGATTATTTTGATAATATAGCAAGACTTATGATAATAGTAATAATAGTAATTATAACAAAAGTTATAATGATTATAATAATAATGATGATGATGATGATGATAACGATAATACTACTATTACTACTACTCCACCTACTACTCCACCTACCACTGCTACTACTACTCCAATTACTACTCCACGTACTACTGCTACTACTACTACTACTACTACTTCTACTCCACCCCTAACAAGAACTACTACTACTACTTTTACTACTACTACTACTACTACTACTACTACTACTACTACTACTACTACTACTACTAATAATAATAATAATAATAATAATAATAATAACAACAATAGCAATAACAACAGTAGTAAAATGGAAGCAATTGCTTTTATTCTTCAATGTGACCTTGGATCGTGACTGACCGTGATGTTCTGGACTGTAGAGCTGGTCAGATTCAGCAACCATTGTCTCCATGGTACCTAGAATCACCATGGCAACCATCTGAACGACAACGGCCGCCATCTTGCGCAATCAGGTACTGTCGACAATGTTACCAATGCCAACCAGGTCTACTGAATGTCAACCGCAGCCTCACACGTCAACACATTAACTTCAACGGCTTCAACGAGTCAATGCCAGAAGTTATTGTCAACAGCGTCAACAAGCTAATGCCAACATCTTACCGAGTTAATGTCGATCACGTCAACAAATAAATGTCAACCACCACGTCAATGAGTCAATGCAAACTGATAAACTAAAACGAATTAAAGTCAACAAAGTCCAGAGTCAAATATCAACCACGTCAACACATTAATGCCAATAGCTTACCAAGTTTATGTAAATCAAGTGAACGAACTAAGGCCAGCAAAATCAAAACGACAAGGAGCAAACAAGCAAAAAGGTCGGCGGATAAGCACCAAGAACGTCAACATGTCCACGTCAACAGCCAACAAATCAATTCTAACTATGTCAACGATTCAAGACAATTGTTGAATAAATTAGCTAATCATAACGAAGTCTTCGTGTAAATACTAACTCATTTAACCAGAAAAAATCGTAATCAAGCCAACAACCAGTTACCACTTAAGTCAACCCGACAATTTCAACCAAGTCAACAACAAGTCAATGTCAACCAAGTCAACTGAAACACGTCATGTGACTATCTGCCGTTGAAACCGGGCGATGTTTCCAGAAACGCGGCCTCAACCGATGTCCTCAATCCTCCACCGCTGCTCACATCCATTTGACTACAGAGGCCACACTGGGGACAGACGTCCTCCTGTCCTTGGCTCAACTATACCCATCCACGCAGCTTATGCCAAACCTCTGCTGTCATTTGCCCAGCGCTTCTGCTGCCATCAAGCGACGAATGGTGCAGCGACTGCTAACTGCAACGCAAGCGCTCGGCTCATCGCTAAGTCCGCATTGGCGCTCGGCCCAGTCCTACTGGTCTGTGATGCACAGCAATAAATACGGCCACGTGGTTAACGAAACGGTAAATCCTCCGCTGCCTGCGCCCTGAAAGTGCCAGTCCCAAGTCTGTATACGGGCTAAAGATCTATGTTATCCCACAGTGTCGATAGACTGAAGCCTCTACAGAATGGCGAAACCTCGCCACTGTTCGCGCTCGTGCAGTGCCAGTCCCAAGTCTGCAGAAAGAAGGATGGCGACGCTGACGATATTTATTATCACACAGCGTCGTCAATCCAAATCAATAGAGGGGCCTGGTTATAAGGGGGAGCGCTGGGTGGCCCATCCGAGGCCTTTAAGGTTCGGCAAGGCACCCGTCATTCGTCATGCTTCGATGACTTCTTTGGCCGCTGCTCCTGTCGTCCGACTGGCTGCAATTACTGCGTCCCATCTGGGTGGGAGACGGACTCAACCCCCCTGGACGTGGAGATTTGATGTTGCTAGCGCCAGACGGAGTCCCATTCTTTTGACTCGGTGATGGCGGACTTCGGTGCGTGTATAGATAATTGCATCGAGCGGTAGAAAGGACGACTGGAGGCTTGAAGGGCAATGAAAGACAGACGGACATACAGACGGACGGACAGAGAGACAGGAGGAGAAGTGGAAGAATGAGGAGAAGTAGGGGAGGATGGAGGATGCAGACAAGCACGCAGACAGACAGACAGACAGTCAGAGTGGCGGATGGACGGTAGGAGAAATGGAAGGAGGAGTAGTAGTAGGAGGAGGAAGAGGAGGAGACAGAATAGCATGCGGACAGAGAAAGAGACAGAGACCGACAGAGATACATACATAGAGACAGACAGAGACAGACACACAGACAGACAGACATACAGACAGATGAACAGATAGAGAGACACGAGGAGAAGTGGAAGAGGGAGGAGAAATAGGGGGAGACAGGCAAGCATCCAGACGGAGACAGGCACATACATCGTGCTTCTGTCCATAGCCGTTGAAGAGGAAAAGCCTGCCTGACCGGTCTGCCTGGAACGCATCAATGAGAAGAGAGATTGTCTCCGGCAGTAGTGGGATTACGTACATCCTCCCACTCTTCCTCCTCCTACCCTTTCTTCTCCTTCTCCTTCCATTCCTCCGCCTTCTCCTCCTCTTCCTAACCTTTCTCCTCCTTCTCTCGCTTCCTCCTTCTTCTCCTTTCCATTCTGCTCCTTCTTAACATCCTTCGTCTCCACCACATCCTCCTTCTCTTCTTCCTCCTCCACCTCTTACTCCTCCCTCCTCCTTCTCCATATCCTTCCCCTCTTTATCCTCCTTCTCAGCCTCCTCCTTCTCCTCATCTTCCTTCTCCCCCTCCTTCTCCTCCTTCTAGTCATACACTCAGTCGGCGCTGCGCCATTGTCATGAAGCGCAGTTCAAATTTTATTAGCTGGAGACCTCTTTGAAATGGTCGTCAATGGAATTGGGTAACAAAGACCAGGTTGGCCAGGGTAAGGCAAAGTAAGGTAGGTTGAGATAAGACGCTGTAAAGTAAGACATGGTAACGTAATATCACGTGGAGAAGGGTAAAGCAGGAATACCAGTCTAAATGCCGATCTCGTTAATACTAAAAACCTAAAAATTAATTAACTTTCTTCCATCTTGCGCTCCCTTTTATTAGTAATGGTTTCAGTTTAACGAAAATGATGAAAATGATCATTAGCGTCGTCCCCTCCTGTGCCCTATATTGAGACTGGCATTTCATTTCATCTGCGCCTTCGAGAGGTTCTTATAAGGCGCTATATAACAGAGACAGCCAGACAGAAAAAAAAACAGCGACAGCGATACAGATACAGAACGACAGAAACAGACAAAGAGGCAGGGAGAGAGAGATACAGGGACACAAGGGGAAACAAAAGGGAGACAGAGATAGATAGATAGATAGATAGATAGAGATAGAGAGAGAGAGACAGAGAGAGAGACAGAGAGAGACAGAGAGAGAGAATCTTATAGATAGACAGACAGACAGATAGAGAGGCAGGCAATCAGACAGGCAGGCAGACAGTCTGTCTTTCTATCTATCTGTCTATCTATTTATCTATCTGTCATAGACAGAGTGATAGAGGGACAGTGACAACGACAGAGACAGACAGATGGGCAGAGACAGAGGCAGAGACAGAAAGAGCAAGATGCTGTTTTTGTGGAAAATAAAAATGCTGCCATTTTGATGTCCACAATGTTGGATGAAATGGGATGGCAGTTCGGCAGGAAATGAGAGAAGACAGCACTAGACGTAATCGAATGGTTAGGGTTATTCACTATCCACCAGGTTCCAAACAATCCAACATTCAGAAGACGGATGATCAGGAATATAAGAGACGTAACTACGGGTGCATT
>OY365822.1:7308713-7336213 GCA_959347315.1 Bimastos eiseni | reverse complement strand
GTAGTTGAATGGTCGGAAGCGAATTCGTTAATTGCAAAAACTGTACGACCCTGTTCTGCAGAAAATACGAGACAGACAGACAGATAGACGGACAGGCAAGGCAGGATGAGAGAGAGAGATAGAAGAATGGAAGAGAGGAAGAGGAGAGGAGGGAAAAGGATGGATGGATGTTGGATAGGACTGGGTGTATGAATATATGCAGTGATTTTTCTTACGGAACGCGCCGGTTCCCACACCTTGTTTCCATTAATAAAAATTAAAAATTAAAGTTGTGAAAACATTGTGGAATTTTCATATAAAACTTTACAATTTTAGTTTTCTTTTGCATTCTAAAATTTATAGGTAAGTCGCCGTAAGTGCATCGATCGTTGTCATTGTGTCCTCTAAAATTTATTATTATTATTATTGTAGCTAATTTTAGCGTTATTTCTCTCGACAACACAGATGCGTTCCTGTACATTTTTTGATAGGAAAAAAGCTCTAAATATTTGGATAAATGAACTGGAGGGTGGAAAGAGGAGAACTGAAGAGTGGAAGTGGGAAGTTATGGAAAAATGGAACAGAGGATTGGGCAAACGGAAGTGGGACAGAGTATCGTTCTTTGTATGTGTAAAATTGGTTAACGATTTGGACTCTCGCTTAGTCGTTTGGGCTTCGTTAATTGACAAATGCTTCAAGCTCTCGATCTACTCTCTGAGGACGTTGAATAAATAACGGACCCTCTGAGAGGTGGCGATCTCGTTTGACAGGTGGGGGACACACTCGATGAGAGGGGTAGGAAATGTGGGGGACACGTATAACTTGTTCCCTCTCTGTAAAAGGTGGGGGGACTTGTTCCCCTCGCCCCCCGGGGATCGCCACCCCTGAATCTCCTCCTCCCATCTGACCCTGAACTCCGCTACTGTTTGCACTCTGACGGTGCCAATCCAAAGCCTGGATAAAGAAGGAGGGCGACGCTAATGATCTTTGTTATCACACAGTGTCGTTAAACTGAAACTATTCCACCATCTCTGTGACCCTGAGTGGCGACCTCCTTAACAGAACCAGATTCAGGCAACGAACCCGAAAGGCGCTAATTAAACTCCATCGTTTTGGATAGGAACAACAAAATATATGCGTTAGATAACAATTAATCACGCAAGAACAGGTTTGAAAAGGAGATCAAATGAGGAAAATAGTAGAGGTCCATTCGGAAAGGAGGAGGCAAGTCAGACATACGCACAGACACACAGACTGACAGATACACAGACAAATAGACATACATACAGGTAGAACCACAAACAGAAACACACTCACAGATACAGACAGGCACAGAGACAGACACACAGACAGCCACACAGACTGATAGACACATAGTCACATCAATACACAACAACGCAGGTACAGAGTGACAAACAGCAGACGCCAGCGCTTTATAGGCAGCTGGAAAAGTGGCATGGATGCATTTAGACGGAGAGAGGCAGAGGGAGAGAGAGGAAAGGGAAGAGGAAGCGGTGGCGGAAGAGATATACTTCCGGAATTCGTCTGGCGCTAGCGGCTAGCGTTAGCGGTCGGATGGTCCTAAATCTTTGGTATTTCTTATCGCTTTCGGCCAACAAAAGGAACGCGCGAACATAACTCGCTGACATTACGAACGGCTACAACGAATTCGTTAAGAACCTGTCACTTCGTCTTTCCGTCGTTCCCTTCCTTGCGTGATCTCTGTATGTCTCCCTTTCCTACTTTCCCCTACACTTTCTCTCTTCCTGCATGTACGTCTGTCTGCCTCTCTGAATCTCTACCTCAAAGCCTGTTCCGTCTGCCTCCATGCCTGACTGCTTCCTTCCACTTTGTCCGTCTCTCTCCTACTGTATTCTCCAGTTTGTGTGGCGCCCTGTATGTCTTCCTTCCTATCTCCTGTTTTCACCAGTTCATACCTCTCAGCTATTCTCCTTCTCCACCTCCGCCTCCTTCATCCCTTTCTACCATCCATCCATCCATCCATCCATCCATCCATCCATCCATCCATCCATCCATCCATCCATCCATCCATCCATCCATCCATCCATCCATCCATCCATCCATCCATCCATCCATCCATCCATCCATCCATCCATCCATCCATCCATCCATCCATCCATCCATCCATCCATCCATCCATCCATCCATCCATCCATCCATCCATCCATCCATCCATCCATCCATCCATCCATCCATCCATCCATCCATCCATCCATCCATCCATCCATCCATCCATCCATCCATCCATCCATCCATCCATCCATCCATCCATCCATCCATCCATCCATCCATCCATCCATCCATCCATCCATCCATCCATCCATCCATCCATCCATCCATCCATCCATCCATCCATCCATCCATCCATCCATCCATCCATCCATCCATCCATCCATCCATCCATCCATCCATCCATCCATCCATCCATCCATCCATCCATCCATCCATCCATCCATCCATCCATCCATCCATCCATCCATCCATCCATCCATCCATCCATCCATCCATCCATCCATCCATCCATCCATCCATCCATCCATCCATCCATCCATCCATCCATCCATCCATCCATCCATCCATCCATCCATCCATCCATCCATCCATCCATCCATCCATCCATCCATCCATCCATCCATCCATCCATCCATCCATCCATCCATCCATCCATCCATCCATCCATCCATCCATCCATCCATCCATCCATCCATCCATCCATCCATCCATCCATCCATCCATCCATCCATCCATCCATCCATCCATCCATCCATCCATCCATCCATCCATCCATCCATCCATCCATCCATCCATCCATCAATCCATCAATCCATCCATCCATCCATCCATCCATCCATCCATCCATCCATCCATCCATCCATCCATCCATCCATCCATCCATCCATCCATCCATCCATCCATCCATCCATCCATCCATCCATCCATCCATCCATCCATATTCCTGCCTTCCTTCCTGCCTCTGCAACTTGTATCTCGTCCACATCCACCTCTACAGCTGAGGGTCCTGCTCCCTTTGAACTCTTACTTAATCCTCTGACCATCTACTGACCATCTTTTACCGTGGTCAGAGAACGTCGAATCGAACATAAAGAATAAATTTATCGGGTTATTATTCAAACAGTTCCAACAGCATCGGGTGTGGTAAGATGCGACTTACAGCAAGGGGTCACAATGGAACGAAAGTGGCTTCGTGAACAATGTTTCTCTCAAACAGAGTGGAATTTCGATGGAACAGAGATCGTACCTCTGTTCAGACTACGCCAAATGTAATGTAATTATAAAATTATATAGCGCCACCTTGTAATGCACAATGCACCAGCCAACAATTCACCAGACTAAGACATAATCAGGTCAATACCATAGACCGAGAAATGAGGCAACTGACTTACCCCATTAATGTGGTAAGTCAGTTGGAAGGAAGGTCAATCGAAATGGGCAAATTAACCGAAGAAGGTAAGTCCTGATTTTAAAATCAGTCGAAGGAGTTAAGTTATGAAAAAGGTAAATTAGAATGGGCTGCCAGCTAAAAAAAAGTTTAAAATAGGCCCATTGTGAGTATAATCCAACTGATGAAGTTATACAGTAAGCCAGCTGAGGCAAGTAAGTGATCATGGGTAAGCTTGTTGAAATAGAAGCAAAACATGATTACATACACATAAGATATATGTATATATATATATATATCATGATTTACCTGTATTATATATATATATATATGATCATATATGCATATGTATAACATCATAGGCGCATGCATATCCTCTTTAGAATAAGAAACTGACATATACATGTATATGTATACCCGAGTTAGTTACAGAGAACAGTAATTAGTTGTACGCGGTCTAAATACGAGAAGTAGTTGTTCTGTCCCAAATGTGTTATTTCAGCTTAAATGCCTCTCTGTTGATATTTTAAATTTGTAAAGAATCCGTGGAGTCAAATTCATTTCAACCTTCATCCAGTTTCACCGTAGAACTGTTTCAATATAGAATTATTATAGACGATTATTTTCCCGCGTTTAATGATCGTTCATGTCTGACTTGCATTTGGAACATTTTTATCTGTTGCGAGGTTCTTCATTACGGGCAGCGAATCTCCGTGTAGAGTCGATCGAAGGCGGTGTCATAGAGGCTTCTAAAGGGTTTATTGTATCATTTGGTATTTAATGACATCTCGTGCTGCCTCCATTAAATGGTCCGCATCAACGCAACGGATAATGGGGTTCGTTCACGCAACCCCACCACGATCCTCTCTACTCCACTATGGTTCTTTCTGTCCCACCATGGTCCTCTCTGCCACATCATGGTCCTCTTCGCCCCACCATTGCCCTCTCTGCTCCACCGTGGTTCTCTCTGCCCCAACATAAACCCCTGCCCACCATTCATTCATTCATTCATTCATTCATTATGAGCATTTATATAGCGCCTCTTCAAGAAACCTACTCAGCAGCGCTCCCAGCCCAGTCACGACTAAGGAAAAAGGTCTTGAGGGACTTGTAAAAACTTGACGGTTGGGCCACGAGAAGAGAGCTGAGCTCAAGTGGGAGATCATTCCACAATGAAGGGCCCACAGCCGAGAAAGTACGGCGCTGCCTAAAAGCCAAGCGAGCAAGCGGAACTAGAAGCTCACCCATCGTCGCAGAGCGAAGCACCCGACGCGCTGCAACGTCAGACACTGGGCAGCAGAGATCACTCAAGTAAGATGGAGCACAACCAAGAATGCAATGCAAAACAAGAGCAGCAATGCGGTATTAGATTCGCTTTGACACTGGCAGCCAATGCAAAACATTGCGCATGTATGCAGAAACAGAGGAGAATTTAGGAAATCGCCCAATAAGTAGAGCAGCCGAGCGCTGAACCCGATCCAGCCGCCCCAGAACCACAAGAGGAAGACCAGCAAGTAAAGAACAACAATGGTCAACTCGAGAAGTAACAAAGGGTTGAACAAGAAACACGATCGCGCCGTGGGTGAGAGAGCGAGAGACCACTGGAAGCTGACGAAGCTGGTAGTAGCAGCTGCGTGCAACTAGGTTCACATGTTGAGAGAGAGTGATCCTCTATGGCAGTCTACGCCTCACCATGGTCCCGCGGCTCATCGTGGTCCTCTGCCCACCATGGTCCTCTATGCCCCACCATGGTCCTCTGCCCATTATGGCCCTCTATGTCCAACCGTGGTCCCCTCTACCCCAATATGCCCAATGCGCATGGTATAGTCAATGTTGCCTAGTTTTACTAGCCATCCCTCCCTCCCTTTCATTCTCCCGCCTCAGTATCTTGCTCTCTCTCTTTCTCTCTCTCTCTGACTGTCACTGTCTGTCTCTCTGTCTGTCTCTCTGTTTCTGTCTCTCACTCTTACTCTCCATAGCCTATCTTCGTCTCTCTGTATTCAAATCTGTCTGTCTGTGTGTCTGTTTGTCTCTCTGTCTCTCTGTCTCTCTCTCTCTGTTTCTCTCTCTGTCTCTCTCTTCTGACCGTCTACTAAAGACATTCTCGGAATCGCCCATAAATGCTAAGACTAGTGTCTAGTTTAGCATGCGATTGTACAGTAAAAGAGTAAGGTCTCCTGTTCACCTTTCTCTCGTTCCCTCTGTATCTGTCTCCTTCCCCTCTCTCTCTGTCTCTCTCTCTGTCACTCTCTGTCTCTCTGTCTGTCTCTCTGTCTCCTTTACTCTCTGTCTCTCTGTCTGTCTCTCTGTCTCCTTTACTCTCTGTCTCTCTGTCTGTCTCTCTGTCTCCTTTACTCTCTGTCTCTCTCTCTATCTCTCTATCTCTCAGTCTCTGTCTCTCAATCTTTGTCTGTCTGTCTGTCTCTCTCTTCCTATGCCTATGTCTCTCCCCCATCCCTCTCTCTGTCACTCTCCTTTTCCCTGTCTCTCTCTTTCTCTGTCTGTCTCCCACTATATCTCTTCCTCCGTTTCTGTCTCTCTCTCTCCCTCCCTCACTCCCTCCCTCCGTCTCTCTCTCCGTCTCTCTCTCCCTTTTTTCTCTCTCACGACCGAAGTACTTCACTGTTTCTCACTCTCTGAGGCTCACTCACCCACCCATACATTATACATGTATCGCTTCATCGCAGTACAACAGTTTTTCATTGATTGACTGCATAGAACTACAAGACTCACTGTACATTAGTTTCTTTCTTATTAACTATGAATTTTGTTCGCATGTATTGTGCATATAAATTCATACATACATACATACATACATACATACATACATACATACACACATACATACATACAGACAGACATACATACATACGTACGTACGTACCTACATTCATACATACATACATACATACATACATACATACATACAGACATACATACATACATACATACATACATACATACATACATAAGATAACGCTTAGAGTTTCCGGACTAAGTTGCTTTGAGTGACGACCTAAGCGAGGCACACACAACTCGGCCTCGATTGATGATCCCTTCTGTTAATACGTCGGATATACGAAGGCCAGTTGTACATCGCACATCGGTCGGTGGATCCAGCCATCGCCAGTGACAAATGGACATTCACAGGACCTTCACTCTTCCTTCTCCTCGTCCTCCTCCTCTGCTCTCCTCCTCTTCTCCCTCAACGTCCCTCCTCCTCCCAGTCCTCCCCTACCTCCCCTTTCTCCCTTACCTCTCCTTCCTCGCCTGCCTCCCCTTCCTAATCATCTTCCTCTTTTTTCTCCTCATCCTCCATCCTCGTCCTCCTCCTCTCCTCCTTCTCCTCTCCTTTTCTCCTTCAATGTTCCTCTTCCTCTCCATCCTCCTCCTTCCTTCTCCTCCTCCACTTTTTTCCTTTCCTCCTCCCTCCTTCTCCTCCTCCTTCTACTCCTCCTCCTCCTCCTGTCTTCCTCTTCCTCCTCCTTCTCCTCCTCCACTGAGATGAAAATCGCAAATGATGTAGACGGCGCACAAGCCGTTGATCCAAGACCGAGTATCCACCGTCCTCATGCAGCAAGTAACCTCTAGACCAAGGTTATTTATGCGGAGTACAACGTCAGTGCTCACACTAACGCAGTTCCAGTTCCATGCCTGTATGGAGTAGCAGAGGGTGACGCCAATGATCCAGGTTATGAAGCAACTAATTCACCCGGTGAGATCCTACTTCATCGCCCTCTCAGTTCTAGACCCCACATTCCCCCTAACTGTCTGCTTGACCACTTTTGACCATGACCTGAAAACGATTTTAACCTACCATCTGCCATTTTTCGAACTGATCGCCTGTGAACAAGTTTGGTCCCGCGTCATCGCTTATTGGGCGCTATAAAGAACTATCGATTACGATTACGTGTCCCAAATTGTCAAATTGATGCTAAGTTTCGTTAAAAATCAAGTAGCAGTTATTGCAGGTTAACGACACTGTGCGATAGCAGCAGCGTCAGCGTCGCCCCTACTTTATCCAGGCCTGGGACTGGCACTGTCAGAGCGCGAACAGTGGCGGAGTGTCCGTATGACAAAAAATGTCCTTAAGACATAAATATTTGATGCACAACGTGATGGTACCCTGCACGGCTACCGACTGTTAGACTGTTAGAGACGCCTGTAGACTCCTGCGATAATTTCGCTCGTTCATACAACACTTATGACAGTGTTAAGGCCTGTCAGTTTGCAAATCAAACGAAAATATGATGCAATAAAGCACAGTGTGTCAATCTCAGGCCTTGTGCATTTTTATTTGTAATGCACATAAAATGTGTCCAAGTGCAAAGCACTCAAAGTGTCTGATCAGACGATTGATGATTAATGACAACCAATTTCTGAGAATACGTCTCTCATTGCGACACCTGACTACGAACCAGGCAAAAGATAGATGTTCAAAACGAGACCCCAGATGGCGCAATATAAAGCTCTGTCCTTTCACGGAAATCATCGTCTTCGGTTAGCAGAAGAGCTTCGACGAGCGCTTCCTGACACTTACGCAGTGACTTCTACTCTGAATATATTCGCCGAATATATTTAATATATTCACCGGGTGGTTCTACATATTATTATTATTAGTGTTGTTGTTGCTATTACTATTATTATTATTATTATTATTATTATTATTATTATTATTATTATTATTATTATTATTATTATTATTATTATTAGTTTTATTATTATTATTATTACTATTATTATTATTATTTATAATTATTTATTATTACTATTATTATTATCATTATTATTATTACTATTATTATTATTATTATTCTAATTAATCGCTGGAAATTATTATTGTTATTATTATTATTATTATTATTATTATTATTATATTATTATTATTATTATTATTATTATTATTATTATTATTATTATTGTTTGGTTAAACTGCAGCTGCGCAAAAGAACCTCTGAAGGCAACTGCGTTGAAGCGCTGGATGCAAACTGACAATCGTTGGAACAAGTAGCTTGTCTCTTTAGGTTCTCTGGTGACCTGTGTCAGAAGGCGACCCAGTCTTTGATGAAGTCTATTCCTTCGTTGTTGACTGGGCCCATGGTCTCAAAGGCCAATGGAATGAAGAGATAGCTGACAGCGAGCTGGCTGTACTTGATGGTCTTCCTGGTGGTAGCCACCTCCGCTGCAGCTCCCACCCAAGATGACGTCGCTTGGAGATAAAATGGAGCCACGGTGTCAATCACTGTCGCATCCCATATCAGGTTCCGTCCTCTTCGCCAAGGGATCAGCGTCAGACCATCAGGGCGTTTTCCGTCCGTTCTGGAGAGTCCCGGGGGTTCCTTAAACCAGCGCGTGTGAGGCTACGGCTGATTATGTCGTTTAATGCTGCGTGCCTGGCGAACCGCCCTGGCCCAAGACCACAAGAAAACCCGTGTGCTCCTTCCGCATTGACTCGTGAAACGCATGGGCATACGTGTGGCTCACAAATGCGTGTCCCCAGACGGAGACCCATCGCAGTGCTCAGCTCGGCAGCTGCCTTCTGCAGTAGCGGCTTGTCCCAGTTTGATTGCTTGTGTGCTGCATCATTGTCCGGACGCATCATTTGGCTCTCGGTGCACCACAGATGTTCCATCTTCTCAAGCAGTCCGTCGACGTCGGACCAGGTGCTGCCTAACATGGAGGACTGCAGTGGTCGGGTGCTCGCAGCGGAAGCCAAAAAGGGGGGAAGCGCCAGCGAGGTCACTCGACGAATTCCTAATCCTC
Organism: Bimastos eiseni; assembly: GCA_959347315.1. Taxonomy (NCBI): domain Eukaryota; kingdom Metazoa; phylum Annelida; class Clitellata; order Crassiclitellata; family Lumbricidae; genus Bimastos; species Bimastos eiseni. The sequence goes on along the minus strand of OY365822.1, from coordinate 7,327,050 downwards.
CCATCTTTACTGGTAATGATGCTTGAAGCCATTGGTCGTTCGATAGGGTGATGTTGAGAACTGCCTCTAAACCGCTTCGAAGAAGGTCGTCGAATTTGTGTAGCAAAGAGTGACTCGTGCATGAGCTGCATCTTAATGTATATATGAGTTTCTGTTTTTTATTATTATTATTGTTTTTATTATTATTATTTTTATTATTATTTTTATTATTATTATTATTATTATTATTATTTTTGTTATTATTATTATTTTATTATTATTATTATTATTATTATTATTATTTGTGCCCGAGGTATTAATTAATATTATCATTATTATTATTATTATTATTATTATTATTATTATTATTATTATTTTATATCATTATAATCATTATTATTACTATTACTATGTCACATATAGTGTTATTCATCATTGGCATTGCCAAAGGATCTGTCATCAGGCTATCTGGGTCGCCGCTTGTCAGTGGATTGTAATCTTGACATAGTGCCCTGAAAAGCCACCGCATTGAAACGTTGGATCAATGCCGACAAGTTCTGGAAAAGGAAATTTGTCTGTCGGGTGTCACCGGTAGTTGTCGAAAGTCAGCGTCCAGTCTCAGACAGAAAGGCGAGGCCCTCACTATTGAGGGAACCGAAGGTTTCTATAGCGATTGGAACAAAAGTGTATTTCTTCTCTAGCTCAGAATATTTTGTGTGTTTCCTTGTGGCTGCTATCTCCGCCGCTCCTCCAGCTGTGGAAGCTGTCTCGGGGATATAAGAAGCGGCCACTGTGTCCACCACAGTCGCGTCCCAAAGTAGGGTCCGCCCCCCACTCCACGGTATCAGGGTCTGCCAGTCCGGTCTCTTTCCATCGAATCTGGAAAGACCTGACGGTTCCTTGACCACTGGAATACCGGCTCTGTTGAGGCTGCGATGGATAAGGTCGTTGATATTACAGTGTCTTGCTTGACGGCCAAAACCCAATGAACAGGAAAGGCCATGTGCGCCTCTGGCTGAGACGAAGGCGCCGCATGCGCAGGTGTGCGGCTCGCAGATGGCCACCCCTAATCGTAGGCCGACCGCCACCCTCACGGTATCGTCCTCCAGTCTGAGATCGCGAGAAACGAGCGGGAGAGCGTATAGCTAGTCCGAGGCGTGCGGTGACTGCAAGGCCCTTAGTCTCGCCTGGTCGTAGGGATCTTGTAGCTTTTATTCTAGTGCAGACAGAACCGCGTTTAACAGCGGTCTGTCAAAGTGGGCTTGTTTATGGCCTGGCGTCGTCGGGGCAGAAGCTTCGGTAAGTTGAAGCCAGATAGACATCGCCAAGTCGCATGCTGAGTCCGATTTCACCGCTACTGATTCTAAGATGAGGGACTGGATCTGGAGAGTGCCCGCGGCTGAAGCCAAAAAGGCGGGAAGTGCCAGCGAGGACGCCCTCCTAATTCCCAGTCCTTCCATCCTGATTGGGAGAGTGGCCTGACCCCATTGGTCATCGGTCATCGAAATTTAGAAGATTCGCTCGATCCCTCCTCGCAGCAGATTGTCGTAAGCCCATAGACGCGGGTAGTCGTGGCAAGGGGTGCATCTCAATAAGTGCATGAGTTTAAGCGAGTCGATCGAATGTCTAAGGATCAGTAGAGCGTCTTGTCTAGCGATTAGTTGCAACCTGTCGAGGGCAATTCCGAGGTCGGCCACACAGGTGTCGATGGCTGAAAGCAGGACATCCGTCGGGGAGAGCGGAGCCCCTAGGAGCACGGCCGATGATGCATTGACTCGGGCGAACTGTCCTAGGAAGCCTTGACTAAAGTCGTTGATATGGGCGTCGGAAGAAATGAGTTCGCATTTTTTGCAGTTGGGCGCGAGGCCAAGTTGCGGACATCCCTCTTCGATCGAGTTAACATCCGCCTCCACCACCTTAGGATCTCCGCCCAAGGTGAGGTCGTCGAGGTATCCAAAGGCCAATGGTGAAAGCAGGTGATTAAGGATCGACTGTAGCGGTAGGCAGAAAAGGAGAGGTTCCAAGGGATCGCCCTGTTGCGAACCTTCTTGCGAATGTATCGTGAATCTCCCGAATTTAAGAGATGTCGCCTCGGCGTAGGCAAGATGGCAATATGCGAATAAATCAGGAATGAGTTCGTCCACTGATGCGAGCATGAAATCTCGGTGCAAGCTATTGAAAGCGTTCGAGATGTCAAGATTCACCATTATTGAATTCGTGTCCATGCTGGTCAGGAATCGTCTAGCGGCGTGGGTTGCCGCCTCGCAGCCTCCGGGAACGCCAACCCCCAGTTGTTTAGGGGTTAGGTACGGCGTGACACGTGGGACGGCGTATGCGTTGGCGCATTTAGATGCGAGTCGACGCCACACGTATCCAATGGCCATTGGCCTTAGACCACCACAGCTTTTACGGAGGGCGAAAAGAGTACCTCCGAATAAGATAGGCCGTACCTCTTGAAGGCAGATGCCGGCCAGTAGTAGATTGATAAGAGCAGTCGTCGCTCTCAGCAGCCCAGGTCCCGCGTCTGGATCTCCAATCAGTTCCGCCATGTGTTGGGGGCGCAGCCCATCAGGGCCGCCTGACGACCCCATCGGGAAAGAGCGCATCATTGTGCGAATCTCCAGCTCTGTGGCCTGGAAGGGTGCGCTTGAGGTCGATCGAAGGATGGCTGGGCGGTCACGCGGCGGGGCAAGATGTTTTTGGCATAGAAGTTCCAGTGTCTCTTCATTAATCGGCGCTGGGGTGTCGTCAGAACAAAGTATGCGAGCTGCCGCACTAATGTTTCCATCCTCCAGTTTTGCGGCTACCGCCGCCGCCAGCGCCTGTCTTCCATTCGAGCCCGTAGGTCTCTGCCCCTCGCTGGTGTCCGCGTCTGGTTGGAAGATAGCGTCGGCCCAAGTCAGCCATCCGTCATAAAAATCTGCAATGCGCTTCTTGACGATGGACGTAAGATTGCGGCGTCGGTCGCCCTTCAAAGGAGTTTCCAAAGTTCCCGCACCAAAGGCGAGGAGGCGCCGCCATCCTGCGAGGTTCGCAGGGTTCGCCAAAATGGACTCCATAATGTCGGTTAGAAGGCGGCCAGCTCCTGATCTAGCTCCTTTGGGAAAATGCCTGAGAAGACCTCATGAGAGGCAAGGGTGTCGCATTGACCTGACAGGTCTCGGGTCCGAATTAGTGGCGGCATCGGTCGTCCGTTCTTCGTCAGTCGTGATTTGTTCGGGATTCGCATTTGTCGCGACGGTCACCGAGCCAAAAGGTGCCAAAGGGAATCCTGAAGATAAGGGCGGCTTATTCGAACCCGGACATGGATTGGCCCTGGGCCCGTGTTGGTGGACCATGCTGTCCTTGTTATGGGGTTGGCGAACTGAATGACATACATTGCATGTCCCTTGTGCCTTCTTCTGTTTAAGTTCAAATGTCCCTATCAGGGTCGGTGATTCCGTTCTCTTAGTGATTGTGCGATGTGTTAACTTGTGATTTTGATTCATTTGAGAATTTGGGAAACAGTGATATTGTTTTAATCTTCTGGTTTGATTTCTAGAGATTCAGTTCAGTTTGTTTACAATTGCGCCGCCATTTAAAAAAAAACGTTGCGTTGCCATTGACGACTGTGACGCAGTCGGTCTTTAAACATGGCACACGGCCATCGGCGTAATTATTTAAAAGTGCGGCCAATGTTGGTGTTGAAAATAAAGTTTGAAAAACCAATATTATTGAAAACTTAGCTGATCAGCTGTAGTTGAAAAAATCCATCGGGTCACGAGACGACATTCCGTTAGAAGATATAAAAATCCAACGCTGACAATAACGCGATCCGTAGTATTTTTAATTTAAAAGTGGGACGTTTAAAATTTGCCACCTACAGCGGCAGCTGACGTTAAATCATATTATTATTATTATTATTATTATTATTATTATTATTATTATTATTATTATTATTATTATTATTATTATGTCACATATAGTGTGACATAATAATAATAATATTTATACTGTTGTAAAATAAAATGAAAGAATCTCAATTTCGTCAACATGCGACTTAGATACATACACTGTACAAGTGTACATGTATCAAAGCCATATTGCAACATATACATAAATGCATGTATACAATGCAATGCTATACATTAACGCCTACGTAATATGGTCCACGGTGGATGACAGGCCACATTAATTTCGCTCGAACGTTTATAACTGTTTCCAAAGGGCAGATAATGTAACGCAGAAGGATGACACTGCACTCAATCGAAAGGAAAAGATAGAGTATCTCTCTCTCTCTCTGTCTGTCTCCATCTCTCTTTCTCTGTGTCTGTCTGTCTGTCTCGCTCTGTCTGTCTGTCTGTCTGTCTGTGTACCTGTCTCTCTTTTATCTGCGTTTCTGTATCTTTCTCTGTGTCTGTCTCGCTCTCGCTCTGTCTGTCTATCTCTCCATCTCCATGTATATGTCTCCCTCTGTCATTGTTTTCTGCCTCTCGATCTGCCTGTCTGTATGTCTCTCTCTGTGTGTGTCTGTCTATATCTTTCTCTGTGTCTGTCTGTCTCTGTTTTTACCGACGTCATTATGTATTGCATGACGCGGATTATACACGCAACGAAAAAACAGAAAGCGATTTCCAGGGAGATTTGAAAGACTGGGTTGCTGATGATAAGAGAGACGGACAGACGGACAGACAGACAGACAGATTGACGGACGGACACACAGACAGACAGTCTGCTAGTTTATTTGCTTGTTTGTCCGTCTGTCCTTCTGTCCGTCTGTTTGTCTGTCTTTCTGTCTGTCCTTCTGTCTGACAGACAAAAGGACAGAGAATGAATTTTAAGGACTGCAACAGAGAGAGACACCAACAGGAACGAAGAGAGATAAAGACGAATACACCGACGTATGACCCCGAACGAAGGTCATTCGATCGATTTTCCAAACACTTTCCGCCTCAGTCATCGTCGTCGCTCTATCTTCCACCTGTCATCCCAGCCATGATGTACACTGTAATCCATCCGCATCTAATCTACACTCTTCCAATCCGCCAATGCATTCGCTAATCCATCCGTCCGTCCGTCCGTCCGCCCGCCCGCTCGCCCACCCACCACCAATCCATCTATCCATCTATCCATCTATCCATCTATCCATCTATCCATCTATCCATCTATCCATCCATCCATCCATCCATCCATCCATCCATCCATCCATCCATCCATCCATCCATCCATCCATCCATCAATCCATCCATCCATCCATCCATCCATCCATCCATCCATCCATCCATCCATCCATCCATCCATCCATCCATCCATCCATCCATCCATCCATCCATCCATCCATCCATCCATCCATCCATCCATCCATCCATCCATCCATCCATCAATCCATCCATCCATCCATCCATCCATCCATCCATCCATCCATCCATCCATCCATCCATCTATCAATCCATCCATCCCTCCATCTATCCATCCATCCATCTATCAATCCATCCATCCATCCATCCATCCATCCATCCATCCATCCATCCATCCATCCGTTCGTCCATCCATCGTATCCATCCATCCATCCATCCATCCATCCACCCACCCATGCTTCCTGCCATTAAATCCCTCCCTCTTTCCCTGCCTCCCATTCACCTGAATTCCTCGTGAGGTCGGAACCATACCCCGTCTCTAGTATCCGCAGAAGGTCCCCCTCCCCGCAGCGGAACCCATCCATTAATCCATCCATTCATCCATTCATACATCCAGCCATCCACCCATTCATTATTCCATCCATTCATCCATCCATCCACCTACCCACCCATCGTATGCATTAATTATTTTATTTATTTATTTATTTATTTGATGATGCAGTGATCAGGTTATCCATTCATCTAGTCATCCGTCCATCCAATTGTATACATAAATTTTGCCATTCATTAATAACATTCATCCATCTTTCCAAACTCCCCTTCCTTTCGTCTCCAAGCAGACCGCAACGTTCCTCCTTCATCTCCCCAACATCCTCTTCCACCTCCCTACTCCACGTCCTCTTCTTCTACCTTCTCCCACCTCCTCCTCTCCCTCCCCAACATACTCTTCCACCTACCTATTCTACCTCCTCTTTCCCCTTCTCCATCTCCCCAACTTCCTCTTCCACCTTTTCCCTCCACCACCTCCACCACATCTCCCTCCCCAACATCCTCTTCCACTTCCTACTCCACCTCTTCCATCTCCCCAACATCCTCTTCCACCTCCTTCCCCACCTACTCCCCTCCCTCCTCTCTCCATCATCCTCATCGGTCAAAAATTCATTCATTAAAATTGAAGTCGGCGTAGAACTATGGAAGGAGTGTAGAATGTCTTCGACGGATAATCCATTCGAAGATTAACGCAACCGGCAGAGGGACTCACTTGCACCGGACTTGGACAGCGCTTCCTAGCGGTGGCGAGAAGAACGATTGGTACTGTAATGAGCTCTCTGTCTTCTGTTCCCCTCTGGTGTCTCGCTCTCTGTGTTTGTCTCTCTGTTTATGTCGGTAATATCTGGGGGTTATATCCGGGGGCTAATTTCCGGGGGCTAATATCCGGGGTAATATCCGGGGGGTAATGTCCTGCTCCCATCTCTCTCTCTTCTCTCTATCATTTTGTCTGTCTGTCTGTGTCTGTCTGTGTCTGTCTGTGTCTGTGTCTGTCTGTCTGTGTCTGTCTGTGTCTGTGTCTGTCTCTGTCTGTCTGTCTGTCTGTCTGTCGTCTATCTCTCTCTCTGTCTCTCTCTATCTCTCTCTCTCTCTCTGTAATGACTTCTGATGATGTTGATAAGCTTTAGACGAATTGTTGACGAAAAACGCCATTAGAACATTTTCTCACAATAATAATAAAAATTGTTAGTTATGCGCAATGTCTTCGAATCGTCTGCTCACGTGACTTTTTAGAATCTGCGCCATCTGTCGTGGCAGGCAGAAGACGATCGAAGACGCCATCTATCGGAGAATCACCAACATTCTGAGTGTTTACAGCTGAAACATAGTAACACGTAGTAGTTTCAGCTTTACATTTATTATTATTCATCATTGGATTAGCGAGGCCCTCCTCCTATATCCAAGCTTTGGACTGGCGCTTCAAGAGCGCCAACAGTGGAGGAGTTGTCCTTTGATAGTACGTCGCCTGAGAATTATCTTTCCGAATTTCCACTGTTTCAGAAAATGCGTCTATAGTTGATTTGTGGTTGGCAATATTGTTATCTATTTTCAATTTCAATAACTAAGAGATACAACATGTCGTTTTAAAGATATTCATCAAAAAGTAATTGTTGTATATCTTTTGTCTCCAGACACCGTTTTATTGTATCTCCAGACTTCTATGGTGGAGATACAATGAAAGTTTGCAAGGTGTAGCAGTGTCTTTGTCGTATGGGGCCGTCCACATATTACGTACGCAGCGAGGGGAGGGGTTTCGCATTTCGGCGATTTTGCGTACCGCTGCGTACGGTGGGGGTTAAGGGGTTCCCAAATTATGTACGTACGCAAATATAATTTTCTAATTATGACATACAGAATACGGAATAATAAAATCAGAACTGAAAACCCAATCACAGACTATATTCCTGCTTGATCAATTAATTGTATGTAGCATTAAAACTTTAAAATGCAAATATTGTTAGTATTTTATTTCTTCATAACAGTTTACAAATTGAAGCTGTTAAATATGATGCTTAAAAAAATAAATAGCCTGTGGTAAAATCAATGTCTTACAGGTGTACTTGACTACTTAACCTCTGCAGCGGGGGTGGGGGTAGAGCTCAAATGTACGTACGCACGGGAGAGGGGGTCCCCGAAATGTACGCAGTGCAACAGGGTGGAAGAGGTCCGAAAATCCGAATTTTTGCGTGCGTAACATATGGATGAGCATCATGGGTCCTATGTCCAGAAAACTCATCATTTACTAGACACAGGAGATCAACAGCATTTATAGCACTGTGCGCGTGGCAGGGTTATAATGCGGCATATCCAGCAAATTTAAAAACTTTTCCTGAACATTTAAACGAAAACACTCCCAACTAATTATTCGTTGCTTTTTGTCATTTCATGTCTATGTTTACGTGTGGATTATTTGCTTTCTTTGAAAATCAATTCTATTAAAAAAATTATCAAAAGCATCTGTAATTGCAAAATTTTGTTGATTCGACTTTTTCATACAATATTTGGGTTTTAAAAACATGTAATATGACATCTGTACAGATTGTGAGTGACGGTTTTATTGCATTTCGTTTCAGATTTTTCGTCATTTACCCGCCAACACTTCAAAGTCGTTTTCCTCGGAATTTTTGATTTTGGATATTCACCAAGCTAATTCTCAGGCGACGATTAGTTGTATCAGTTCAACGACATCGTGTGATAACAAAGATCACTGGCATCGCCCTCCTCCGTTATTTAGGCCTGGGACTGGCACTATCAGGGTATACCGTGTTGATAGGCGGTGGTAGTTGCAGCTTAACGACACTGTGTGGTTCCAAAGACAATTAGCGTCGCCCTCCTTCCCTTTGACATGACTCGTTGATAGATGATTGGATAAAGTTGTGTTGCTTATACGTCTAGTCTTCTGTTTCACTCCCTAGGAGCGCTATGTACCCACGCAAACAAACTTAATGATGAACAATATGTTTTATCAAACCTGTATTTTTTGCATATTTTCATAAGCATATGCCGTCCGTTTCCCGTCAGTGACCGTCACCAACTCCATTACTTCCTCTCTCCAGGCAGCCACATATACCATCATCCACCCACCCACTCACCCACCCCATCCATTCATCCATCCATCCATCCATTCATCCATCCATCCAATCATCCATCCATCCATCCATTCATCCATCCATCCATTCATCCATAAATCCATCCACCCACCCACCCACCCACCCACCCACCCATGCTTCCTGCCATTAAATCCCTCCCTCTTTCCCTGCCTCCCATTCACCTGAATTCCTCGTGAGGTCGGAACCATACGCCGTCTCTAGTATCCGCAGAAGGTCCCCCTCCCCCGCAGCGGAACCGGAGGCGGAGACTAAGTCCAACGCGGACGTTTTCAGCTCCTCCTCTGATATGAATCGATAGGTGGCGGCGAACCCCTGACGCTGCTTCCGGGAGTCCGTAACAAACTCCACGTAGAGCGACTCCCCAGAAGAGAAGACCTGCTCCCCGTTCAGTGTATTGCAGTAGCGGGCGATGACAGGGGCGCCCGCATCCGCCCCGTCCCGCACCTCGATGTAGTCCGGACTATCCGTACAACTACAATGGAAACACATGCGACACCTGGCGAATGAACGAGAAACAGAAAGCGTTGGAGCGCCATGGTAAATATGTTTGGGTATCTTGGGAATGATCGAGAAGGGAAAGAGTTGGAAACCGCCGACATCATTCTCTCTATCATTAAATAACTCGCTCGCTCGCTCACTCACTCATTCATCCATTCAGTCATTCAATCATTAAAAAATTATTTAATTAATTAATTAACAATAATTCATTCATTCATTCGTTCGTTTATTCACACCCTTATTCATTCATTTTCTTCTGATTTAATTCGTCCATTCAGTAATTCACTCGTTCACTCATTAATCAATTTGTTATTTCCTTCATTCCTTCATTAGTGGATCCATTCAGAGCCAGTGCTGGCTCACTATCACCACACCACACACAATGAGACGGTTAAGCTTCCTCGAACTGCCAATCGTCGTATGCGTGCAACGGAATAGAGACCTTCCGTCGATGAACTCGAGCTGGATGTTATGGAAGTGAACAGTCACCCGGTCATTCCTCTTCCCATAGAAGACGTATTGACAGTTGGAGGACGGTGGGTAGTCCTGAGGGTAGGAGGGCGAGAAGAAGCGACCCGTCTGGGTGTCCCGTCCGCTGCTGAAGTCGAACGTACACGCAGCACCCCAACGACGACTACCCCCAACGATCTCGAATTGGCCTACGCAGGTACACGGACAGAAAATTCATCCGAGTATAAACGACGGCAGATGGCGAAAGGTGTATGTAAGTTTTAGATGATACTGATGCTGATGTTGATGATGATGATGATGTTATTGTTGTTGTTGTTGTTGATGATGACGATGATGATGATGATGATGAGAATGAGGATGTAATGATGAGGATGAGGATGATAATGATGATGATGACGACGACGACGATGATGATGATGCTGATGATGGCGACGTGGTGTTGTTGATGTTAAAGATGATAATGAGACTCCAGAGTACCTTTGTCGAGGAACTTGTAGATGCCCCTGAATCCGGTGTTGTTGGCCTGGACTCCATCCGTATGGAATTCAAGAACGAGGTTTGGCGTCGATGAATAGTGTTGCTTGGAGATCATCGAGATGTTTCCACACAGTTCGTAGTTCCACTGGTGCTGTTCGTTCACTTCCGGTCTCTCCTGGTCGAGGAACAACCGCAGAAAGTCCGTACACCTACAGACCGTAATTGTAATTGAACATTTATATAGCGCTGCTCAGTGCTATATTAGGTCTTGCTTTTAGCATAACCGTCAGGTTATTATAATTCTCTCAAGTCTATTTTTCTTTAGCCGTGACTGGACTGGAAGAGGTTTTGACTAAGTTCACAAAGTTGTGCTATATAAATGCTCAGAATTAATGACTGAATGAATGAATGATGTCGTATTAAATATCATTAATGTGGTCATAAGTTTAGCAAAAAATGTAATCATTACGTAAGAGTATATTGCAAGCGAAAAATGACGATGTCGTTGAAGAAGAACGATGATGATGATGACGATGACGGTGACGACGATGCTGCTGCTGCTGATGATGCTGATGATGATGACGACGACGATGATGATGATGATGTTACAGAAGAAGAGGAGAATGGAAGAGTGCTCAGTGAAGGGCGAGGGCGGATATAAAAAAAGCGCATAAGCAAGAAAGCAACTTAGATGTTTTGCCAAATAGCATCTTTCTGTCTCTTTCTCTCCCGCATCTGAATCCCTAACGATGCCATGAAGCCTTGCAACGCGCAGCTAGATGCCATTGCCCAGTTAGGTCCAAGCATCCGAAGAAAATAAAGCGATCTTCGATCTAACATGAGAGTCTGTCATGTCACAGAGCTTCCTGTGCGTCTGGGGCATCTGGTTTTTGATCGAATTACCGCATTTTTTAAAAGCTATTTGTGGCACTGTTCTTGACCCATTTACTGCATTGTTCTTGACCTATTTAAGGCATTGTTCTTGACAGTGGTGTCGCTACCATTGAGGTGCAGTGGCGCGTGCCTCGCCTGAGCTTACAATTTTTTATTGAAATATTTGTTTTCATAGTTTTCATTGAAAAATAACCTGGGCTGAACGCAGAAGTTTCCCGCGTAATATTCGTTGTATAAACCTGCATTAGCCTAGACCAACTGTTTGTTGGTCTTTGATCTAGCCGGTGACTTCCCACTTTAAATTATGCCAATTTTGCATGATTATGATGGCCTCGTCACCAACAAATGATTATTGTTATAATATTATTTACAAAAATATATATTTGAGTGAGGGAGGAGAGAATGTAGCCCATCTCCTACCGCCACCATGTTCAATCTGTCTAATCTTACCTCTAATCCAAGCGACCCACTGGTTCTTGACCTATTTACGGCATTGCTTTTGACCTATTTACGGCATTACTTTTGACCTATATACATCATCGCTTTTGACCCATATACGATGTGATTTCTTTTTTCTACTTGCGCCATTGTTTTCGATCTAGCTCACCATGGTTATTGACCAAATAAGGCTCACAATGACGTAATTTTTGGCATATTAAGCATTAATTTTTTACTCAATTGAAGCATTGCTTTTGACCTAGTTGCGACGTGGATTTTCATCTAATGATGACATGGATTTCAATATAGGCCTAATGACGTCATTGCCTCTGACCCATTTACCACATTGTTGTTGATCTAATTGCGATGTGGCTTTTACTTGATTTCTTTATTGTTTTCCACCAAGCTCCATCTTCGTTTTTCCACAATAGTATCGTATTGTATTTCTGTTTATTGAAAAGAGAAATATCGCTGTCAAAACACAAAGACTTACAGCTTCATGATATTACATAGGTATCATCACTAATTAATGTCATTGAGGCCTTACTAGTCATTACTAGGCCTAACTTCGTGAAATGTTCAGCCTGTGGATTGTGGATCATGACGTGGTTTGTCATCAACTTGCGGGATGGCTTTAGACCTAATTACGTCATAGTTTTTGACATAATTTCAGCACTGTTCTTGACCTAATTACAGCATAGGCTTTGACCCAGTTACGTCACGTGTCTTTTGACCTAATTGATGGCGTGGCTGTGGTACGTCATCGATTGATTCCTTTGCAATAGATGCTGGCAAGATGGATGTCACCAATTCCAGTTACAGCGCTATATAAAAAAGCAAATAGCATAGCTTATCTCCAGTAAGTATCACCCATTCTCAACAATGACCTGTGGATATATTGCACATAAATAATACATGCCAACAACCCATGAATACATAGGTATGAATATATAAATAATATATATATATATATATATATATATCCGTTATACATATATATATGCCTATGAAAGTACTTCTGTGCAAACGACTATACATGCACACGAATATATGCATACATATATATATATATGCATATGATTGTATATATATATATATATAGAGAGAGAGAGAGAGAAAGAGAGAAAAAAAACACACACACACATGAACAGAAATATATATATATAATATGTGCACCTATATATATATATACATATTTATATGTATATATTTGGATGCACACATTACATATAAATATCCACTGGGTTTCAAGGCGAGAACATTCCATATTTATTTCCACTTGCCATTTCATCCGATGAAGCGAGGTTCGTGTTTGTCCATGTGAGGAGTGGCGGAGACAGAAGCCGAGGGGAGAGGACTTACAGGGTCGACGCGCGCAATATTTCAACATGCACCCCCCACCTTCCCCCCACCCCCGTTCGCCCTTGCGCCCGCGCTCCCTTTCCCGCTTCCCGCTCTACCGCCGTTTCTCGTCTTTGTGGAGCTTAGCCCTCAGGCCACACGAACGACGAGCGGGTGACGTTCACATGTTGCCCGGACGAGATGATCTACTGCAGGGACGCCGTTAAGAAGAGAAGGACGGAGGACGCCTGGACGACCCCCACTCCACCGATGCACAACACCCCATCGATTCGTCGCGGTTTTGGGTAGACAGGTGGGTGGGGGAGCGTGGGGAAGGGGTGCGGAGGAAAGGGCGCAGTATATAGGACAATTTGTGGGCCGCAAAGCAGAGAGAAAACAATCGCATTCCGAGAGCGGAGTTGGAGCGCATTAGCGGGATAGAGAAAGACGGTTATAAAGGAAAAAGGGATGAGGAGTGGCGGCGGGGAAGACGCTGCTGAAAGAGCCGCTGGGAAGAAGATGAGAGAGGCGCCGATAAAAGCATAAAATTATGATTACAAGAGGGAAAAAGAGCAATAGCAGACGAGGGCGCTTTAGTAGTAGCTGAAAATGCATACTCAAAAGCAGGGAAAGCATTAGTAAAAGCAAGGGGTTCTTTTGTTACGGCAGGTAAAGCGTTAACAAAAGCTAGGAATTCATTAGTAACAGCAAAAATGGCATTACTAAAAGGAGCTCATTAGTAAAGCAAATAATGCATTAGAAAAAGCAAAGAATGCATTAGCAAAAGCAAGGAATTCATTCATAAATGCAAAGAATGCATTAATAGAAACACGTAATGCTTTAATAAAAGCAAGAGGCGTTACATTGGTGAACCAATAACTGTGCTATTACAAACAATGAAAGCAAAATTAAGGCAAGACGCTAAGGTGCAATATCATAGAACTCAGTAGTAAGAGCTAGGAAGAAGCAATCAATACATTAATAAAAGCAATCAGCAAATAAATAAAGCAATCAAAACAACACTTAAAGCGATATTGACATTAATAAAAACAGTCAATAAATTAATACAAGCAAGTAAGACATTTATAAAAGCAATAATTGCATTAATAAAGCAAGCATCGCATCAATAAAAACACGCATTTAATTAATGAAAGCTATGCTGCAATGCAATAGTAAAAGCACAAAGAACAAAATTTAAAGGAAAGAATGCATTACTGAATGCAGCAAATGTCGTATACTAATAAAGGAAAGGACTGCATTGGTCATAAAGAGAGGAAGGCACCAGAACGACATTGAAAGACAAATAAGGCATTACCAAACCAATGAATACATTAATAACCCTCCAGCACGTATAGTAAGTCTGTTGCGATAAGAAGCCAATTTTTCAACAGGATATTTCAATCTCCTGAATGTCGAACTCGTTTGCAAAAAACAGAAGAATAGATTACAGTTACATTCTTCGAAGGACGCCAGTAAACTATTTGCCTGAGGGGGTGAGACGACGCTGGGGGCACCAGGGCAAGGAAGAGCTTCTCAACCTTCAAAATTACTCGCAGAAAGACGACTCCCTTTGTGCTAAATTGCTAATACGTCGAATAAAATACCCGCGGCGCACAGATGGGCGATAATTACGGAAGGGATTGCTTAAATATGTATGACTGCGTGATGTTGATGCCGTGTACTGGTCATTAATTGTCCTTAGTACACGAAAGGCAGTCAGTGGCTGGGTGTTCGATGAGCAGAGAGAACTCGTGGGAGTGAGGGGAGTATCCCAATACGTGCCTGAAGCTCGTTAACACATTGGGTAACGAACATCTGAGCACGTGGGATGGTGGGTCGGCTGGAGGCAGTCACGTGGTCGCTAAACCCAGGAAATTTACAACCAGCGCGTGGATATGTACGTCAGTATATATGTATGTATGCATGTATGTTTGCGTGGTCATATATATGGATGTTTACATGTCATCCATGTATGCATATATATGTAACTAAACTATATAAGTATTTAAGTACATGTAATCTATGTATATATATATTTATGCATGTATGCATATAAAGAATGTAATGTAATGTATATATTTATAGCTCATGTATGAGTTATTATTCTATGTAGCGCCTATCGGAACTTGACTACAGTGTATCTTAAAGACACTAGAGACAGACATACATACAGACAGGCAGACAGCCAGACAAACAGACAGACAGACAGACACACACACAGACAGACAGATAGACAGACAGTCAGACACAGACAGACGAACGGACAGACGGACAGACAGACAGAAACAAAGAGACACACACACGGGCACACACACACACACACACAGACACATTAGAGGTCGCCATCAGTCACAGAGAGCATTTATTACCCTGCGTTCATAAATCACACTCCGCTGTCTAATGACGAAGCATTAATCGATGATGCTCATCTCCATAGTGAGGAGCGAAGGACCTGCTCCTCGAGGTCTCCACACAATGATCGACTTAAGCGGCCGAGGGATCGAATTCCCCCCCCCGCAATCTCCGACCAGTAGAACCTCGTGTTCTACAGGCCATTCTAACCTCCATGAACATTATGTGAGATGCGACGCTTAGATATCTCTGCGATACGCAAGCTGCTTCAGGCAGACTAAAGGATAAACGCGTCCATTGTCCTAGATTCCTCAAAGTCAGGATTGTCGGGTCGATTTCGGTGCTACATCGGTGGTGGAGAAGGCTGGGGAGACAATGCGGTTCTGGGCTGACAGCGGTTTCGATGGCAGCGACCATTTAGTGATCTTTGAATTGGCTTTGAATTGTGTTTGAATTGTGCTTGAATGGTCTCTGAATTGTCTTTGAGTGGTCTTTGAATTGTATTTGACTGGTCTTTGAATTGTGTTTTAATGGCCTTTGAAGTGTCCTTGAATGATTCTTGGATGGTCTTTGGATGTTCATTCGTGATCTTTGAATTATCCTTGAATTGCCTTTGAATTGGCTTTGAATGGTCTTTAAAAGTCTTTGGATTGCCTTTGAATTGCCTTCGAATGGTCCTTCAGTTGTCTTTGAGGACTGTTGCAGTTTGCCATGGAATGTGACTTATCCAGCAGTCGATAATAATGGTAGCAGATTTTATTCCCCTATTGGCGGATGGGGGAAGGTAGCGGCGAGGAGAGTGGATGGACGACTGCTAAGTTCGTCTCTCTGATGTCCTTAGGGGAGGTCTTTCGAGTGCGAAATTCAGACTGGGAAACTCGGCCACAAGTGATATGTCGGGAGCTGCGTGTCACTGGGTCTGGCAGTAACAACCGCAGCAGTGGAGACAAAAGGCTGCTGAGGAGAGGAAAGGTAGGTAAGCAATGGCAGCGACTCAACGACCAAGGTCAGCTGAGAAAATAAGAATTGCGCACATGTTCATTCATTTATTGATTGATTGATTGATTAATTTATTCATTCATTCGTACATTCATTCAGTCAGTCAATCAGTTATTCCTTCTGGAGTTTATGTAGCGCCCCTTCAAGGAAACTACTCAGACATGTTCGCTACCCCAATTCCAAAAATGTATGCATCGAATAATGTTAAGTTACAAGGGAAGTCCAAATGTCCAAATAGAAGCAAACTTTGGATTTGGGCGACATCTATCTTAAGAGAAAAACGCGTGCACGAAAATTTGACAAGTAACCAGTCCTCTAATCTAGACTCCTTGATATGTACCTGCATGTATGTCGCATTGAGCGAAGGTGCCCACCTGTTCGTGATTGGGACCTGCATGTTGAACTCTATGAAAGTGATCTCGACGATTTCCCCTGGATGACCGACGAACGTGTACAGGATGCAGTTGATGCCTGACCCGTAGACCTGTGGGTAATTGGGAGACGTAAACGTCCCGTAGTTACGACCAGGACCTCGCTTCAGAACGACGCATTCACACGCTATACATACCGAATAACAAACAATGGTAAAAACGAATGCATGGACGAGTAAAAGGAACGAAATGCAATGTAGTGTAATACAATGTGAATGCAATGTAATTTAATACAATGTGATGTAATCCAATGTAATTTAACACAATATGATGTTATCTAATGTAATTTAATGTAATGTAATGTACTGTACCTTAATGTAGTGTAGTGTACTGTAATGCACTGTAATGTAATGTAGTGCGATGTACTGTAGTGTGATATATTGTAATGTACTGCAATGTAGTGTAGTGTAATATAGTGTAATGTACTGTAATGTAATGTAGTGTAATCAAGCATTTATGTAGCGCCCATCGAGATTTCTACTCAGAGGCGACTTCTTCACTGGCCTCAAGTATGTTAACTGTCGCAGTGTAAAAGTGTGAAGAAAGGAATGAAGAGAGGAGAGAACGATGGGAGGAACGTGATTGTCATCTCCAAACTGCTATAGCGCCACTCGAAAGCAACGTGCAATGCGCCAGATTGTTTACGGGCTCTGCTATTTATTAACGTGGAGAGTGGAACCGTGAAGAGTTGAGTCGAGGGGAGTGGAACCAAGGTGAGTGGAACCGAGGAGACTGGAACTGAGAGGAAATTTGAACCGAGGACAGTGGAACCAAGGGTGAGTGGAACAAAAGAAAGTGGAACCGAGGAGATTGGAACTGAGAGGAGATTGGAACCGAGAAAAGCGGAACCAAGGGTGAGTGGAACAAAGGAAAGTGGAACCGAGGAGAGTGGAACTGCGAGTCTAGAGTGGAACTGCGAGTCTAGAGTGGAACCGCGAGGAGATTGGAACCGAATGGATTGGGACCTAGGAGAGTGGAACCGAGAAGAGTGTAACCGAGGAGAGTGGAACCAAACAATGATACGACAAACCAGCCTATACGTTCAAGCAACTTAACGGAATGTTGAAGGGTGCTATATAAATTTTCGAATAAATCACTGAAATGAATTAACAATATCTCATTTCTCTTGTCACCCAATTCCACGACGAAATCATTCTCAGATAAACGAAACACTATCTTTCCCGTTTACCGCTTTCGTCGCTTTGTCTGTCAGATCTGCATTTTTCCGTATACTTCGCGATCTTTCCGTCACCGCTTTCCGCATTTGTTTTCCGGTTTCGGAGATGACATCCTAATGACATTATCAGTGGGACGTGATGCCTTCCGCATCCTTATCAGATGAACAATGGTTGGCAGCTGCTGAGCCAGAGCCTTCAGGTCTCGTAAACACGACTGATAAGACGGAATGGCCAGTAATTGAACTCCGCTGACCCCTGACGACAATCACCATTGTCTGTCCGGGGTCCACCAACCTCCCATATCTCCCTTAATACGTCCCATCGATCCATCCGTCTCTCCATCTACTCATCTGCCCATTCAACCATCCGCTCGTCTGTCAGACCCATCCATCCATCGTTTCATCCATCCATCGATCAATTCACACGCACATACATGCACTCCAATCCATCTTTCCATCCGTCCATTTCCAATTCATCAATCCGCACATCAGTCCTCCACTCAT
>OY365822.1:7283713-7306213 GCA_959347315.1 Bimastos eiseni | reverse complement strand
GACAGACAGACAGACAGACAGACAGACAGACAGACAGACAGACAGACAGACAGACAGACAGACAGACAGACAGACAGACAGACAGACAGACAGACAGACAGACTGGGATATCTGTTTTGGGATATTTGTTTTGTCCTAACTGTACGTCTATCTATCTGTCTGTCTGTCCGTTTGTCTGTCTGTCTGTTTGTCTGTCTGTCTGTCTGTCTATCTATCTGTCTGTCTGTCCGTTTGTCTGTATGCATGCATTCATGTATGTATGTCGTCATATCTGCATGTCTGTTTGACTGTTTGTATTCGATAACCATAACAATACGCAAAATGTTCACTGCCACTAACAATGAGTACTAATTGGACATAAAAGGTTGCAATTAGAAATAAGGAAACTGCAAATTGCAAAAAGATGAGAACCAAAGTAGACAGACTGACAAACAGATTGACACGCAGACAGACAGACAGACAGACAGACAGCCGCACAGACAATAATGACTTCCATCTCAATGCACAAGGCCCATGTTGATGGCCGCTTAAAACAAATCGCATTCCAGATTCGACATCCAACGGCTTCTATGTAAAACATCGTCAGTGAACCACTCGCACTCCGCCAGCGTTTCGCCAATCCAAAGCCTGGAGAAAGGAGGAGGGCGTCACCAAATCATCGTCGATACGGAACGGTGACGTTAAAAAATCAACAGGCGCCAATCGTTCAATTCGTCACTTAATCGCCGTCAGTTTTCGTCATCGGTTGAAACCCCTTTGTGTCCACTACACGGGTGATCGCTTCGTTACTGACCTCTTGACCTCCGCTGCCATGTTCCTCTTTCGTCGTCGGTTTCTCAACGGGTGAACCATCCGACCCCCGTTCGCCACTTTATCAATTTCTTCCTGTTCAATTCGCCCGCTCGATCGACCACCAAAACAAAAGTTCGTACTACAATTTGTCAAGTTCATAGGTGTCATCCGGTAATCCTAAAGGACGAGTGCCCTTTCGCAGGCAGGGTCATCTCTTCCTCGCTTATACTGGTTTGGATATGTCAAATCCCAAGACACGGGTTCGGCTGTACTGGGTTAGTAAGTTTCATTGCGCAATCCAGGGGTAGACTTAGGTGGGGGGCAGAAGGGGACGGCCCTTTCCAAAATGTAAGGTGGAGGAGATGGAGCTGCCTATATCCCTCATATTTCATAAATATTTCATGATTATTATAAATTTCTGCAGTGTTTCAACTGTTCATCCTTTCTGCTGCATTCATGTGTTTTCGGAGTTGAAATTTATTCCGTCCTGGCGCCCCCCTCTCCCCCCAACCCAAATTGGTCGACCTTGACGGAACCATACATTAGACTAGGCCGTAAAATTCTGATTGCTGCTTAGGCTTCACTTACAATCTATGTTTCTGTTTTGTAGTTGAGGCAGGAACTGTGTCCATAATGGAACAGGATTTTTAGTACAGGGCAATATCTGAGTGTCAATGCCTGGCAGCGGGACGACAAATGAATGGTTTTTTTTGGGAATGGGTGTTTGAGGAAGGGGTGGCGGGAAATGGGTGATGAGCAATGGGTAATGGGTAGTGAGTTATGGATGCTGGGGAGAGGGTGTTGGGGATTTATGTTGGGGAATGGGTGATGGGGATGGGTGTTGATGAAATTTGTGTTGTGAGAATGGATTTTGGGAATGGGTTACTCTTGGGGTCGATGTTGGGGAACGGGTATTTGGAGAATTTGCGTTGGGGATTGAGTACGGAAGCCCAACGGTGACATACGATTATTTTTATTTATCTAGTGCGCACTAGATAAGTGCGCACTAGATAGTATCTAGTGTGCACTAGATAGTATCTAGTGCGCACTAGATAAATCTATACAATATGGCCGACATAAATCAATGCCAAGAATATCTTGGTCAAAATCTCTTTTTAATCTTAGGAAACAATATAGTGGCTCCGAAAGCTGGTCCCATTGTGCTTCCTACATAGGCAATATTATTCTATCCTTCACACAGTCCTCTTACCATTATTTTATTTATACTAGTGGTGAGACATGATATGGTGGCGTCATGTTCCATGTCTTTGTCGCAGGCTTTGATCTACTTAAAGCCATTGTCTTGTAACCTTGTACAAAGCGCTCGGCCAAAGTTGCCTGTGAGCAATTCTGAACACTTTTTAGGTATGGCATTATTGAAGTGCAGTTATATTGTGGAGTATTAACACATGGCCACTCCATAAACTCTGCATGTGGCTCAATAAAGAGAGCTCCGCTGGAACGCGGGACACGAAGCTCGAAAGTCGTACAGCTGACAATTTTCATTGGCCTCAACCCTTAAAACCTTCTATTTGTTACCAAGTGAATGCCGTAATAAGCAAATACTGAAAGTTATAAGCTTAATTAATAAAATGTAGCGAGCTTATAACCTTCACTATTTGTTTGTTATATCATTATTATTGTTTTCTAAACTTAAAAGGAGATTTTCACAAGTCTGATCTTGGCATTGATTTATGTCAGCCATTTTGCATATATTTGTCTAGTGCGCACTAGATAAATAAAAATAATCGTATGTCACCGTTGGGCTTCCGTAATTGAGTGTTGGGGACTACTGGAGTCAGATTGATCCCAAATTTCCTAATAGACGTAGCTTCTATATTTCTAACTTGAGCTCCTTAGGAGCGGGAATCGCCCAGAGAAAGAGATTATCGAAAGCGCGGACCCAGGATTAGGAAAGACTTCAAGGAAAACCTTAAACGACATCGACTTTGGACAAGATTATACCATTCGATCGGTTATTGAGGGAGTCAAAACTAAAATGTATAGGCATATGGAAAATACTTTTCAGACAGTGACTAATATAAGGTCGAGTTAAGACGAGACAGAAAAATAATGGTAACAGTCAATTTGAGACATGATCCGTCCTTGATGACACAGGAATTTATTAATACGACAAGGAAATTAGAAAAATATTGGGGGAAATCTCTCTCCCTGTGCATGGCTCGGTTGTTTGGTTAGCTGCTGTTGAACATGAATTCGTTGTAACAAAGATGATTAGAGTAGCCCTACTCCCGTCTGCAGGTTTGGAACTGGCATTACCATCATCATCGTCATCCTCATCATCATCGTCATCGTCGTCATCTTCGTCGTCGTCATCATAGTCGTCGTCGTCGTCGTCATCATCATCATCGTCATCATCATTGTCATCGTCATCGTCGTCGTCGTCATCATCATCATCATCATAGTCGTCGTCGTCGTGTCTCTATCTAACAAATAATCCTTCCGAGTCGCCGTCATAGATACAATGTGTCTACTAATATTCGTGTGTCTGCCAACCAGTGACCATTGCGGCCACACTAACAACATTCGAGCATGACTCCATCACTTGACCCACGATAAGACGCGCGCACACACCAACCAACCATCCACACACGTACACTTAGCCTCACTCACCAACACACGCACGCACACACACACGTACACAACTAGCCTTCCGTCTCGAATCCTCCTTGCACGTATTTCCCTGAATTCCAGAGCTCCTTTCCAGCTCCGTGCTGCCATCCGGGGCCGCGCATACAACGCCTAATTTAATTTCGAACCGAACTAGACCATCAAAGAGACCGATGACACCGCACCCGGTGGAATTCACTTTGATTTACTCTGTCCGGCATGCGCGCCGATCAGGGACCACCGCACCGGGCTAAGTAATCGTTAGGTTTTGACGAATTGATTTCTCCTGCGCACGCAGACGGTTTAGGGGCTCAGTTGATGGATCATGGATAGTGGTGGTCCTAGTTTTCAGCCAAAGTGAGTTGTCTAAAATGAAATTATGCTTCCAGGACACGAATTCCTATTTTTATTATTGACGCTATATAATCACAATTTAGAGGATAGTAATAGCAATTATTGCAATTGGCAATTTATATAGCGCCGAATAGGAGAAGATAAAATGACAGGCGTTCCAATTATATAAACACCAATGTTGGAAATGGTCATGATAGTCCTCGAATAGTCATCACAGTAATTTGCAGCATTGTGATGGCAACTGATAGTAGCAATAGACTATAGTAGTAGTGGTACTGGTGGTAACAGTAGACGTAGTAGCAGTTATAGTAGCAGTCGTGAACTTGTGGCAGAATTTGATGTGATAGCGGTGAAATGATGTTGTGTTGCAAATAAATTTATATTTTATTCTAAATTCGGTAGGTCAGTCAGTCAGTCAATCAATCAATCAATCAATCAATCAATCAATCAATCAATCATTCATTCAATCAATAGATAAATAAATAAATAAATAATTCATTCATTCAATAGAATCTAGATATGGCGCCCATTCAAGAAATGTAATCAGACCAGATCCCTGCTCAGCCGGCCAAGGCTGAAAAGATCGGTTTTCGAATATGAGCTAAAGGCCGATGAAACTGTTCTTGGCAGTAAACAGTTATAATAGCAGTCGCGGTCTCTAAGGTAGTGGTAGAAACAGCAGCAGTGTCAGCAGCAATGGCTGTGGGAAGGGCTGTGGCGGCTCTACTTCTACAAGACAGGTTGTCACGGAGGGGCCAGAGAACTCTGACGAATGAGCCAATTTGATTTCCGGTTTCCTTAAAACTAAAAGTGACTAAAATTCATAGGTCACCTGGGGCCACCGACTTATTTGATGGGGTACTGGGACCCTATCCTCTATAGCCTAGAGCCACCACTGAGCAGTAGTAGCAAGAGCAGCAGAAACAGCATCAGCATCCCGTAACCGTAATCCAAGTATTAGCACGCTGAGCGCTAGGTACGTGTATAAACGTCCCTTATTGCACGCATATTGATACAAAGACCAACGGATTCGACGGTCAACTGAGGTAAAATTATTCACTATTCGTATGATTTAAAGTCCCAGCGCGTCGGGTAAAAATTACAATGTTTCATTATACCATATTAGCATCGGGTGGTACGATTTCGTACCACAAGCCGTATGAATTGACCAAATCCTGTGAGCATTTGATCTGCACAGCAGTCGTCCGTTCGCACGGTTCGCCAGTATGCACTTCATCAAAAGGCTTCGCTCAGTGTGAAGCCGTTGTAACGGCTGCGAGCTACGATGACGCGTGAGAGGACGACGTATTCCGCGCTTTCCACAATGGCTGACTCCACACACGATGCGGACTTTCGCCTTTTGTCCGACGGGTTTTCTAAAGAAAAGCGGCGAAAATAAGCGAGAAAGATTTTCTTTTTCGACGAGGGCGGTCTCTAAGATGCCCGGAACGTAGGAGGAAGGGCAGAATGGTGACTGTTGGACGAAAGTCGTCAAACAATGGCCCTGTTTGCATATTGCTTCGGCTCCATCGTTTCTGATCTTTCGCGTTGGCACATATTGGCCTCATGGCGTTGTCACTAATATGCGTGCATATGCGCTTATAAGATTAGATGAATTTTCGCTTTTATGTAGCGCCTTTAGTAGGCACTGAAACACCATACGCACGCATACGTGTATGGATATATCTATTACACAAAAAATGAACATATCGCATGCAGAAACGCCTGCGTGTAGGACTAGTGTGTAGTTTGACTAATTTGGACTACTGGCAGAAAGTACATTAGAGGACGCGTTATAGGACGAATTAGAGGACGATTTTAAAGGACTTTTTAGAGGACGAATTAGCGGAGGAGGAAGTCGTACCTGGATTGACGGCCCAGCTGAGCGATGCAATGCCACAGTTGATACAGAAGACGACCAGACAGGGACACGAACACGATCTCATCTCTACATAACCAACAGCAACGGATATTCGTTTATATAATACGGTGCAGACACACTGCACACACTCACACACGACACAAACACATGCGCATACATGCATATGTATAATATGATTGTATATATATATATATATATATATGAACGTAGGCCTATACTAGTGTGTGTGTGTGTGTGTTTGTTTGTGTGTGTGTGTGTGTGTGTGTGTGTGTGTGTGTGTGTGTGTGTGTGGGAGACTCGTTTGTAATTGTGTGTCCATCAGTGCTTTGTTTAAATGCCTGTACAGACTGTACACCAAAGTGCGATTAGCAAAATTAATGTCAATAAAGATAAGATACCTACTTACTTCTCATATATATATATATATATATGTGTGTGTGTGTGTGTGTGTGTGTGTGTGTGTGTGTGTGTGTGTGGCGGACAGGACACAAGACATGAAGAAAGAATTTATTTGTAAATAATCGACTCGCGATAGCGTTATTTTAACGTGTATTTTCTTACAGTGTTGTTATAGGAGGGAGGCCCGATCGGCGGTTTTTAGTTCAGTGCATAGCTTGCAGACGCATAAATCGGGTTGATTATAGCCTGACATACGGTGCATTGCTATATATGTGGAGCAGTGGTTCGTACTGCTTCATACGTAGAGTGTTTCTCGTACCGCTCCAGGGATCGTTGAATGCTGCCATGTAAATACGACCTCTAGTTACAGCCGCTCTCGCGGTCAGGCCGATGCTGCTTTTCGCTGATCTGGTGGGGTGAGCCCCTCTGCCGTCGATCGCAAGACGGACCGTGTCCTGATCGTAGGGGTTACCAGGCTGACCGAGAAAGACCGATCGTGAGAAATGCTCACAGGTCTGGGTGCCGTTCGTGAGTGCGTAGAGACCCGATCGTCGGAAATAAATTAATGACAGTTCTGTACGGGAATACGGGGAAGATGGTGACCCGTCAGGGGCCGTGAGAAATAGAGATCGGGTAAAGCCCCGAGGAACCGAACGTCTATATCGAGAGAGGCCTCAGTGGCCGTTCAGATAATATGTTGGGAAAATCCCAAGCGGAGTCGATCGAAAAGAGCGAGACAGACAGAGTGCGGCGGCCGTTGAGACAATATACAGGAAGAATTGCCCAGTGAACGCGTTGGTTAAAATACGGGGAGGGTGGCATCGTGAAGTCGTTGGAAACAGCCTGAGAGCTACCGGTGAAGCCGTGGACACTTACTGGAAAACATAAATACGTTCAATAAATACGGGGAGGGTGACCCCATTGGTGCGTTCGATACAGGGAAAGTTCCCTCTGGTGCCGAAAACCTGATCACTTACGGGCGTCTCCGCATATTCTTTTCTGTTTACGGTTTCCCGTAAATATCTATACTTGGCTACCTAACGTGGTCATACTTACTGCCCTCGTTTACCAGCATTCTATTGATTTGCGTGTCTGATCGCAATGTCTTTGGTAGCGGTTTCCCCGCGTATCTTAACTTGAGTTACTAAGCGTAATATCTGTACTTGCGGTGCCCCCGCAGTATGTCTTCTTGATTGTCTTTCGGTAAATATATTGTTGTGGCTACCTATATTGGTCACAGTTACTCCTCTGGCTTTTCAGAAATTTATTCACTTGTGTGTCTAGTTGTAATATCTTGACTCGCGGTTTCCCCATGAGGCTTCTACTTGCGGGACTAGCCGCAGAATCTCTTCTTGCAGAATCTCCTTTCTGTATAATCTCTTTTCGAGGACTTCCTCGAAAGATCTGTCCGTGGTTCGTTTCAGTGTATAAGAGACAGAGTACAATTGCTTCAGAGAAAGTGATTATAATAATACAGGTCTGTGTGAAACATAGAGGTAACGTGGTGACACTTACCTCAGGTGCCTGTGAGAGAAACGAAGTTTACGAGAGTTGGTGCATTACCGTTGGTCAGAGCTCTAGGTGACGAGTACAAAAATATGATCCTACGATGGGAGGAATAAACGCAGTCTATGAGAGTTACAGACATGTGAGAGTCTGATTGATCGGATACTAAAGTATATAACAGATGAAAGCAGGCCGAGAAATATACTTGTTGGCTACCTAGTTCGGTCATAGCTACTCCTGCCGAATTCCAGCAGGTTGTCGGAGACCGTGGAAGTTCGGGTAGCCGAGATCGTTAACATTTGGGTGGCCGTGATAGATACAGACTGGGTAAGTCCCAGGATTAGCGACCGCATAAAGTCAGAGAGGCCCGGGGGCCGAGAGTGGTACAGACAGTGACAGAGTTCGGGTGGCCGTTCGATAGAAATACCGGGAAATTCCTGAAGGACCCGCTGGAATTACACGTGAAGGGTGAACACGTTAGAAGAGCACGTTACAGATAAGAGAAAACACTGATGCCCATTGATACCTTCAGGTTAGAAGTCAAATAACTCTTCTTGATGGTTTTATGGTCTTTCGATAAGTACTCTTGTTTGTTACCTACGTTGGTCATAGTTACTCCTCCCGGTTTCCCGAAGTCTTAGAATATATTACGGTGTTGGCGGACAATTGCCAACGCAGAGGACGGTCAATCGTGTACATGATAACCTATGCGTGTGAGGCCGGTATGCCACACACGGAAATGGACCAAGAGGCACGTGAAAGTCCGGATTGTCCCTTGTCGTCCGATACCCAAGTATGAAACAGATGAACGAAGACGTGAAAGTCTGGGCAGTCGGAAATGGACCAAGAGGCACGTGAAAGTCTGGGTAGTCGGAAACCCAGGTTAGAGATAACAAGTAGACCAGTAGACGAAGAATTGATCGATGCGTAAATATTACTGTTGGCTGCCTACGCTGGTCATAGATACTCCTCCCGTTTTCCCGAAGTGTATCTACTTGCGTGTCTGATCGAAGTGATCGATACGAGTACGTTTGGGTAATAGGGTACCCAGGTGAATACATGGTTGCTTGTCGTCACACACAGTTCCGAGAAATGACTGAAGTGCGAGGTCGGGCCCCCTCGTGCGTTGGTCGGATCAAAGATCTGTGTGTAGATAGCGAAGATTATAGACAGAAGACCTTCACTATCAGAGTCTGTGAATACCATGTCAGTGTCATTTTTTTATCAAAGCAGAATATATCAGTGTTGGTGAGTAACTACCAACACAGAGGACGGAGTAAGGGAACTGCTTACTCCGTCAATTGTGGTTCATGATAAAATATACGTGTGCTGCCGTTATGCCATACACGGAAATAGACCGAGAGATACGTGCACATGTTGAGCAGAAGGCGTGATGGCTAAGTGTTTAGCATGATATGACGAAGAGCTATGAGGCTGGTAGTGTCTAGGATGACAGAGTTTAGAGAGTTGAGAACAGTTATGTCTAGAAGTACAAGACGTTGAATATAGCTACCGATAATTGTCTACTGTCTAGGCCGATATGACTTAGGGACTTGTCTCAAGTATGTTTGAACCTCGTAACTTAAGAGAACGTTTGGTGCCCCTTATTGGCGATAGTTTCAGAGTCACAAGATGTTGAATGGTACGACGTCAGGTAGAGAGGAAGAAGAGACTAGGAAGGTAGAGAAGATGAGAAAGGCTCGCCGGTATGATTACGAACCCTGTTTTGAGTACGGCCATCCTCAGAACGTTGCCCATCCGGCCACCGCGGAATAGGCAGAGTCGGACCTCGTGACTAATTCGAACAATGCTACCTTTCTAGGAGAAGAGGCCCATCCTTAATCTAGCCTGGTGAGATCGATCATCCTGGTAGATATAGAGCAGCCATTTGGCATTGAGATTTTACAAGAAAATGACTCGGGCGACTGCAGGCGTGTCAGCGAGCTGGAGTCGACACCGTCCGAGAGCTAGGCAGGCGCTCGGGCGGCAGAACGCCACACACACACACACACACACACACACACACACACACACACACATATATATATATATATATATATATACATTGGACTCACGAACCTCTGACTATGGAAACAAAAGAATAGGAATGCTATATATATATATATATATAGCATGCATAGAATGCTATATATATATATAGCATGCATAGAATGCTATATATATATATATATATATATATATATATAGCATTCCTATTCTTTTGTTTCCATAGTCAGAGGTTCGTGAGTCCAATGTCGCCATTCGTCACGTTTTCCGGCTCTTGCGTTCAACTTGCTGTAACCCTCCATCATCGGTCCAATAACGTCATTATCGGTCTTGTTCTAATCCTATTGTCTATTCCCCTGCATTTCCCCCTCAAACATATTGTTTTTAAGAGGGATTCTATCCTCATTATGTTACCCAACCGTTTTCTCTATAGCGCCGTCTATATATTCCATCCGGGATCAGTGCCCAAAGTGTAAAAAGAAGTGCCTGGACGCTATGGGAGCCGTCCAAAAATGACGTCACGCAATTTTGGGCGATTTTTGACCCCTTCCCCCTTCGTCAAACGTCGCCACAAATGCCATGACCCCACAAATATTACGTCACGTCACAAGGCCTTGACCCCCAAATCAAACTAGATGTCCAGAATGTAAAGCAGATTTTCTTATAATTATCACATTTTTTATTATAACAATAAAATATTTGAAATTATAATAGAACGAAGAAAAATGGAGAGGAGAAATAAGTAGCCTATAATTATCACAATCGTATGCATTCCTCAGGATGAAAGACTATCATAGTCATAATTAGTGTTGTTTAATTGTGGTAACTACTAGTGCTAATTAAATGGAACTTGTTTAAATGAGTGCTATGTTTTTAATAAAATTACGTATTTTGATGTGATGATGTGACGTCACATTTCGTCGACCCCTCTCCCCTTGTCACACATCGTCACAAATGTGTGAGACCCCTCCCCATAGGCGCGTGACGTCATTTATGAACGGCCCTTAGTGTCAAAAAGTTAAGAACCAAAGATTGCAAAGGCAGAGCACCAACATATTAAATCGACGACAAAGGGTTCGTGCACTGTGGTCCACTGTGTTCGTTAACATAGAAGTTGGATTGGTGATATTAATGATGCTGAAATAGAAGTTTGATGGGTGAACGAAATTCTTCCAAAACATATGCTATTTAGATGAACTTAATGCCTACAAAAATAAAAGTTGGATCATTGAAAAGAATATTTGCCTAAATAGAAGTTGAATTGACAAAAATGGTTCTTGCTGAACCAGAAGCTGGATTTGCAGACATTATTATTATCAATCCAACTTCTATTTAAACAAATACAATGGGCGAAAAATAAAATTTTGTTTCGTTCGTTAGGTTTTTTGTCCATCAACCATTGTTTAGTCGTCAATTATTTGTTTGTGAAATATTTGTTATAATTTATAGCGTAGGCCTACTTAGGATTGCTTTCCTTTGTGAATTGTCGACAAGGGGCCAGTGGCGCCGGAATCGTTTTGAAAGTTGTAAAATAAAGTCTGTAAACGCGCATCGCGCGAAAATTTTTCCCTCCTCTTTTTCCTGTTGATAATAACGTACGCATATAGAGGAATTGCACTGTTGCATGGACGATCATGGACGGCGTCCAAGCTCTGCTGGCCAAATAAGTGACAGGACGGCGTCCAGCCTCGAAAATAAGTGCCTTGAAGCCGTCCATGATCGTCCAGGCACACTTTAAGCCCTGTCCGGGATCTTTCATCGTCCACCGTGTCTATTCTAGAACTATCTCTTCATTTGTCTGTTACGTTTCCTCCCAGCTGACTCTCTCCATCCTTCACCGTATCCAATTGTAGGCAAGTTATTGAGGCAAAGTTAATGTTAGCTGTTAGCATAATGTGAAATGAAGATATAGTCCTCGAATCTACTGAAATAGATTATGACTAATCAGTGACGTCCCTAGAATCAGAGGTCAGTGGAGGCAGTTTGGATATGATTGGGAGGCAGAGTCGTCCTTGGGTCCAATTTTTCATGACCCGACCCATAAAAATGGTCCGACAAGGCCCTACACAACTTGTAAAGCCAAATATATGACCCGACCCATGACGTACATGATCAGACCCGGCTAGCCTTTAGTGCTAATTTTACTAATATTATTTATCGTCAAATTATAATGTCGTAAATACGCAGCACAGTCAGATCGCCATAAATTATAGGATCATAATATTGATTTGTGAGGACGTATTAGAGTAGAGACCCTTAGTTTATTCCATTTATTTTGGCCTAAACTTACTTTCTCCATATTTATATGCAAGAAAATTCCGGATATTATAGGGTACGTAAGAGTTCGGCCCGTATGTCCCAGCGTTGCTTTCTCAGCTAACTCACACGCTTGTAATAAATGCCCCTGACCTTTCGTTTTTCATAAACAGGAACAAATCCGGTGTCGCCTAATGTTTTTGCGTTAATTCCTTCGCCATATTCAATTTATTTGATTATTACTGATTAACATCATAAATATAACTGAGTTGAAAATTAAGCTCTGCAAAAATTGGTGGGTCGATATTGGTCCGGGTTTGAGACCCGACCCTCCAGAATCTTGACCTGAACCGACCCGCCTAATCTACAGATATTCATGACGTGGCCCGACCTGATCAGCGGGTCCATCCGACCCGTGGGATCTGTTGGGAGGTAGGAGAGGGGACTACAGTATCTCCTTACTAACCTGAAGATTTTTTACAAATAACAATGTAACAATGATCATTCGTTTGTGACGATGCCGTCATATTCATGCAAAAGTGGTTCTATTAAAAGATGGAAGTGACCGGTTAGATCATGGATAAAATAATTTGCTAATGCAGTTTGATGCAACGAATGACAGCAGTCACTGCGGTAACGCTGTTAATGACGAGGCGGCTCAGGTTATATTTCAATAAAAAATATTTCAAGGAGAAAAAACAATAATAAAGCAAAGAGCAGGCAACCATAATACTTCTAGTCTTCTATTATTACTTCGCTCGTTCAATAGACTTGACCCTCTGGTTCCTCGAACTAGAACAACTATGGCTCAGTTGCGATCTCTTGCTGCAATTGGTCCCTCTCTGTGGAATGCCCTTATTCCATCTGTTGGCTCTAAAATTCTATCTGGCAGTCTCTCTTCATCTTAGTCTTTTCTTAAAACTCGCCTCTTCTCGCGGTGCCTTGCGCAGTATACAAAGTCAGCGCTTCTGAATGGTTCAACATACTGGAGGCTATATAAATACTTAAATACAACGCAATACAGGACTTGAACTCCGCCACTGTTTGGACTTTAACAGTGCCAGTCCCAAGCATGGAGAAAGGAGGAGGGCGACACCAAATCATCTTGTTGTTGTTATAAAATCAGCAACACACGCAATACAAGTCTGTCCGTTGGTGCTCTATGAATGATACTTAGCAGATTCTTCCAGTGGTCAACACGAGCCGCATTTCTATTGCAACTCCTCTGAGCCTGATGTTGTGGCGTTCCCTCCGTCTGGTCGTCCGTTTCCCATGGCGACCGTATGCGCCAGATTATCGATCTGCGTTTGAGGCGAATTGAGATCGATCGATTGGTGGTAAGACGTCGTTTAAAAGAGCCAATTACGGTTGCACTTCCATTCGACGGACCCATCCGGCCAACGTCTCTCTCCCCAGACACATGCCTGGCATCACCAAAGGATTTCCTTTTCTTCTTCTTCGTCGGGTCTTCTCTCCACCTTCTCGTGCACGCTCTCATCTCTCCATTCACCGTCATTATTCGCTTCTCCTTTCCTCTTCCCGTTTGTCTCCTCTTCCTCCTCCTTCTTTTTCTTCTTCTTCGTTTTCTTCTTCTTCCTCCTACTTATCCTTCTTCCTCCTCCTTATCCTTCTTTTTCCTCCTTCTCTTTTTCATCCTCTTTCTCTTTCTCATTCTCCTTCTTCTCCTCCCTCTTCTTTACTTTCTTTTTCTCCTTCTTTTTCTTTCATTCTTCTCTTTCTTCTCCTTCTCTTTCTTCTTCTCCTTCTCTTTCGTCCCCTTCCTAACCTTCTATTCCAACCTCTACTTCTTCTTCTCCTTCTTCTTCTCCTCCTCTTTCTCCTCCTTCTTCTCCCTCACTCTCCTTCCTTCTTATCCTTCTCGTTCTTCTCCTCCCACTCTCCCCTTTCCTCGTTCTTATATTCATTTCCGCTGCTGTCAATTCTATCCTCTCCCCACGAACGATCGCTTGCGGATGTTATAAATCTTCAGCCAAAATACTGTGTTGTACCGTATCATTGGTAACAGAGTAATCTAATCCGAGAACTTCTCTAGCGCAACAATAAATAATATACGTAGCATCGCACGAAGGTGCTTCTTAAACAGATCCGCCATCTGACCTTTGGAAAGCACAGACGAATCCAGACGAAAGCTTACTGTTGTAATACAATGCAATGGAATGGAATGTAATACAATGTCATGGAATGTAATTCAATGTAATGGAATGTAATTCATTGTAATGTAATGCAATGCAATATAGTGTATGCAATCATTGCAATGTAATGCAATTCTGCGCAATGCTATGAAGTGTATTGTAATTTAATGTAATTTAATGTAGTTTAATGTAATTTCATGTAATGTATGATAGCAAGAGAAAAGGTCGAATAAGGGTAATTGAGTTAAGTCAACACTGAGTGTCATCGTAAGGTGAACACACACAAAAACAGTGATGCGATTAGAGATATTAAAGTCATATCATGTCTTATGTCAAAATACATTCACCCGTAAATACAATCGTGTGTACACGTCATCTGATGACGACGATGATGATGCGCGATGAAACAGTGGAGCCGCCTAGCGACCAGTTTCAGCCAATCACACGGCGCGTCGAGGCGTTAGCAGATTCCGTTACTAGAACAGCTGATCCTTCTCATCCGTGTCTCATCCATTTGAACTTTTGACCCTGAGCGAAAGGTCACGAAAGACATCCGGACGGTCAGCGATCGAGAGTTTCGCACCGATTATCGCTCTGAGCCGAAATAATTACGTCACGCATTCGATTACCCTGCGAGAGGTTTTCTCTGACCTCTGAACTGTTGGCATTCGGGCGCGCCATAGGAAGGAAACACGAGGCGTCTCTGAGTCATCGATTGATTCTCTTCCCTATGCACACTCTATATATATATGTATATATATACATATATATATATTATGCACACATATCTAGGTATGCATATATATATTATGTATATATATCTGTGTATGCGTATATCTGTAGGTATGCCCGTGTTGCGTGCTTGTTGGGCTTGGCGACCTCTCTGGTGGTCTTGGCGCCATATAAATCACGTTAGTCTGTCGGCGTGTTAGTTCGTCTGCTGTATCTCCGCCACAGCCGGACACGTCGAATCTGCCATAATTAATTTCATCTCCTACACGATGATCTAAGTGATGTCCCTGTCTGTCTGTCCATCTATGTGCCTGTCTGTCTGTCTGTCTGTCTGTCTGTCTATAAGTTTGTCTGTGTGTTTGCCTGTGTAGGGACCTTGAACAAGTCCTTCATGCACAATTGCTCTGCAGTACAACTGCAGTTGCGCCGTTGAGGCGTGTGTGTGCACTTCTGAACAACATTGTTGGAAGAAGGGCGGTATCATATTTCAGAATAAATAAATAAATACATATTTGCTCGCATGCATATGTGCGTGTGCAATTTGTTTGCGTATGTGTGTGTGTGAGTGTGTGTGTTAGAGTGTGTGTGGGTTTGTGTGTATTTGTGTGGGTGCTCGCGCGCGCGCGTTCACCGTCGATTGTGCATACCAGCCCACCAGCCCGTCCCGCTCAGGCCAGTCTGAAGCATTAAAGCAAATATATGAGTCGTAAGCTGAACGGCGGTATATAAATCTTCACAATGAATGAATGAATGCGTAAATGAATGAAATTAAGTAATTAAAAGTAAGTGTGTGAGTATAACCTTCATTGATATCAATATCCAGTCGCACTAGGCCGTACATTCTGTAATAAAGTCGCTGATTATTTAACTTACGTGATATACTTTACATTACGCATTACGACAGAGACAAATGTGTAAATGCTTGATTGAATTACATTACATGACATTACAAGGCATCATGTAAACTCGCTGCAATATCGTGATCTGATCGCAACTGCGTTCCAACTTAGGAACCATCGCATCTCGGCATAATCTGTCGGCGTCTCGAATGCCTGGTGATGCCCAGCGGACCGGAAGGACGCTATCTTTGCTACTTCCGGTTGATTAATATAGTCGATTGAATTTCAGTTAGATGACCACACCGAGCACGTCTCTGCATCCTTAGTGTTCTATAGAAGAATCTGCCGCAACGGAAACGTTCGCTTATTTAGCGCAGTTTCATTCCAGGAGGACCTTTGAAAAAGCAAGAAAAGGAACTAAATAATATTAGGTGTAGGTTACGAGTGCGTACATGTCAGAACCTACACATGAAAACATACATTACAAAAATTAATATGTGCATGCAATTACACACTCTGGCAAGCATAGAAAATAAATAAGTACATATATATTTTTATATATACAGGTGCATAAATGCAAGCACAGTTATCCACATGCATACACTCACAAATACAGGCTTATATATATTATGTTACAGGCAATGTGTGAAACCAGGGAATTTGTAAAATGCCCAGACAATTTTTAAAACCCTAACCCTACACTAACCCTAACCATAGCCCTGACCCTAACTTAGCCATAAGCATGACCCTAACCCTGACTCTAACCCTAACCGTAAATTGGTGATCTTACAAATATAGATATTTTAGATAAATAAATAAGCATATACATTGATATGAGTATCACACTGCAGGCACATATTTAGAAATTCGTCGCTGCGTCTGCCACACAAAATACTCGTTTGAGAGTTCTTTGAATAAATGATCGACTGCGTCCAGAAATTAATCTCAAGCCATGCCATCATGCAATTCGTTCTGCCAATCGTTCGTCCGTCCGTCCGTCGACACGTCTAAAACATCCACACGTTCATCCATCCACACATCCATCGATCCATCGTACTCTCCTTATCTCTCTCTCTCTCTCTCTCTCTCGCTCTCTTTCTCTCTGTCTGTGTGTGTGTGTGTCTCACTCTCTCACTCTCATTACCGAGTCTCTAACCCTCTCTCCGTCTTTCCATCTTTCCAATCCGTCCATCCGTCGATCCCTCCATCTATATGTTCAGTTTGTCGAGCTGTCTGTCTGTCTGTCTATCTTATCCATCCATCCACCTATCTGATCCATCCGTCCATCCGTCCATCCTTCCATCCGTCTCTTCTCCTTGCGCGCGTCTTTCCATCTATCACCGTCCCTCTCCTTCTCCCACTCAATCTCTCTTCCATCGGTCGGTTGTCGGGATCTCCGTTGGGAAATAAGAGGATGCGGTGGAGAACGGGAAACTTTTCGGTCGTTTCGACGATGGAAAAATATGCAAGAAATATGGCGCGCTGTCTGGGAGACGCAGGTCGTAGTTGCCAGTGACGACAAGACCGGTTGCTAGGCAACGCAGGCCATAAGAAACGGAAGAAGAATAACGATGTTAGGAAGATAACGACGACCATGAAGAAATAGCATAATCCATATACATATGTAATATATATATATATAGCCATGTATACTTATGTACATACATAAACACACTCACACCTACATACACACCTACATACACACCTACATACACACATGCATACACACCTACATACACACATGCATACACACCTACATACACACCTACATACACACCTACATACACACATGCATACACACCTACATACACACCTACATACACACCTACATACACACATGCATACACACCTACATACACACCTACATACACACCTACATACACACCTACATACACACCTACATACACACCTACATACACACATGCATACACACCTACATACACACCTACATACACACCTACATACACACATGCATACACACCTACATACACACATGCATACACACCTACATACACACCTACATACATACCTACATACACACATGCATACACACATGCATACACACCTACATACACACCTACATACACGCCTACATACACACCTACATACACACATGCATACACACCTACATACACACATGCATACACGCCTACATACACACCTACATACACACCTACATACACACATGCATACACACCTACATACACACATGCATACACGCCTACATACACACCTACATACACACCTACATACACACCTACATACACGCCTACATACACACCTACATACACACATGCATACACACCTACATACACACATGCATACACTCCTACATACACACCTACATACACACCTACATACACACCTACATACACACCTACATACACACATGCATACATGTACGTACACGCCTACATACATGGACACACATCAGAGGCGGAGACTTGGTCCTGGGTTTGGGGGGACAGGTCGACAAAATTGGATTTGGGGACAAGATGATAATGAATTTCAATTCGCAAAAACACATGGATGCAGCAAAAAAGGATAAACAATGTAAAAACTGCAGAAATTCATAATATTCATAAAATATTTATGAAATATTTATGAAATATATATGAAATATTTATGAAATATATTCATGAAATATTTATGAAATATTTATGAAATATTTATGAAATATTTATGAAATATTTATGAAATATTTATGAAATATTTATGAAATATTTATGAAATATTTATGAAATATTAGGGATTACCGGCGGCTCCATCCCATCCGCCTGAAATTTTGGAGGGGAACGTCCTCTCCTGCCCCCTCTGCCTGCGCTCCTGGCACATACACACACACATTCGCTGCGGATATACATGTTGATTGACTACCAACAATAACATAACAAATACTAGTGCTACCATAAGTCATTAGCATAATCAGGCAATTAATCAGTTAATCAGTCAGTCAGTTAATTAATAAATAATTCAATCAATCAATCATTCAATCATTCAATCAATCATACAATCAATCATTCAATCAATCAATCAGTCAGTCAATCAGTCAATCAATCAATGGGTTGATTGGGAGATCATCCTCCAATCAATTTGTCAATCAATCGATACCCTCATATATTTATTTAAATAAATTCAACTTTTCTCTCAATAATTCAATCAATTCTCAGATAAAAGAAATCCCGGCATGGCTTTTCGAATCAATAGTTCGTCCACGTTATTTACTGTATTATGCAGTTGCGCCAAATAATCTCTGTTTATCAGGTCATTTAATATAGCTCTTTTAAAAGATGTTACAAAAGCTCTCTACACTTCTGCCAAACCCTAGCAGTTTATCCATTGCCAGATGACCTGAGCCAATGGACGGACAGCTAAAGATGCAGATCAACTAAAGCCACTTTGACTGAGATCAAACGAGGCAGGTTTGGGCAGACAGCCAGTCAGCCAGCAAGCCAGACAGACATACAGACAGACAATTATATATATATCTATATATATAGACAGGCAGAGAGATAGACAGACGCAGACGCAGAGACAGGAAGAGCGAGATACACAGAGATGCAGACGGACAGGTGCTGAAAAGAACGATAATTAATCTAGGAGAAAAATGGTGGTCGGTCACGTGACGTATCGCCGTTTGCTATGGAAACGGAAACCAATCGCGAGATTGGTTGAGTGGATGCGTGATTCGAATGATGACGACGTAGACAACTACAATTACGATGATAATTATTGAGATCAAGACGACTACGATCATTTCCAAATGACCTTATCATGATTACTACGGTGATCGCTAAGATGAACATGAAACGCTCGTCATGTACACCGAGATTTTGGCTACATGATCAAAATTATCATTGTTGAATATATATATATATTACGAAGATGGTGGATCGGTGTCAATGATGACGGTGACGATGATAACGATGACGATAACGGCGACGGTGGCGACTACGACAACGATATCGATGATGATGATGATGTCGACGACGGCGACGACGACGACGACGATGATGATGCTGCTGCTGCTGATGATAATGATGATGACGATAGTGTTGATGATGATCTCTCACACATCAATCTAGGTATCTGTCAGTCTATTTGTATGTTTGTCTGTCGGTCTTTCTGCTCATCTGTCTGTCGGTGTGTCTATATGTCACACACACACATACATACATACACACCCATATAAAAATAAATATAAATATTATACACAAAATTATATATATATACATAATATATATATATACATATACGAAACGATTCGTCCGACCCCGTGAGCGCATGTCCACTTTTAATGGTCCAATCATCGCTTAGTCTCCGTCAAACGTCGTCCAATCATATCCTTCGACCCCCTCTCCTTCTCATCCCCTTCTGCTCCTCCTCCTCTCAGGAAGGATCGTCGTCTCAATCGAACACCAGAGACGTGACGTCATTTTCGCAACCGCGAACGTGACGTCATTTCCGAACGCACGGAATCATCGACGCAATTTCGACAACCATCATCGCTCTTCCAGTATTCCTCTCTCATTGCACGATCGGGTGGATGTTTAACGGACTAGACTCCAGCATCCGTGGATCTGGAAAGCATTTTGGATCTGCCTATTTGTTGACCAGAGCAAACAAGTTCTCTGGTGAACTGCGCCACTGTGCGTGCTCCGAAAGTGCCAGCCCCAAGCGTGGATGAAGGAGTAGGGCGACGATAATGAGCCTTGGTCGTTAAACTAAAACTCTGCATGGTCGATGGATTGCAGATCTGCAATGTAGACAGGGTCAGTGGTTTCCAAACTTTTGGTCGTGGGACCCACTTCGCAATATCATTGAATGTCCGGGACCCACCTCACAAAGGCGAACAAATATTGTGTTAAAATTTAATTAGCATTTCAACGTCAATTTGCAATGTATGCATTGAATATACTCCATAAAATGAATAGACTAGACTCTGCTCATTGGAGTATATTATATATAGTGACAGTGCAAAATAGAAGGTCAAGAGAACGGTATCATCTTGTAAGCATGGCGACCCACTAGACGCCACGACTCACTTTTGGGTCGCGTCCCATGGTTTGGGAAACATTGCTCCAGATTGCGTTATAATACGTGTTATGTGTTTTTGTTGAAAGGCAAAAATCGACGCCGGAATATTATACCGTTTATACGCACTGTTTATCGTTATCCGAATTGTCCGCAAGGATGGCTGAGGCTACAACCATGAAAGGAGATTTAGGGAAGACAGGATGGGACGATTTCCTTCAGAATTTCATGTGGAGGAATGGAGCTGCTTGCATCCCAAAATATTTAATAACTATTTAATAAATATTTCATAAATATGATAAATTTCTACTGTATTTTCCACTGTTTTTCACAATTTTCTGACTTGTGCCTCCAGGTTGCACAACCCAATTTTATAGACCTGTTCCCCCTCAACCCCAGGACAAAGCAGTCTCCGCCTACCTTAATGATACATCATATATTATAACAGCGTAGAAACTAACTACATACAGAAGTCCATGGCTGCCGTGCAATTGTTATTATACAGACGTCCAAGTCTCGCTCACCGACTGCCACATCGGTTGATCCTCGATCCCTGACGTCCCATCTGAGTTCCTCCTTCGGGATCCGAGAAGCATGACCAGCGGCGATACGTTGCCTCGGTTACCAGAACAAAGGCGCGGCCGACCAATGGGATGAGGCGCCCTAGGATGGTGTGAAGCCGAGTAAGATAAAGTGCGAGAAAGGTTCCGGGGTTGGTGTGAAGCCGAGTCTGGTAAAGGGCAAAAAACTGTCCACAATGTGTGATTTTTGAACCCCTTCTCAAAACCACGAACAACAATTGCGCTTTGTAACTATTTCAATCGATAAATGATGAAGCCCCAGTCAGCTATTCAATGTAGCTCAGTTACGAGATCGCATCGAATCCTATTTTAGAATGTTTTCATACCAAAGCTCGCTATCAGTGCAATGGTACATTCTTTAATTGGCCACACCATTCATTCCTTTATTCGTTCGTTCGTTCGTTTTCCATCGTTCATTAACAATTAATTAATCAATCAATGCCTTTCTTCGCACGAACATTCGTTCATTTATTCATTCATTTGTTCGCCAACTTATCTTTTCAGTCATTCATTATCTAGGCGAATTTATTTTGCGCCACTCACACACCCTGCACGACAGAAAAGAACAGTTTCCATGGTGTAAAACTCTTCACAGACAGCATGCTCTGCCTAGTGCGTTGGCTAAAACAATCCTCTTTCGGAACAGATCCTGCTCCACACCGGTTTCAATACGTCTCCCAGTGGGGTGCGGTGAGTGCAGCTACTGGGTGTAACCCGATTGAATTCATGCACATCACACCGGACGTTTGACTTAGCAGGTAAGCGAGGGGCAGCGTGGGGCGTTTTTTAACCGGGGGTCTCGTCTCCGCTCTTCCGCCTCCGCCTCCCTTTTCATCTTCCCGACTTCAATATCCGAGTCGGGTCTGATTTCTGGCGATAGAGCCTCGATAGGCAGCTGACGGAAGAAGGCTGGTGACGGGCGTCATAAAGGCTTCGCTCGACGAGAATTTCCATTATTAAAGCTGACGGTTTTTTCTGGGCCACGGTGTAATTACGTAGGTTATGGGCGTACCGAAGCTATCACAATGCCTCTAGGTACAAGAGGGCGCTATCTGTCGTCTTAGCGCTCGCTTGAAGCATCACATGACCACGTGGTTAAGATTCATTCGACATTGCGAATAAGGGATCGTATTGCTGTCGTTTGATAAACGAATTAGCGGAACCGTAGTGCATATCCTAGCCACAGAAATCGGCAGTGACCAATTTTCTCTTGCCTTACACTCCATTTCATTCGATGCCGCCAACTGCAACAAGGTGGACGACGTCACAAATTTGTGCAACAGAAAACAGTACGTAAGGTAGCCAGAGTGAACGCATCTGAACACATTCGAGGA
>OY365822.1:7271213-7276213 GCA_959347315.1 Bimastos eiseni | reverse complement strand
TCTCTGTCTCTGTCTTGTTTTTCTCTTTCTCTCTATATCTATCTCTGCAACTTCTCTCTCTCTCTCTCACTCTGTCTCTCTCTCTTTCTCCCTCCCTCTTCCTCTAGCCTTCTCTCTGCTGTTACTCCACTCATGCCTCTGTGTGTCAGTCTTTTAGTCAGCCTGGATGTTTCGTTGAGTCTGTGTTTATGCCTGTATTAGTGCATCGGATAGGGTTGGCTGGTTTGTCTGTTCCAGCAGCGGCTGAGGAGCGATGTCCTCAGCCGCTCGTCTGACATCGGATGCCTCGACAGACTTCCTCTCATCTCCACTCATCGGAAACCAATTCTACCATCCAATCATCCGCAAACGAACCTCCATTTTCTTCCCATTCACGCATCGACGCGCGACATGGATGGATGGGTAGGACGGACAAGGACAGATGAACGGACGGATAAAAGGATGGTCACGCAGATGGATAGATGGATAGATGGATAGATGGATAGATGAATGGATAGATGGATAGATGGATAGATGGATGGATGGGTGGAAGGAATGAAGGAAGGCTGGCTGGCTGGATGGATGGATGGAAGGAATGAAGGATGG
Source organism: Bimastos eiseni (assembly GCA_959347315.1). NCBI lineage: Eukaryota > Metazoa > Annelida > Clitellata > Crassiclitellata > Lumbricidae > Bimastos > Bimastos eiseni. The sequence continues at coordinate 7,275,628 of OY365822.1, read as the reverse complement.
ATGGATGAATGAATTGATGGATGGATGGATGAGTGGATGGATGAATGGATGGATGATTGATTGGATGGATGTGTGGATGGATGGATAGATTGGTGGATGGATGGATGGATGGATAGTCGGACAGAGGAACGCAAGATGGATGAAAGGCAGGACCATCTATCTGTTGTCTGTCTGTTTTTTGTCTGTCTGTTGTAGGTTAGTTATGCTGTCAGTATGTCTGTCTGTCTGTCTGTCTGTCTGTTCGTTTTCCTTCTGTTAACTTTGTCTGTCTACTCATTTGAAATGAGAACATCAACGTATCTGAGGTAAATGCCAGCTAGACTGACGGAGACAGACAACCCCGAAATCCAAGAAGACACACAGACAGAGGCAGGAAACACGAGGCAGGAAAATGGTCGGTAAGAATCTACAGTGCATGATTATTTATGTAGCGCCTATTCTCGTCGTCATCCTGCACCTGTGTGAGAACTGTATTGGGGTGCTATAGCATCATATCTTTCGTACATTTAGATTTGTTTAGCGTCTTTCTCATTACCTACCTGTATAATCAGTTAATTAGTCAACATGTCTGCTTACCTGCTTGTCTGTCTGTCAGGCTGTCTTGTCTGTTTTATTACTGCTTTATCTGCATGGTGTTCTGTCTGTCTGTCTGTCTGTCTGTCTGTCTGTCGGTTGCTACTCTGCCTCTATCATGTCTGCTTACATCAGTTACATGTTTTGTCTGCGTGTGTATCTGTGTTTTCATTGTCCAATTAAGATGTCGAAAACGAGTAAATCTCTGTCAAAAGATCTGACAAAAGATTGCGACGAGAGAAGTCTAGAACAGTAGTGTCGAATGACTTGTACGAACAAGAGCCGCCCATTAGGACTTCTGATAATATGTATCTTGGAGAAGAAGCGTGGTTGGTTGGCGAGTTGGGTACATGTGGGTGGGTACTTGGGGGAACAATTTTAGTCGGGAGGGTAGAAATTAAGACGCCTTCGTGCAAGCTGCCATGCAAATGCCATTATTTTGAGGGCTCGCCGGAAATGCCTAGATGTACTCCAGAATGGAAAAGGGAAGCACTATGGCGAATGGAAACGGAAGGCTTTACACGGACTCGGTTAATGGATTAAGGAGGCTAAATTTGGCCAACGAATGATACAGCGGTCATTTACGCGCAGAGGCTACGAGGGCGATCGAGGTCAAACAGAGGTCGATCGCTGAGATTATGGTCATTTTCAACGGTCATGGTGCGGTCAGTGCGTACATTTGATAGCCGAGTTCGCTAGAGTTAGTTGCATTTTAACGACACTATGATAACGATTGTCATTAACGTCGCCCTCCTCATCCAGGCTTGGGACTGACACTGTCAGAGTGCGAACAGTGGTAGATTTAGAGTCAGCAAATGGGGCAGAAATCTAGAAATACCCCTCGGCCTTGGCAGTAAAATGAACCCACGACCCCGGAAAGTATAGCAGACCAGAAAGCCAGCCACATGACAATGGCGCTGCTCACTGTGTTTACTGATAAAACTATGAGTCTAAAGGTAATTTTGGACGGACGGACAGACGGACGGATAGACTGACAGAAGCACAGACTCATAGAAAGACAGACGGACGGACAGACAGAAGGATAGACTGACAGATAGACAGACAGACATGAGACATACATGCAGGAATACTCGGACAGAGAAAATGGCGCGCTATGTGATTATGCATGGCGCGAATATAACTGCGTCTATATGGGAAGCGAAGCATGAGTCTATACGGAGGCCCAGAGGGGACATTCCTCTGCTGGTATATCTAATGGCCACTGGACAGACATAAACCATTCCAGTTGTTCTCCGTCCTGAGCTGCAGACTCACTTAAAAGCGGATCGGCAACGAACGCCCCAGTAACAGAAACATATGTCTCTCCACTCACCCTTAAGTTCAGTCTTCGTCTTTGTCTGTCTCGGTCGATGTCTTGCATTTTTGTCTCTTTGTCTGCTTTGCTTTCCTGTAACTGGTCTGTTCTCTTGTCCTCTCCTCTCCTGTACGCGTGTCTGTCTGTGTATCTGTGCGCCTCTCTGTTACCGCGTCCGCATGTCTGCGTGCGTGTGGGTGTGTTTGCCATCTCCTTACCTGTTCCATGTTTGCTCTCCTTTCTTCATTTTCCTCTCCTTTCCTTTCCTCTCCTCTTCCTTCCTTCTCCTTTTTCTCCTCTCCTCCGTGGACTTCTGACAGAGACACTTGTTACTCTTCCCTCTGTAAGTTGCAATGAGTATGTCTGTCTGTCTGTCTGACTGTCTCTAAGTCTACCTGTGCGTGCGTCTGCTTGTATCCCACTACAGGCAATACTTGGATTTTGTAGACGGAACAGCCAGCCTCACTTGCGTCGCGTACAAGATACTCCCGCCGCTGAAAAGACCAGAGGGGGACCAGATGATGGAAAGAACTGCTACCAAGACGACGTAAGTATGTGAATCGTTGACGTCATTTAAAAATACTGTCGCGGGTTTCACTCTCGCCACTCCTTCTTCTTGATGACGAGAGTACCCGCTGGTTCATTCCTCTATCACCAAGCTCAGCAACACGCCACACTTGATGGTTTTCATATGTATATTTAATTTTATATATATATATATATATATATATATATCACTCATCCTATCTACACTTACTGGAGTTATTAGTGTCCTTTTCGAAATGTTTCCTTGGTTTACGTTGGGGACGGGGTTCCCAAACTACGTTGATTACCCTTATCGTCAGAATGACCTAGCTTCTCCCCCAGTTCCGAAACAAGTCCCTGTTCCTTTGCTTGCTACGCTATATCAATCCTTCTAGAGGCGATTTCCTTCGCCATCCCAAACGCAAGACTCGTATCTCTATTGGACAACAGGACACCTGCAGAAACCATTACTAAACCCTGGTTGGTCGGGTCTTTGCGTCCCTAGCGTAACGTCAGATTCCTAGGGGCGTCCAGTTACTGTTTGACTAGCGGCTGTCATGGCTGAGCTTAATTGGTGTCATTGAATTCCATTACTACAGTTATACCGTCTAACAGATTGCGCCGTTCGTATGGGAATTGTCCCTATTCATGATCCGTGTCAACCAGCCGGTCCAGACCAAATCTTCAACTGATTCATGAGTTTCTTGTCTGTGGGTCGTAGAGGTGGAAGGGGCAGTCGTTTCTAACATCTGCCTCGAGGTGTCGGGTTTCGTTGCTTGATGTTATGGCTGGGCTTAATTGGTGTATCATTGAATTTCATTACTATAGTTGCTATTTGCATATTTCTCGCCGTCTGTATTGAGGCCGCTGCTTCAGGCGAGGTCCATTGATGTCTCTCCTCTGAAGTTTCAGGTAGACGACTTCATCCGTAGTCCTCCTACACCTTTGCTGTCGGTCGATGACTTTTATATAGTGCCATCGACCTGAGTTTCGCGCGTGACAAATACGTTTTTATTTAGTAAAAGCAGCGGTCAGCACCGTCAGACACTGCTGCTCACCCATATGAAGGTCTATAGCCACACTCTCATTTTGCAATTCTAAGACACAAAAAGTCTGCTTGAAAACCACGATACCACGACATACTATGTGCCTTATTAATAATATATATTCATATACACGTTGGTAGTCATGCGACAAAATTCCAGGGAACTAAACTCTCTACAGAGCCTTCGATCAATGGATTTGTCATAGAACCAGCTAATACCGATTAAATCACCTTGTCACATGCATGTAGGTTATCTAATAGATTGCACAGGGTTTTTTGCTTCCACTGAGCCCGTAATTTAGATTGTAAACGAATTGTTTGTACTGATAGGAATTGTGAAATTCTCTCGGACTCAAGAGATTCTTCTGACTTTTAGAAATCCTGTGAGATTTTATTAGAATCAATAAGAAGCTCTGAGATAATCTCGAACTACCAAATGAGTCGCCAGATTCTCTCGCGGAATCAGTACGAGCATGTGGTTTTCTCTCTTACTTAAGAGGAATATGCTAGAAGCTCTCGGACTTAATAACGACCTGTTAGATTCTTCCTGATTCTGTGAGATTCTATCGGACACAGCAAGAATCAAAGAGATGCTTTCTGATTCCTGAAAAGATGCAGGCATTGATACTGACACAGATACAGGCTCTGACACACGGTACAGGAAGAGATATAGACACTGTGTCGGAAACTGCAGCCACTGGCAGTTAGAGTGTCTGGTAAGAGAACGTAGTATGTATACAGTATATTCGATGAGACAGACAGACAAGAGAACAGTATACAGTATACTTCACGAGACAGACAGCAGACAGACAGACAGACAGAACACAAACACATGCAGACGAACAGCCAAGGAGACAGAGACCCTGCATGCAATGGGGCAGACGGCGAGGGACAGTCGTGGATTTTATGTATAAAACTTTCGTTAATGGAACAAATATTTAAGGATGCCTCAGATTA
>OY365822.1:7265517-7271013 GCA_959347315.1 Bimastos eiseni | reverse complement strand
GAGAGAAAGAGAGAGAAAAAAAGAGATAGAGACAGAGAGACAAACAGACACAGAGAGACAGACAGAGATAGATAGGTAGATAGATGGATGGATGGATGGATGGATGGATGGATGGATGGATGGATGGATGGATGGATGGATGGATGGATGGATGGATGGATGGATGGATGGATGGATGGATGGATGGATGGATGGATGGATGGATGGATGGATGGATGGATGGATGGATGGATGGATGGATGGATGGATGGATGGATGGATGGATGGATGGATGGATGGATGGATGGATGGATGGATGGATGGATGGATGGATGGATGGATGGATGGATGGATGGATGGATGGATGGATGGATGGATGGATGGATGGATGGATGGATGGATGGATGGACAGATAGACACAGGGAGAGAGAGAATGTGAAAGAGAGAAAGAAAGAGGGAAACAGAGGAAAAGAGTGAAATACAGAGACAAATTTGAGAAAGAGAGAGAGAGAAAGAAGAGAGAGAGAAAGAGAGAGAGAGAAAGAGATAGAGAAAGAGAGAGAAAGAGATAGACAGTAAGACATACAGAGACGAAAAAGAGATAGAACGAAAGAGAGAGAGAGAGATAAAAAGAGAAGAGAGACACATATATACGAAGTGAACGACACGGAGAGACAGGGACAGATAAACAGATGAAGACATACAGAAATGGAGGCTTAGTACACCGTACACACGTAGATAGATCATGACATAACAATAACACGACCAGCACTAAGACATAGACTTCACCATTTTCAGGATAGTAGCGCAACATAAAGAGACCATTTCTCCATAGCATAGTAAGGTGGACCACATTGGCCAATACAGAGCGTCGATGCATCTACCAGAATTACGCAATACACAGTGGCATATGGCGCTAAATCAGTACGGAATAACCGTTTTTTAGTGATCAACAGGAGACCAGTAAAGGCGATCTAGGCACAGAAGGAGTGGACGCAAACTAAGAAATACAAACCGATATGTAATGGTCATTTAGGGAACCTCCACAAGCAGACAGACAGACACGTTCATTCATTCGTTTGTATCTCTAATTCGTTCAATCATTAATTAATTAATTAATTAATTAATTAATTCATGCATTTGTTCATCCATTCGTTCGTTCATTCATTCATTCATTTCAATCTTTAATTCATTCAATCATTCATTCACTCCTTAATTAATTAATTAATTAATACATGCATTTGTTCATACATTCGTTCGTTCGTTCCTTCATTCATTCATCCATTTGTTGTTCGTTCGTTCATTCACTCATTCATTCATTCGTTTACATTATATTCGCTACCAATTCAAAGCATTAGTCGATCCATCATTTAAACTAGCACCACTGGCTTTGGTTCCATCACCTATTAAGAGCGCCTTTCATCCAATAAATCCCTCGCTCTGTGCGGACTATTTCGCAATTGAAGCCCACTGAGACAGTTCGAGATTATATCGACAGGTGGTCGCGGGGTATTCCCGCATTACCCACGCTTCACACTCCCCCCTTTACCAATCAATCTTTGTGCTCCCCTACTGAGCAGTACCGAGTTACGCACTCCTTCGGATCCTAAAGACTACTCAGTACTCACCACAAAACTCCGCCTCTGTTCGCACTCTGGTGGTGCCAGTCCCAAGCCTGGAAAAATAAGGAGGACGATGCAAATGATCTTTGTTATCACACAGTGTCGTTACAGTGAAACAGCTACTATCAACCACGCAGCGCCACCCACTATAACACCATTTGCGTCTAAGTCCCGGACCGCCCACCTTGCAGGACCACTACTCACGAACTGCAGACCACACACCAAACTGTCTGGACCACCAAAGAAGCTTGACCACCCACTTAGATCACATGCGCTCGATTACCTGGTACACCCACCACGAAGGACCACACACATCACGTGCCAACCATCATTACAATCATTCATTCATTCATTCATTCATTCATTCATTCATTTATTCATTCATTTATTCATTCATTTATTCACTCACTCACTCACTCACTCACTCACTCACTCACTCACTCACTCACTCACTCACTCACTCACTCACTCACTCACTCACTCACTCACTCACTCACTCACTCACTCACTCACTCACTCACTCACTCACTCACTCACTCACTCACTCACTCACTCACTCACTCACTCACTCACTCACTCACTCACTCACTCACTCACTCACTCACTCACTCACTCACTCACTCACTCACTCACTCACTCACTCACTCACTCACTCACTCACTCACTCACTCACTCACTCACTCACTCACTCACTCACTCACTCACTCACTCACTCACTCACTCACTCACTCACTCACTCACTCACTCACTCACTCACTCACTCACTCACTCACTCACTCACTCACTCACTCACTCACTCACTCACTCACTCACTCACTCACTCACTCACTCACTCACTCACTCACTCACTCACTCACTCACTCACTCACTCACTCACTCACTCACTCACCCATCTATCCGTCCATCCATCCATCCATCCATCCATCCATCCATCCATCCATCCATCTGTCCAACCATCCATCCATCTATCCATTCGTTAATTCATCCATTTATTCATTCATTCATTCATTCATCCATCCATCCGTCACGAGAATTTATGTATAGCGCCTCTTCAGGGTGACTACTCAGAGGCGCTCGCAAACCCCAGTGCATCCAAATAAAGCCGTCTTAAGATGAGAAAGGAATGGCCTGAGAATAGGAGCGGAGCGTCAAAGGGAGCCCACACTATCTGGCCTCCCTGTCACACATTACATCATATAGTTAGAATAGAATGACGCTGTTGAATGGGCTCATAGCTACACGCTAGACAATCCATCGATCAACTTGGACAACCGTTGACGGAAAGATCGAAGAGTTGCTCGTCAGCGATATAGATAGTGTGCCGCGGAACCAAATGTTTAATGGGTCGTGACGCAAAGGAACCACGGTTCCAAAGAACTTGAAACCAGAAGCCGGTAATTAGTACGAGAGCGATCTGAATAATAATCTGTCTATACTTGCCGACGAAAAGCTACAGAAAGTTTGGCGTAGGATTGACTCACGTGATGAAGATGTAAACAGCAGAACTTGGCCGATGAAAGCGAATCCATTTGACTAAATAAGCTGCAAAAGGTTATGGTTATGTTATTGTTGTTTTTTTATTATTCCACCTCTTCCTCTATTACTTCTTTTCTTTTCCATGCTCTTCCTCTTTCTCTATTTCGTCTCTACTTCCATTCTTCCTTCTCTACACCCTCTTCTACATCATCCTGTCTCTCTCTCTCTCTCTCTGTGTGTGTGTGTCTCTCTCTGTTTCTGTCTCTCTCTGTCTATCTCTATCTGTCTGTCTATCGATCTGTCTCTGTCTGTCTGTCTGTCTCTCTCTCTCTCTCTCCCCCTTATCTTTCTGATATCCATTCTCCTTCTCTTTCACCTCCTACTGCTCCTATTCTTCCTTCTCTACACCCTTTTCTTCCTTACCCTGTCTCCTCTTTCTCATATTCTTAATTCATTCCCTCCTCTTCCTTCCTCTCCTTTCACTCATCCCGTTCCTCTAGATTACCTGAGCTTATACGGGTCGCTCCATCTCTAACGGACACATCCCGCAGCATCGGACGTAAACCCTGCGGCACATACGTCAATCAGCCCCACTCGACGATAGAGCCGCTCTCTTTACTACTTAAGGCGTCGTCTCTTTGCTCGCATGATCCTCGGTAGCAAGTGCGGATATCCTGTCTCTAAGCTTGGCTTCTGGAATACACTTTCACACGCCGTTCACACCTCTCGGTCTTATTCGGGTCTTTCCGGTCAGGTCCGGACTCGATGCATCTCCAGGCTTTGTGCTTCATACGGCCAATAAGACTGGTACATCTGCGTGGCACCTGACAGTGTAGTAGGCCTACATCTTCTATCCGAACCATTTACAGTAACTGATCTTAATTCACATAAATTCAATTTGATTCAACTTAAGTAACACTTATTCGCATTCATGAATCCTCTAGAATAATGCACCTCAATTTATCTTTACAGTAATTCAACATAATTCACATGAATTCACCTTGATTCAACTAATTCGTATTTATTCGATTTAATTCACATCATTGCATCTTAGTTAAAATTTATTTACCCTATGTTGTATAAACTCGCCTTAGGTCACATTTATTCACATCAATTCGCAGTAATTTACATTAATTCATCGAAGTTAAAATGTAGTCCCCTTAAGTCATGTAAATCCACCTTAAATCACATTTATTCACACATTTATTCAAATTAATTAACAATAACAGAGCAGATTGGGAGCAGATTGTTGCTTATTAGTAGTTTGCACAGAATTTGTCTTTTCTGGTTATCTGACATGTCTTCGATGTTTAAACAGGTCCTAAAATTGCTCCAGAAACGCAGTCAAAAAGATGGTTTATCGATAAACATTAACCAATGCACTGTAAGACCAGCCTTCTTTACTAACCTACCTAATACTGTATCATTATTAAATTATTTTTATTGCTGTGCTTAGCCAGCTACGTAGTCTAAAAGGTCAGTAACTGTTCTGCATAGGGCCCTGAATTTCTCTATTTAAAAGTTAAAAACCCTCTGAATTTCTCTACATGTATAGGAGCCAGGAATTTCTCAGTCTAGGGGCTCAGAATTTCTCTTCACAATTTCACAAGAATTTCTTTTCCTGTCTCACAGAGGCCCAGGATTTCTCTATATATGTGCTCCGAATTTCTCCGCTTATGAGCCCGGAATTTCTAAGTCTAGGACGCGGAATTGTTGTGCTGATGGGCCCAGAATTTCTCGGCTTAGAGTCCAGGAATTTCTCGGCTGACGATCTTAGGGTCTGAATTTCTTTCGGCGGGCCCTGACCATGACCAATCGTTCGTTCGGCGAGATAGATCGACGATGTCTTTGGACAGATAAACCGCTCTCACAATTATTCTCTACGCTACGATCAGATGCTACAATTACTAGATATCGTGAGGGGTCCCTTCCTTCGATATACATCGTAGAAGTAAAAGAGGTTTCCTTGGAGTCTTCTTTTTCTGCGCTTCTTCTTGTGCGACGTCTGTCTCCAAAGAAACGACGACCATCAGCCAACCGTTGATTCAGATTTAGCTATAGGTCAATGTGGTCCACAGTAAACAGTTTCCATGAAGACATACCAATATTTAACACCCTATGATGCTGGCACCTATACTCACCATTATATATATATATATATATATATATATATATATATATATATATATATGCGCGTGGAGCTTCTGCGGCCGAAAGTTCGGCCTAAAAAACGCACAGAAAAATTAAGGCTACGGCCGAAAGTTCTTCGTATAAGCTATGTCTAAAAACGATACTAGCCCAGACCCTAAACGACCCTCGCAATGCCAAACCTTACCCTAACCGACCCTCACGATGCCTAATCTGACCCTAACCGGCCCTCACGGCTCATATTACAAATTTTGGGTGTTTTTAACAATGC
>OY365822.1:7150517-7260517 GCA_959347315.1 Bimastos eiseni | reverse complement strand
AAGGTCGTCCCAAGGGTAGTCTGTGGGAGGTAAGTGATCTATAAAATTATTTTCGCATGTCTTTCCAGATATACTTCCATGAACTGCTGTTAAATGCTGAAATTGATAGGTATTTTCACTTATTCACATACGCATTAACACATTCATGCATATATATATATAATATATATGCATGAATGTATGTATATGTATATATAGTTAAGCATTTTGTGAGTTGTATCTTACCAGCAGCATTCGTTGACCAGTGCGGAAAGTAGGAAAGCGTCGAGAGCGCAATTTGAAGAGACTCGGTGTGATAGTCCCCTAAACAAAGGACTCGGTGTGATAGTCTCCTTGCAAACGGAAGGCGCGAAACGTGAAGATGACGGTGGCCAATGAGAATGGAGAGCGAATGGAGTGATGGGAGAAGAGGTTAGAGAGGGAGGGATGGGGAGAGGAGAGGAGGAGGGTAGACGACGGATCGTGAGTCGAATGTCCTGTTGGAGAGAAGGATCCACGGACAAACACAATTCAGCCTTAACATATAATACAACGCGCGTGTATAGTGGTGTTTGTGTGCGTGTGTGTGTGTATGTTCGTGCGTGCGTGTGTCTGTGGAAGGTCCTCATAAACCCAGCGTGGCGCAGCGCAATCTATGATCAAATGACTTCTATAGCGTCTTCTGAACAGTGCCTAAGACATCAATGAACGGTTGCTATGACTACAGCGGTTTTGCGGCTACTTAAAAGACCATACACTCGGCTACAACATGTGTTCATACGGATACCTACATACATACATACATACATACATACATACATACATACATATATGCATACATGCATACATACATATATACATACATACATACATACATACATACATACCTACATACATACATACATACATACATACATACATACATACATACCTACATACATACATACATACATACATACATACATACATACATACATACATGCATACACGCATACATACATATATACATACATACATACATACATACATACCTACATACATACATACATACATACATACATACATACATACATACATGCATACACGCATGCATGCATATGGCATGTATATCAAATCCAATCAAAATCAAAAAGCGTTTTATTGTAACCAACAACAAAATAGAGTACATCTCACAATATGCACAAGAAAATTTATATTGGCTACAATGGGAGCCCCAGAAGGGATGCGAATCCCGCTAAATAGGGACCCCCATGTAGCAACTATATTACACTAATAAATAGCAATTAATCATTATTGCAAATTAATCCTAAAACGCAACAAAACACCAAATGAAAAAAAATGAACAAAGCTTAACTAAATGCAGTCATATGCATCGTTATATACAACATATTGTTTAATGAATAGCAGTAATTAGAATTAATTAGGATTTACTGTATTTAATGATTTAGTGCATTAATGAATATAATATATAATACATACACGCATTATTGAATTGATTAATTAAATGAGTTAATTAGTAGGAGCGACGTAGCAGTATTATGAAATAGTTGATATTGATGTTCTAATTGGGTAATGTAAGGTCATGTAATACGATTGACGCAGTACGCGGACTCTTATTGATTGAAACAGGGTCAGGTAAAGATAACGGTCGACGGTGGATGGGTTAGCCCCCGGAGTCCAAATGGGGGCCTTGTTGGGGCCAGATCGGGGTGTAGATGATGCCCCTAGGATAGAGATGACAAACATTTCACAAGACAGGCGATCCGCCGTATGAGGTGAGTAAAAACCACCTTCGCTGTGAGTAACAGCCGTAGGGGTGAGTAAAAGTCACCTTCGCTGTGAGTAACAGCTACTTTCGCTAAAACATGTAGTTCATCCAGCATGGGGAAGCAACACCTTTCAAAATTGTAAGGACTACCTTACGTTATTTCGACCCGGGCAACGCCGGGGAATTCAGCTAGTAGGAAATAAGCATAACTAGTCAACTAATATGCGCACGAGAAAGAATTACGAAATCTTTGAAAGAATATGCAGACGAAAGATGTTTTTGCCCTGCGATTGACTATCGAGTGGCATCTTAAAATGTGGAGCCTACTATTTCGATTACTTTTACGATTACCTTAATATAGTGCTTCGACGTATAACCTACTTCATGCCAAAGGAATGGTGTCATATAATGATGTTGTAATGTACTCTGTTGTTGTACAATGTATTGTAAAAAGTAAAGTCCACAGCTACGCGATGCCGCTCTCTGTCTGTCTGCATGTCTGACCCTTTCTGTCTCTCTGATCCTCTCTCTTCGTCTGTCATTCTGACTCCATCCATGCCTGCTCGTCTACTTGCCAGCAACCGACGAGCTCTCTCTCTCTCTCTCTTTCTCTGTCTGTCTGTCTGTCTCTGTCCGTCTGTTTTTTTCTGTCTGTCTGTCTCTCTCCCTCTATCGTCCTGTGGATGTATGTATGTATGTATGCCTGTCCCTCTCTCTTTCCTCCTGTCTATACCTCTGTGTCCGTGTGTCTGATATTCCGACCGTCTATCCCCTTTGCAATTTGAAACAGCGCGATGCCTCTTTGTCCGTCTACCTATATCTTCCCATTCCTCTCTATGTCTTTCCGTCCGCCTGCCTGCTTGTGTGCGTTATCTCGGTATAACACTTGCCTTTAGTATGTGATCGTCGGTCAGTCTACGGTCAGTTCTCCTCGCTGGTCATTCGCAGACGTCCGGCCGACCGTCCACGAGACGGCCATAATGACGGCCTTGCTCGGAGTGGGTCGACGATGATAAAGGTCACAACGACGACGACGGATTATTACGATAATGTCGTTGTTTACTACGAACGATGAGAGTCGTGAGAGATAAACCGATGTGTGATTTAGACGACGATGCCACTGTCATCCAAGGATTCGTAGACTGCGGTGTAGCGTATACGCTGAACTTATATAGCACCCAAATATTTGTCCTGTTTAGTCCTTCTCTAAATCACCGTCCTTTCATCAATTAATATACGTGTGTTATATATGTCCATTAATTCATTCGCTCATTCATGCATTCAGCCATCCATCAATGCATTAATGAACTAATTCATTGATTCAGTAATTCCGCTATTTAGCAATTCATTCACTCAATCAGTCATTCATTCATCCATCTATCATTCTACCATACCCTCCATAAAATTGAATTTGGATGTATTTGGGTCGGAAATGTGTTGGAAGATCGATCAATCAATCAATCAACCAACCAATCAATCCATCAATCAATCGATCAATCAATCTGATCTTAATGTAGCCCCTTCAAGTTATCTACTAAGGATGGATATACAGATACTTCTATCCATTCGTTCATCCATCCATCCATCCATTCTTCAATCCATCCACCCATCTACCGCGTGCATAATGACTTTACTCTTACAATTCTCGGGAAAATCACACCTAACCCGATAGCTCAAGACATCTCTAACGAAACCATCAATCTTGCGCGCAATTACAATCACGTGCACCCTCGCCACCTGGGGTCTGATATCGACAACAATAATAAGCACAGTCTCGATGCATTCCTGACAACAATTTATATAGCACCTTTGCAGAGAAATCTTGTACTAAGTACCAACTCGCACGAAACGCTTACGTGGATGACATTCTAAAAGGAAACACAGGTCACCTCACAACGCAAGGAAAGTTTTAAAGCGCATTTTTTAAAGACGCCATCAGCGAAAACGCAATCAAAGAGATATTTATATGGCACCAGTCGTCTGTTCACTGATCGATTTATGGCGCTCTAGCAAGTATGGCAGCGTTTTTATTGATTGTACTTTCATTTATATAACGTATGCTCAAGTGACCTATGTTACGTCTGTCACTAGAATCTACAGCTATATGAATTATTCACATAACACACCTGCATATATATATCTGGGTAAATATATATAATTTTATATATATGATCTATGTGTTCAATATATATATATATATATATATATATATATATATATATATATATATATATAATACACCTAGGCATTGGCTATAAGCGCACTGGTTTACGTGCTAGGATATAATTGCAAGGCATGATATGGTATTCGACATCGATGACGTCGAGTACTCATCGCGCAAAAGCCGTAAGCAGTATGGTAATATAAAGTGCAAAGTAACTAACCGTCTGGTTGATCAGCGAATGAGTTCCATCGCATCAAAATCGAATCTTTCTGCGCTGGGAAGGGTGTCGATTTGCCTGGCAGGGAGGATATACGTGGCGCAGTGGTTGGTTGATCTTCCAATTTTTTGAAAACCAGTGGTTGAATTTCCCCGATTGTGTCGACTTGACTCAAAAGACGTTTCGCAGTCGTCTATTGGTTACACCTACATTACGAAGTAGGTCAGGTCATCTGAGGTAGATTTGATTATAGGTCAGACAATGAGGTCATCAAGGGACGAGCTATGTTTTGGATTCTAGACGTTCTAGAAGAATCATTTTCGTTCCGATTTAGGTTAGGTCATTGGAGATCGACAGTTTATGGCGCTGTATATAGGTCAGGTCATCAGAGGTAGCTTTATATTGTTAGATGAGATTAATTGATGTTACATGCAGTCTTTTTGTTCCAAGGCTCAATGATCTTGACTCTAATGGAACATCATTCTGTGCTTGGCTTTCTGCAAGACACGAATGCGTGAACTTAACATGACTTGATGACGTAGCCTTTAGGATTTAGTAGAATAGCGCAATGACTTTTGCAATGACGTAGGGGTCTACGTTTTAGGATGATATAGCATTAGCAATACCGCCCTATCTATAGAAGGACGCGTGTTGAGAATGACGTCACGATGACATAATGATACCGCACAGGATGACGTGATCTTCAAGCGATTGCAATCGAGGGTAACCGAGAAAACGACAACAGAATCAAATATCAGGAAGAATATAATCCAAGGAGGCAGACGACTGGAATTATTTCAGGTCTAGGCCTATTACTAATACTCTCAGTAACAAGCCGACGATGTCAGTTCTCAACGAATACGTGCTGTTAAAATCAGTTTCGTCGCTGGCCATGGTAACTTGGCGCAGTGCAAACTGTGACCACGTTGGCATCTATAGACTCTTAACATTTATTAACTTTCCTGGTGTATTTAAATACGTCTAACGTCACTTTCAAATCGATTAGACGTCACTTAACTCGATATGATGTCATCTAGATTGGTCTAGCGTACTTATATTGATCGGGAGTTAATTATTATATTGATCTGACATCTCTTACGTTGGTCTGACGATACTTAAGTTGATCTGACATTACCTAAATTGAATTTTTTGTGTCAATAAAATTGGTCTGACGTTACTAATTGGTCTGGCGTAAATTCAATCATTGTAATTGACCTTACGTCACTCAAATTGGTATAACGTCACTTAAATTGACGTGATGTCACCTAAGTACATCTGGCGCTACTTAAACAGATCTGACTTCGACTAAGTCGATTCGATGTTAGTTCTAGATCACTCTAATGCTACTGATGTCGACAGTTTAAATCAGGCTGACGTAAACTAAATTGCTATGACGGTCTGACCTCATTATGCCAATGCCTCTTGCAGTCTTAATCCATTCGTCTGAATCGACGAAGAGGTGTCTTAATCCATCTGTTACTGCCAAATCAATTTAGATTTCACACAGATGTTTTCTACAGCATCTGGTGTCGTCCTAATCCATTTTGCGTTGTCTCACTCCACTTCGCGTTTTGCCCGAATCCACTTTGCGTTCCTTAATCCACTTCGTGTTCTCCTTATTCACTCCGTGTTGTTCTAATCCATTCAGCGCAGACCTAATCCATTCCTTTTGACTTAATCCCATTCGTGCTGTGTCAGTGCACTTCTTTTTGTCACAATTTACTTCGTTTTGTTATGATCCACTTCGTTTTGTCATAATTCACTTTGTTTTGTCATAATCCACTTCCCTTTGTAATAATCCACTTCGTTTTGTGATAATCCACTTCTTTTTGTCATGATTCACTTCGTTTTGTCATAATCCACTTCTTTTGTGATAATCCACTTCGTTTTGTCATAATCCACTTCATTCTGTCACAATTCACTTAGTTTTGTCATACTCCATTACTCTTGTCTTAATCCATTCATGTAATCCTAATCTTACGGCGAATTGTTAATCATTCTTGCTACCATCTATGCTTCATATAAAAACCAAACCAGTGTTAGTAGATTGCTACAAATTGCACGTAGAAACTATTCCGATTCATTTCAAGTTACTACTACTGTAGCGCACATTTACAGATGTCATTTAATATGTCACTTAAGACGTCATTCAAGATGTCATACAAGATGTCATTTAAGGTGTCTTTTAAGGTGTCATTTAAGTAGCTTCTATATCCAACATAAAAATAGACGATAAAGCCTCGTGCTCATTACTTATCACTCTTCTGCAGTCAACAGTTTTCTAGCGCCACTACTCTAGTGACTTCCACTGCGTAAAAATTCTAGTGTTTACGTCGAGCAAGGATACCGTCACGTATCACTGTTTCGCTGTCGTCATTCCGCCGATTGACAACGTCATCGTCTGAGCATACGCGGTCCGACTCGACAGATGGCGCATGCGCGTGGATGCCACCTAGCGGCGCGTGAAGCCGGCCGACGCATAGGGATCTGGGAATGCGGCTACTGCAGCAGGCACCGATCGGTTGTCTGCATGAAGAGCCAGAAGCAAAGAAGCATCATCAATCGGGCTGGCAGTGACTGGGAAGCCTTCGTCAGCCATATTTGATGCGGCCTGAAGCCATGATTACCCTCTCGGAAGTCACTCTCGTATTTCTCTCTTTTTTTCCTAATTCGTGATACCTTCTTTTTTGTAAGTTCTTTCTCCAATAATTCCTCCTTCTTCCTCCGTCTCGTAATTCCTCTCCCTTTTGTGACGTTTGCTTCCTCCTCCATTTTCTTACTTTTTCCGTTATTCTTCCTCTTCTAAAAACTCCTTCTTCCTCCGTTTTCCTATTCTCTTCCTTTCTGCTGCTTTTCTTTCTGCTCTATTTTCCATTCTTTTTCTGCCATTCATCTTCCAGTTATTCCTCTTTTTCCTCCGTTGTTGCTCCTCCGTCCTATTATTCCTTTCCTCTTTCTATTACTTTTCCTACTTCCTCTTTATATTCCTCTGTTGTGTTACTTCCCCTCCTGTGATAATGATGATGATGATCATCATCATCATCATCATAATAATAATAATAATAATAATAATAATCATAATAATAATAATAATAATAATAATAATAATAATAATAATAATAATAATAATAATAACATTTTAATAATAACAATAATAATAATAATAATAAGTTATAAGTAATATAAGTAATATAAATATATAAGTAATATATAAGTAAATATAAAATAAGTAATATGACCACCCTGCATTGGGGACACTTGACGGACTGCAGAGGCTGGGTCTGGAAGCAATTGTCAATTGCAATCTGAACGACATCCAGTGGTTGCAGGCCTCGATTCCTATAAGAGATGGTGGACTCGGCATCCGTAGGGTTGTCTCGTTGGCTTCTTCTGCCTATTTGGCCTCAGCCGCAGCGACTTTCGGATTGCAAACCACCATCCTCTCGGCTGCATTGACGGCTCCAGATAGATACGGGAAGGAACTGTTGGAGTCCCGCCGTGGATCTTTGCCCGAGGTGATACATCCAATGCCAATCAAGCAGAGCATCTGGGATCGACCACTCATTGATATCGACAAAACGAAGATCCGCCGACACGCCTGCGACTTGGTCAATGGAGCCAGGTTAGACGCAGCTTGCAGCCCTCACTCAGCCGATTGGCTGACCGCGCTGCCCATTGCTACATGCGGCCTTGTCCTTGACAACGAGGCGGTCCGGGTGGCGGTAGGCCTGAGGTTGGGCCTGGAACTTTGTGGCCCTCACAGATGCCACTGTGGAGAGGCGGTGGGCCCGGAGGGTCACCATGGCTTCGTGTGTAGGAGGGCCCAGGGACGCTCTTTGCGCCACAACGTTATCAATGATATCGTTTGGCGGTCTCTTCTCAGGGCTCAGATACCGAGCACCAAGGAACCGGTCGGCCTATTTAGATCTGATGGGAAGAGGCCCGACGGGGCAACGCTCATCCCTTGTACGAGGGGGAAGTACCTGGCATGGGATGCTACAATTGTTCATACCTGTGCTGCCTCGTATATAACCCAGACTGGGGAGAAGGGACCTGCGTCGGTTCAGGCGGCAGACCGCAAAACTCTAAAATACGGTGGACTACCTGCCTCCTATGATTTCCAACCGCTCGCTATTGAGACAATGGGCCGTTTCAACCCCTCGGCGTTGGATTTCATTAGCGAGATCGGTAGCCGAATTTCTCTTATAAGTGGCGACAGACGTGAGACGACCTTTCTTTTTCAGCGCATTTCTGTTTGCATCCAACGCTACAACCTAGTCGCTTTCATGGGCACCTTTCCGTTGACCGCAGAAGACGAGGCCTGACCCTCCGGACAATAAAATCTGTACATTAATAATCTCTAAGTCCCTGGGGGAATGAAGTACCTCAGGGCATAAAAAAAAATAATAATATGAATGATAATAATAATAATATTAATAACATTTATAATAATAATAATTTAAAAAATAATAATAATAACATTTATAATAATAATAAAAATAATAATAATAATAATAATAATAATATTAATAAAATTTATAATAATAATAATAATAATAATAAATATAATGATAATAATAATAATACAACCACTTACTCTTTTACTGCTAGTGTACTATTGCTACTGCTTCCATTATTGCTACTACTACTTCCATTTCTTCCACTACTTTCCAAACTACTTCCCAAACTACTTCCACTACCATACAGCTGCTTCTTTTACCACTACTGCTCTTGCTGTTCCACAACAACCACTTCTGTTACATCCTCTCCTACTTCTACTTCCATATCTGGACCTTTATAATGGAATCTGCAAAGTTGCAGAAAATCTACCGACAACGCAGCTACCAGTGGTTCTCCTGTAAATTGCCTCGCATTCTTGCACCGTGTTTTTCCTCATCCGGTAATCTGTCTTCCAACCACGTTTGTCCCCACTTACAGACGTCGTGACTCGTAGGTGTTCGTCCGCCCAATTCCTGCGCATACAATTTCGTCTGATTATGCCCCGTGTTGGATAGATAAATTGTCCCTCTTTGACGGTATCGCTCATCGCGGCCATCTTGCGACAGGAAGACCGTTCGACCAGGGATCGACTACGCGGTCCAACGCCTGCGCGAGAATTGTAAAACAAATCGAGGTTTTTAAGCGGTATATTTATCGTCATGTTGGCGCTCTAGAATAAGAAAGCGTTGTCGTCGTCGACAGTCGGCGCACAGTTCCGGCGGTGTCGCCGTAGCCATCGACGATTCGGCGCACACCTCTGTCGTCTTTGCGCGAGGATTGTCGCTTGGTGTTGGGGCCTCCGGCTGATTGTTATTCATAGAATCTAAGCCAATCCAGTGCTGTTACTGTGCGGCCTGTGGAGATTGGACGTTGGTTAGAAGGTCCAAAGTGATAAAATACTCTTTAAGCCATACAATGCCTATTGAATGTAGTGATGTGTACGGATACTATTATGGCGCCAGATGAACGAATAGCTTGAGCGCTGAACCTCTTAGATTTTAAAAAGAAGTATCTAAGACAGGATGAACGATAGAACGAAATCGATGGACGGACGGACGGACGGACGGACGGACGGATGGATGGATGGATAGATGGACGAATAAGTCGCTTCGCACCTCCCAAATTCACTTCTAAATGCGTGCTATATGTTTTCGCACCTCTCTTATCACCAAAATTATCATCCTCTTTCTCCACTGGTCAATAATTCCTCTGCGCTGCGCCTTTAAGCACTCTATTGTAACTCCTCTCGTCGAAAGACCTGCAAGACCTCGCTAACTATCGCCCAGTCTCCTAGCTTTCCTTTTAAGCCCCACTATCTTCCTCCTGTCTCTTTCCGTCCACCACTCCTCTGCAACTGATCCATATCCCACACTGCACCTCGACACCGTATGTGAACTTTTCTTAGAATTCCGAAATATTCTAACTGCTCAGTTCCCCTCGGCCGATCAATTCCGTCGTTTACCTACCGTCATCTGGGTTCGTCTCTCTATTATATTATATACAGACAGATACGTGCGGGCACAGACACAGACAGACAAGCAGACATACATACGGACAGACTCAGACACGCAGACACAAACACACAGACAGAAACACAGATTGACACGTAGACAGGCAGACACATAGCCAGCCACACAGACAGACAGAGGCGAAGAACGGACGTGTCGGAATCTGAAATGGTTACGAATGTCCGTCTGCCAAGTAGCGTGTCTCTGGCCAAAGAGAACTAATACGGCTCAGGAGAATGCGCAGCCACGATACACGAAATCGATGTCTGTGGCGCCCCCTCTCGATTGGCGCTGTTTGCCATTGGCAACGGATGCCATAGCAACCGCACCCCGCTGCCTTCTGCCCGTGGATGGTCTCGCCCCTCCCCTTCCTCCAATTCACCCCACGATGATATCGATCGCATTGCATTTGACGGTTGGTGAAGTCGATCGAAATAGACGTCATATGGTCGAAGAGATGAACCTGATGTGATTACGCAATAAGGCTAAAGGTCAGAACGCCACCTTCCGATGGGCGCCATCATCGTAGAACAAAGAACTGATCGCATCATGATGGAAGCGACTGACGAACTCACTAATGAACAAAACGAAGGAACGGACGATTGGACGGACTCGACGGAGTAATTAATTTCTCTGTTGAAATGAATAGCTGAGAGGCCTAAAGAGCATCGCATCGCATCAGGCTGGTTGGTAGACCCCTTTTCCCTTAGACGAATTTATTCGAGCCTGAAGGAGGAAGCCAAATGGACACGACAGGCTGGTTGGTTGACCTTCCACTTCCCTGGAAGGAACTAATTCGACCCTGAAGGAGGGGACGGCGCCCAATGGCCATATCTGATTGGTTGACCGCTCCTCTGGGAGAAAAAATATTTTTTGTCTAATTGCATGCAGTATGATTACAAATATGTGAACGAATGATGACAAGTTGTTTCAGGAGTTGAATTTATTGCAGTTATGTTGCAGAGAATTATGTTATTATTATTAATATTATTATTATTATTAATATTATTATTATTATTATTATTGTTATTATTATTATTATTAATATTATGTGCGACTGACTTGCACAAGGTCCCTACACAGTGACTACTCGGGCGAGGATCGAACCCGCACAATTCACGCTACAGGCCAACCGCTACATAACCAATCGGCCACTATGATATACATCTGATTTAACCAACGCCGCAGCCTAGCGAGAGAAGGGCTAGTCAACATTACGGGGTATAGGACCTACGGGTCATGAACTCAGTTCCTCGGATCTGCGTTTTCCATTACGCCACCCGCCCACCCGTTTGAATTAATTCCAAACTGCTTGTGTGAACACAATGGCCACGTCAGGATAATTTAAAGCGGCACGTTTAAAATGACCTTGACATAATCGTGCTTGATGCAGCGCAAACGAGACCACACGAGATCAAACGAAAGCGGCAAATAATGCATAAATTACAAATAAACAATGCCAAAAAAATGAGCTGAATTGTTTTAAGTCTTGGTATATAAAGCCGCCTCTATTCGATAGATTTTTTCACTACGGCCAAGGATTCACTTTGGGCCTAAGAGAGCTGCAGAACCATATAAACTCGAAGGAACTCTGGCTACAATCTCTTCGTTGTATATTCAAGAGAGAAAACTGTCATTCATTTGGCCCGGCGCATTCTATCAATCATTTCGCAACGTAGGCCTAAATGCAATCATCGCCAATAATTGTTTTGAGTGATAAAGTGAATAAGGTGAGCGCTGGCTTTTGGCAATCATGCACCAGTTAGCCCCAAAATAATCACAATTCAATGTAATCAATTCAAGATTCCGACCAAATCAATTGTGAGGAAATTCCATCGGAAAATGAATGTCGTGTTTCGCCGTGGGCGGACGCAATCCGCCGATCTAGATGCCGCCCTCTCATTCGGCCAGTTACTAATAATAGGACCGGACATTCTGGCGATCCCCCTCTGCGGGGCATAGTCTGTATTCCTACGCTCGCTGGGTGTAAATTCGATTTGGGATTTCATCAGTTGCTATGGACATACGGGAGAAACTAAGCGGCGTCCATTCTTTCATAAGCGAGTTGCCCCCCCCCGCCCAAGACAACCACCCTACCCTATCCGTCCTATACGGCCAGAGGGTGAAATTTCGACCTCGAAAACCAAGTACACACGCACGCGCACCTACACAATTACAAACATGCCTATATGTCTACACACACGCACATCTATACACAACTCTCTCATTCTCTCTGTCTGTCTCTGTCTGTGTCTTTCTCTGTCTGTCTCTGTCTGTGTCTTTCTCTGTCTGTCTCTGTCTGTGTCTTTCTCTGTCTGTCTCGCTGTGGAATCGATTTCTCCCTTCTCTTGACTATAAACCATCTTCTCTGGTCGCCATCTCTGACTATCTCTGACGATATATATATATATATATATATATATCTTCTAGAAATCTTTGTTTTCTTTTCGGTGACATTGCACTGACGATTTGCTAACCAACTATTGCTGCTTTATATGGCTGACCTTCACCGCTGTTTTACACACGTGACAAACTCATACTATATATATATATATATACGTATATATATATAGTGTGTCACGTGTGTGCGCGCGCGTGTTGGTGTGTATTGCGCAATGTGTATTGTATAATACTATGCATGTGTATACACATATATACACACACAAATATATATGTATATAAATATATATATTTGTGTGTATATGTATCTATTATACAGTAGGCCTATTGTATTACATATGAATTCATGAGTCTTCCTCAAATAAATGAATGATTATCTGCAATAGATCTGTAAGTCTATAAACTTATTGTCACTATGCACGTATATAGCCAACTAGTTAAGAATTGTCTTTTTTCCATGTTTCTACTTCAAATCAGCTGCCATCATTGCTAGTCTCATGAGGGTGACCCGACTACACGACTTGTGTCCTTTCTGGGTTCTCTTTTTATTGGCTCCTTTTCCTTAAAAAACTATATCTGAATTATACTTGCAGTACTTGTTAGGATCAATAAAAACCAGTTGTTATGTTACGTTACATGCATAAGCCTATATATTTTTTACATATTGTTAATAAACATTTATCTCCATTAATTTAATTTCAATTAATATTACATTTTATCAATCGTATATTTATTGTTTAGAGGCCCTCGATCAAATCGAGGTTCGCTTAATCTAGTTTGGATCAATATCGACGGACCAAACGTCGGATATCTGACTTCCGACGACTGCGTATAGGATGACGTTCTCGACAAGTTTATTACGGAATCGCCTAATGAGACCAGAGGAGAAGACAAACTATTTCCGCTGACGTCACCCTGCTCCCGCTACATAGCCACTTCCGGTTACTAACGATGACGTGTTTGATCAAGCAGACGATCAAATCGGATCAATACAAGAATGTATCGCCGGACAAAATGCAATGTCGTCGCAATGAATATAAATGTTTCTTTTTAAAATTCGGATTCAAAGGAGATTGACAAACAATCCCTGATAATTTCAGTCAAAACATTTCTCTGTTAAAAGTATGTGCGTCTAAGCATTCCCTTATGTTTGTTTAAAATTACGGCATGCAAAATTTTCTGAAAAATGGTCATGTCAATAATTATCGTTTTTCATCTTGAATTCTCCGTTGCTTTGTCGAGCTTTCTCAGTGGTCGGTCCATCCATCTGGAATTGATTCCCGCTTGCCCTCCATCCTCCCTCTTACAATGCCCCTTCTACCTTTTGTACGCTGTTAAAGTCATTTCCTTTTGCCGTGGTTGGGCTGAGAGCATCTCTGAGTAGTTTCACTTAAATCCTCGAAATGGATGAACGAATGAATGAATTTAGAAATCTGTTAAGCAGTTTATCTCAAAGCATGATCGAAGTGTCCATTGCATCTTTGGCGGAAGCTCGAGGTCTCTTCTTGAAGTACAGTATGACTTTACTGATTGAGTCGCTGAAGAAGAACATTGAACATTCATCCATTGTTTGCTCAATTATTATCGTTATCGTTATTGTTATTATTACTGTTATTGGTACTATTGTTTTTCTTTCATTGTTATAATTGTTATTGTTATTGTTATTTTTGTTGTTATTATTATTATTATTACGGGATATTTTAAAATTAATATTAATATTATTCAATCAATCAATCAATATTCTTTTATTATTTTTATTATTATATATTTTATTATTAATATTATTACTATTATTGATGTTATTATTATAATTATTAACGTTATTGTTGTCGTTATCGTTCTTATAATTTTATCGCCCAGGTGGGAAATATTGTCCGGATACACTTTGTAACGGCTGCGTTTCGTCCACTTCTGGCAAATCAAATTATTATTATTAACCGAGAAAATAAGAATTAATCTAGAAAAGATGATCGCTTCATCATCGTCTGGGTCTTTGTGTAGGTCTTTGGAACTATCCTCACGGTGAGAAGCCTTAGACACTTTCCCTAGGTGTCGCTTCTTGATCTATTGTGTCTGATTCCAGATTAAACTGCTCCATAAGACCAGAAGGCTTCCTCATTTTATTTCAATCTTCCATAACCAATTCCGCCATTGTACACCTATGATTGTCAAATCCGCTTGATTTGCCAGAAGCCTTCATGCGTTCGTCGCTACTTATATAGGCCTAAGCATCGCAAGGAAACGTATGCTGGTTGTCAATGTAATGCGGTGGAAATAATTATTGCATCACAAGGAAACGTGATAAGCTAAAAAATCAGTTTAGCATATTTAAAGTCATTGTTTTACTGATGTCACTCAAATTATCTTAAGACTTTTCTGTTTCTTTGCCCAAGCACAGACGCCTGTTGAGAGCGCTACTGATTTGAGCGGCGTTATATAAATGTTTGATCACATTGGCTTACATTACAATTATGGACCTGCAAACGCTATGCTATGTACATCTGACGCATGTGTATATAAATTCACTCTTATTTAATTTATTTTCATTACTAACTACGAAAGTATTTTGAGTGATAATGCAGTAAAATTAAATACAACGAATTCAGTTTGATGTTTGCGAATTTGTACAAAATATGTACTAAATAAAAAAACTGGCAACAACTTTTTTTGAGTACATAACATTATTCTGAACATTTAAAATGCTATTGCCAGGAGTATACCCAAAATTTTTACAAACTCTACATTCTTTACATTTGCCGACGGACTACAAGCGTAAGATCAGTCATTTACATATCGTCACGAATGTCTGTTGATCGATAAAAGTTAGAAAATAAGAATAATTCATCGCTTCTACTCTACTCATTAAGTCCAATTATTTCGCTGTGTCCGCCTCTAGCTTAGATCACATGGTCATGCAAGAATAAATTTTTTCCACTCCATGACTTTATATACTGTCCCTTCAAAATATCTACTCACAGGCCAATGGAAATAGTGTTACCACATTAATATAGCGACGCTTCAAATAGTCTACCCGTTGGACAACCCCTCTGATTCGACGCAGCGCTCGTGCCCTGCGCTTGGCTAGCTTATCTAGCTACGCTTTAATAAGTTTAGAGATTACGATTACGATTGTCTTCATAAGGAACTCTTAATCGTTAGTTGTAAGAGGCTTATAAGCAATTGAGCATATTATCATCAGCCGCAGCGTCATCATCATCATCAGCAGCAGCATCATTATCATCATCGTCGTCATCATCATCATCATTAGCACCATCACCATCAGTAGCATGATATGAAAATTACTTATAGACCGACCATTGCTTTTAATAGCATTTAGGCTGATAGTCCAGCTTCGCCTGGGATTGACTTTAACACTAAACTTACTTCGGTCCTGTAATCCACCCTTGATTCAGGTGTTCGATTTGGAGGTTAGCGCTCCGAGTGAAACCGTTATTATATAATTAGAGCGCCTAATCTGCATAATAAATATTAGTACAGCCTTCAGGTTATGGAGATGCAACTCACGGCTGTTATTATTGAACCATTGAAATTGAAATTCGTGAAATTTGACATCGCCCTTCTACCGACATCTTTTGCTAAGAAGTGCACACGCCTCGGCGGCGCAATTGCAGTTGTGCTGTAGAGCAATTGTGTGCGAAGGACTTGCTCAAGGTCCCTACACAGTGATTCCTCGGAAGAGGGTCGAGCCCGCTCACTCAGCGCACACTGAAGGTTGCGGGCCGATCGCTCTAACAAATCGGCCACCGTGCCACACACTTTATATATAATATATATAGCGAATGTCGAGAAACTGTGCAATTCGAATGTTAAAATATCAGAATTTAGAGTAAATTGGGTGTTGAATTAAGTCACGTTCAACTTATAATTCGCACATGAACGCTTTATACAAATCTTCATATTGCCACAGCGTTCCATTCGTGAGTTATTCCTGAGCTACAATAAATGTTTCCGCTTCATTGTTTAGAAAATCAGTAAATTCACTAATGACTTTACATTGTACAATGAAAATAATTTGATATAATAAATTTAACAAAATTCATTATGCCTAGTAATACTATAGCCAATATTCTTTTTCTAATAATCTGTTCTAATTAAAGAAATTATCAAATAACGTTTCTGCCAAGTTTTTTCTGTTGGGGCACGTCTCATGAAAAAAATTTGGTTCGGGGTACAACAAAAAGGTTGGGAACTGCTGCACTAATCTATAAACGAAGACGCTGTCTCTTAAATGAAATTTATTACACCGTCGGAACATGTATCAGTAATATGTAAACATTCAAAACTGAACGGCAAAGAAGTGGTCACAAAACCAAGCAAATTACATGCAGCTGTGTAAGAAATCTTGGTTTACGTCAACGTTTAAACTTTCTGAGCAAGTGATACAGATTGGATGTATATTATAACATCACAGTAACGCATGGTAACGAACTCACTAGGGCGGAACACAAGTTACGGAACACGTCAGCGCAAATGCAAAGATTGCTTACTCGGGAACTACTAAACAATAGCGATAAGCTAGGCGCTTGGCTTCAGACACCAGCTTATTTACGAGCGATGCTTCCAGATTTAGTAAGTTTTCAAAAAGCACGTGAATAACAAACTCGTTGGCCAGAGGAGAGTAAGAGTTGTTACGGTGGGACCAGATGCAAAAGATGGGACGTTTATTGTCTATAAACACGGTGATGACGTCATATACTGACGTCATATATTGTAGTGCGTAACGTAGCATACAGAATGGGGTTTCTTTGTAGGACGTATCACAAGCAAATACACCAATTGATTAACAATTAATTTGTCATCAATTCAACAATGACAGCAAACTCCTTTATGTAATTTATGATATTTACCCAAGTAGAAATATGTAACCGAATAATGATCAGATTCTTCTCCTTCTTCTTCTCTTCCTTCAGGTTCTTTGCCTCCCTCTCGAATTTTGACCTTTTCCTTAAGATCTCCGTGTCCATCTGCCATCCTCCAATCCAACATCTTCTGTCTTGGTCTTCCTCTTGACCGCCTCACGTCTATTTTTCCTTGTGAGTCCATCAGATTAATTTCTTTTGTCTCGTTCTAATTGTGTTTATCAAGGTTCTATCTTCTCCAATCCCCTCCACTACTTCTTAATTTGCTTCATGTTCCGTCCAGCTGAGTTTCAACATTCTTCTCCATGTCCACATTTTGTAAGCCTCCAATTTTCTTATATCTGCTTTCCTCATGGTTCATGTCCGTGCTCCATATAGCACTACACTCGATATCAGTGTCTTTATCATTCTTTTTTTCGGATTCTCATGTAGTTTTTCCCTCAGTACTCTCTCTCTCTCTTTCTTTCTCTCTCTCTCTCTCTCTCTCTCTCTCTCTGTCTGTCTTTAATTTAAGCAAGCCACTTTCCCCATTGTCATTCTTCTTTTTTTAATTTCCCAGTGACATTTGTATCTACCGAGATCATACGCTCTCATTAGCAGAATTTAATCATCTGTGTTCATCTATTTTACTCCAATGTGTATTCTGATTATCGCTTCCTTTCAAATAATCAAATATATTTGTTAATACATTTTAATCAAATTTTATGTATATACATATTTATACATATGTATATATATATAAAATAATAAGATTGTACACAGTGGTAACATAATACAGTTTGTTAAAAAGTGGGTACGTATGAATATAGATGTCTCATAATCAGATAAGCCTATATGCATCATCATTTAAGGTCATTTACACTCAGACTACATAATATGAATATAGACGTTTCAAGAATTCAGATAAATATATCGTCATGTATTATGCAAAGTCAGCAAAAGTATAAGGCCAAATCGCACCAGCAGCACTCATTTCCAACAGCACAACCTTTCCAAATAATCAAATGATTATAATTATGCGATATAAAATAGTAAACAATAGAAACATGTTCAAACAAGATACCTACAACCTTTCTAACAATGGGTTATTAACGAATATAGATGTGACTCAAGCGTTGGTGACCATTAACTCAACTTCCAAACGCAAAGCTGAAATGCGCCATCTGATTTTATAATCTAAAAACAACACGTATTATGCATTTGTTATGGGGAAAAATCGGTGTATTTTAAAAGAAATTTGTAGATTTAAAGATGTGGTGCTCGTGTTTAAAGTTTAAAACTTAGCGCAAGTGTTTGAAGATAATCGAAAAAAATGATAACAATGATAAAAATAAAAATAATAATAAGAATAATAATAGCAGTAGAAGTAGCAGTAGGAGAAGTAGTAGTAGTAGTAGTAGTAGTAGTAGTAGTAGTAGTAGTGGGAAGTAGGGCAAGTAGCAGTAGTAGTATACAGTAGTAGTGATAATAATAATAATAATAATGATAATAATAATAATGATAATTATAAAAATAAAAATAAAAATAATATTAATAATGATAATAATAATAATAATAATGACAATAATAATAATAATAATAATAATAATAATAATAATGATGATGATAATAATAATAATGCTGATGATAATAAGACTGACTAATGAAATAATGATAAGTGATGGTACTACCAAAAATGATAACAATATTAATAACAACAATATTGGTAACAATTACAAGAATAATTATACTAACAATCATCATCACCACAACTATATATATATATAATATTTATAATACATATATATTATATATATATATATATATATATATATATATATATATATATATGTTCATTAGCTGCTAGGATACAAAATCAGTCAAATAAATTTGGTGTAAATGCAAGGTTCTAGATTTCCAAACGGCCACTACTCTTTCTTGCAGTCCGCGATCTTA
This sequence comes from Bimastos eiseni, assembly GCA_959347315.1. Classification (NCBI taxonomy): domain Eukaryota; kingdom Metazoa; phylum Annelida; class Clitellata; order Crassiclitellata; family Lumbricidae; genus Bimastos; species Bimastos eiseni. Next base: position 7,241,166 of record OY365822.1, on the reverse strand, counting down.
GTGCTCTATTGGCTCGAGTGCTCTCTCCCACCTCTGGTCATGGTGCTGGTGATGGTGCTTAGGGACCGACCGAAAATCGCCTCGAACATTCGCCTCGGCCAAATATCTCTTTTTAATGGCTAGTTGGAAGTAAATTGTATACACATGCAAACAGATACAAGTAATTAAAGAATCGAATTTACAATTTAAAAAAATGTAATTTCATCGATGTTATTTTAGTACCTGATCATATATAATTGATTGATTTCTGTATTCAGTGTTAGTGAATAGCGTCTTTGTTTAATTTATATTATTAAATTTATTACAGGTAAAACAAAATCTAGTTAAATCGCATTATAGGAAAATTCCATAAATTTTAGCTTCGTCATACAAGACGACGATTGACGAGGCAATGGTAGTTGCCGGAGTGGTCACTCTAGTAGCGACCCACTACTAATCGGCTAGTACCCGGATCCGATAAATAGCACATTCAAATACCCGGTCGATCCCTAATAGTGCTGTCATTCGTACTTCAAGCACATCCTTATTACCACGCCAACTACGCACCTTTAATCACTCGACTTCACCTTATGACCAAATACTTGATACAAATACAATTACGATTACTGTAGATGTTTCCACGAGTATTTTGAAATTGAAGAGAAATATACATAAAAAATAAGCTTAACATTAGAGTGGAGCAAATATAATTCTCAATAGCATCACTCAGAAAAATGAGACTAGCGAGATCACAGTAATAATTCGAACAACCGATGAAAATTATACACTCGATTTAGTGTCGTCAACAGCAAAATGAGTGAAAAAACAGGACAACACTCAATTTAGATAGAAATGCGCACAAAAGAATAGAATTAAGCCCAAGATACATAAGTGTCAATGCAAAATGGTTCTCACAGTACGGTACAGCTCAAATACAAATGCAAATATAAAACCACAAACAACATCTTGATAATCATCGACAGAGGAACAAAATTCAAAACAACAAACGGACAGTATGAATATAAAATCCTTAAAACAATAGGATAAATTACTAAAAGAGCAATCACAGCCAGTCAGAGAAATCCCAATCACTCCTACAACCCTACTACACAATAGTGATATAATTAGACACAGAGTGGGGACTTATTGATCAGTAGTACTCAGTTGGGAGTACTTCACCGGTAGACTTTGTTCCTAGTGCTTGACCAATCAATGAAATAACTGATACAGTGTCCCTTCAATATCCCTGTACTCATAGACGATTGTAAAGGTTGTATTGCAAGCTTGATGTCGATGCTAACTTAACAGCACATCTTTAGTAATAACGACAGTTTACAATCCGTTGTGTGAGGCTCATTCCGATACAGATGTCTTCTAATCACAGTAATTTTTATCACAGAACTTTCGCTATTCATAGCATAGTAATCGAACACTTTATGAATCGATAAAACTTGATACATCAGTACCGTCTCTTCAAGAAATTTACTCAGAGGCGCTTTCTACGCCAGCCAACATCCTGTTAATTGTCATTTCAATGAATGTCAGAACAATCAGCAAAACAGTGCACAGTGAAGTAAGCTGAAATTGTCACCAATGGTTGGCCCACGTACAAGCGTGGAACCAACCAATGGATTCCCGTCAAAAGCTGATGTTCAGTCTCGCCATCTCACATTAGTCTCACCATGGCATTACTTTCCGTATACATAAAAATCATCGAGTACCGTTACTTCCTACCGTTACTTCCAACCTAAAAGCCATTACCTAGGGTCCTAGGCAAAAACGATCCGGTATTTCGGATCGCAATATAATAAATTACAACAGCTCATGTGGCTAAGGTTTACAAGATAGATTCGCTGAATCCTAGCAGTTTTATTGATCATAAGGCGTGACCTGAACTTTCACTATTACTGTAGTAGTGATTTACAGCTAATAATAAGAAATAAGATGCGTCAGCGTCAAACTTTTAAGGTCAACAGGCACTGACGAAAATAAAAATACCTTGATAATCTTGCGGGTGAAGACTGCTCCCCCCCATTGAGAAGACAGACTCAGCTGGCTACAAACTGTTTAAGTATACTCCTCCTTCTCCTCCTCTTTCTTCTCTTCCACATTCTACATCTCCATACCTGTTCCTCTGGCTTTCCCCTCACTTCCTTCTCCTCTCTCTCCTTTCACTCTTCCAGCTTCTGCCTACTCGTTTCCTATCCAACCTTCCAACCTCTTCCTTCTCCTCGTCTTCCCATTGATCCTCTTTGGCAGTCAACCGGTGTTGAAGCTAGACATTTTCCCCTCCTTACTTTAAACTTGTCAGTACGTATTACTATTACTGTAATTTTATATAGCTCCCATTTAAGATTGTCAACCCAGGAGCGCTTCCAGCCTAAAATCGGACAGAAAATACACTCTAGACCAAAAAAGAACGGGACAAACCGAGCTATTGGTGTCAGGTAATCACTATAACGTTTCTAGCGATATAAAAGCTTTCGCCATTCTGTTAAAAGCAATAGCGACCAAAAGGCAAGTACTCTGTTGAAAGCCTCACATTGATTGCACGACATCATCATATTTAGGCAGTTGAGTAAAAACTGAGCAACTTGAGCAGACAACGATGGCGCACTCTTAATTAGAAATAATGTCTGTTACCGATGCGCAATTATTGTGGCTTATGAGCCAGACATTTGCCTCAAAAGCCACCGCAAAGGCACAGAATCAATGCCACGCGAATCAAACGACATATAATTGATCGAGCCATTCACTAGATATGGGAAAAACATAATATGCCAGTATTCGGCCCAAGCGACATGCACAGGCCCGCCGATATAAATTGTGGGCCCCAAGGCAGAAGAAATTTCCGGCCCGTAGGCAGAGAAACTACGGGTCCCTTAAGTGAGAAATTCCGGGTTCTTTGACAGAGAAATTGCGACCCCCATGGACGATAAATTACGGATCCCTATGCAGAGAAATTACGGACCCATAGGATGAGAAATTCTGAGTCAGGATGAGAAATTCTGAGTCAGGATGAGAAATTCTGAGTCCCTAGACAGAGAAATAATTGGTCCATAGGCAGGGCAGTCTTTGACGGAAGTGGGCGTTTTAAATAGCAAAAAGATACGGTAATATTCAAACGCCTGAAGTTTTAACTGTCCGTTGTTGAGTCTCAGTAATATTATATTTGACAAGGCATAGGCTCATTAACGTTGTATAACTGATTATTTTAATTTTCATAATTTAATTGTGGGCTCAGCCAGGGCTCTTAAAAGTCGCCGGGCCCCAGGGCATGTGCTCCCTCTCGGCGGCCCTGATAATGCACTGTTTGGCACTGGCATTACGGCACAACATGTCAACTGCACATATAGGCACAAACTGGAACTGTAGGATAAGTGTAACGTAAACTGAAAAACTCCTAATAGGTTTCAGAGACGCAACACAAATATTCTGCAACGACTACAAATATTATTACAATAACATGAAATGTTTTTTTCATGCTAATTTAATGTCGATCGACTAAATCAACTGTTGACTAACGCTACGAGAACAGTGGGACTCTAAAGTCAAGAAACTCTAGAGACGTATTGTGCAGAAATATAGTTTTATGTATTGTTTTATGTCTATAGATTTATACAGCGCCTCTCACAGAATAAAATATTCATCACGGAAATCCCGAAGGAAAATAAACGCCTTTAAAGAGTGAGCGGCCGATGCAATGTGCCGTAATGTGATGTTATGCGATATTATGTGATGTTATGTGATGGAATGTGATGGGATGTGATGGGATGTGATGGGATGTGATGGGATGGGATGCAATGCGATGCAGTGTGATGTGATCTACAGTTCATCTAGCGCCTGCTTAACTTCTGGGCGTGTGAACGATACGTGAGGGCGCAGGGGAATGGGTCAGTTGACGGATGGACGAGATCCTGCCGGGCAGAGAGCCGGAGGGGGTCGTCGTGGGAAGGCCCTGGAAGTGGGGCAGGTAGGAGAAGGGCGAAGGGATGTAGCAGCCGTTGTCCTCGGTTGAGCAGTGAACCGGATCGGAAAAATACCACGGTAAGTAACTGCGTGGCGGCTGCCGGTACGACTGGGTATAGTACGGGCTAAGAGGAACCTGGTCAGCGCCCGAGTTTAAGGCCTTGCCGCCGAATGTGGGGTTGAGCTCGGACCTACCCACGGGCGACTGCAGACGCAATGGGTACTGGTCGTGGACACGGAGGGGCCCCCTTGGCATTCCGTCGAAGTCTGACTGGTGTTCGCCGGGGTAGGTCAGATGGGTTGGACTGCAGGAGCCGGATGCAGAGGACCCAGGGGATCCGACGTCGATCATGTGCGACACGGACCTGGTATTCGTTAGGGTCTGGTAGGTCGACGACGTCTTGGCCGCCGGTGGGCTTCCAGGGTCGACCTTCAGCTGGACGACATCTTGCCTCCTCGAAGATCCAGACGGTCCCTGGTAGGGGTCTGTGGACAATTCATGTCGATAGGGAATCAAGTGCATGGGTCGGAAACTCGGCCCAGACGACGATGACAACAAAACCTCTGGGTTATTGTTGCTGGTAGCGGTGGGGGTGTTGGCATTGGAGTAGCCGGCCGGGTTTGCGTTCTGATAGAAGGAATGCGAGCCCATCGCGGCAGCGTCTCCCACCCGACCCATCCCACCGGAGTCCGCCGCGGGGTACACCATCGTTGGCGTCTCGACGGTTCCAGGGCGAAACATGGAGCTATTCTTCTTGAGCTGCTCCAGCCCCGCGCAGTGCTGTTCATCTGGTTTCATTTCCATGTGTCGCAGAAGGTAGGCCTCTTTCGTGAAGAACTTGTCGCAGACGGCGCAGCTGAACAGCTGCATACGGACGTCAGGGAGAGAGTCCGGATGCGTCGCAAGATGCTTCACGTATCCGTTCTCATGGCTGTAGCACTTGCTGCATACAGCACACCTACACGGAAGTATAGGTTACATTACGTGCATATTAAGCGATTCCATTACGAGTATCGCAATCGCCTTTTGCTAGCTTTAAACTCCATCTAACAGTCTCTTATCCTCTTTTTCATGTCCCAGCACCTACTTCTTCTCGCCTAGCGTACTGGCAGCATTTCTGTACTGCTCGTCCTACTAGGGCGTCTAACAAATGCTTTTATCCAATCCAATACAATGCAATACATTGTATGCAACGCTAATAAACTTTTTATAGATTAACTATAACAGAAGTAGATGACAAAGTCACTCGTATACACAACCAAATATGACTAAGGATGCATCGATTTAACAAAACAGGCGGCATGAAAGTCTGTCCTCTCTTGATACTGTACGCATTCTGACAGTGCCAGTCCTAAGCCTGGACAAAGGAGAATGGCGACGCTAATGATCTTTTCTATTACACTGTGTCTCAGAGCAGACTGCAACTGGCCTACTACTTACTAGCTGTCCGAACAAGTGCCAACCTGTACGGTTTCTCGCGTCTTTTCAGCTCCCGTGACTCGATGAAGTCTGACAGAGGTCGTCCGCCGGAGAAGACCCGCCAGTAGTCGGCGTGGTATTTATGGATATGATGGAAAAAGCGGATCTCGTCAGCGCAATGTTTCTCGCATACCTGGCACGTGAGGTCGTGGGGACGAGCCAGGTTTGAAGGCAGCTGCGACGAGAAACCAGAAACAGCGTAAAGAGTCATCTTCAACAACTGGATAACGCACCTCCTAAGAACATTAGAACTCGTCATCGAGTTTGCTAACTGAAATGTATTTTATTCGATCATATGACTTCTAGCATCATTTAACCCTAACCATAATGTTTATTTAATGTTTATTGGTACCAAAAAACATTACAAGATAAATCAGAGAAAACATAAACATAGTCACAATCGTATTGGAGACAAGAGAACAGAAAACCTTAAAGGGAATTGGACGAATTGTACCGCTAATCGGGTTACCCATTTAAATGTAATATGTACAGACGGCTGGTTTAGGATAATTACATAAATTAATTGGCCGTAGGACTTAGCTAGTTAACTAAGTAGACAATAGGAGAGAGAAGAAAGAAAGAGGCCAATGCAGAGTAGATATCTTGAAGATGCTCAATCACATTACATTGCATTAGCCATTCTACTCTAACTTATTAAATTAAACGTACTGTTATATTTTTCCTCCAAGATACATGTAAAGATCCACACGGGACATCCACATCAACACGAAAGTACTGCGTTACAGTGTTATTACACTACATGTGGTTCAAGAAATGCATTATGATGGCACACCTGATAAACAGTCGACGATTCCAACAGTGGCGTTGATGAACTACGAGAGACTGGATATAATGACTTCGTATTGACGATGTTGTGTCCCTTCAGATGTTGCTGTAGGCTTGATAATTGCCTGAACGCTTTTGAACAACTCTCCGCTGTGCACTTGTAAGGTCGCTCTCCTGCAACAGATTGGCGAACTTTTTTACTGGAGGCAAAATCGTTTAATTGTCGGCAAAAAAATGGCTGGGACAAGGTTCGCCATCGAGGGCGATAATCTCGTGGAGAAGTTGAAGTAAACTCGATAAAGGACGGATTTGTATTAACTGGGAAATCTTAGAAACGCATCGTCATTTGTTAAATTAAAGTGGTTACCACACCATCTGGATTTCATCTTCTGGTTAAATGCTACTTCTGTTACAGCCGCTGCTAGTTATTGCTGCTACTACTACTACCACTTCCACTGCTACTTTCACCACATCCACTTCTACTACTATTGCTACTACTACTTCTACTTCCCGTACTACAACAACTAGCCCCTACAATTAATAGCATTGATGATGATGACGATGACGATAACGATGACGGCGACGGCGGCGACGATGATGATGATGACGATGACGACGACGACGACGACAATGACGATGATGATGATCAAGAAGAAGTTCATCCTTTACAAGATGGTGGATGCTACCTCTTGTAGCGTCATTCACCATCAACAAAATGGTTGCCATTGTGTTAAAGTGAGGTTTTCTAACCATCCATTCCTTAACAGTTGTCACGACATTCAACCACATTCCACCAGTTCGAAATCTCACCCATGCGAATCGCTACCTTTAGGAGTTCTTACCTGTGTGGATGCGTTGGTGCTGTTGTACGTGAGACAACTGTTTGAACGCCTTGTCGCAGAATCTGCAAAGGTATTTGCGAACATTCGTATGCACGAGAAGATGCTGGACGAGTTGCTGAGACGAGGGAAACGACTTGAAGCATTTGGTGCACTTGTGACCCTTGTAGTCCAGACGATGAACGTTCTTAGAGTGTTGCTGCATGTCCGACTTATTCTGAAACTCCTACGGTTAAGTTCCACGCAAAGGTTAGGTAATGCTTGATACGGTAAGTCACGGAATGATGTGTGATGGCGGATGTGTAAAGATATATTTATATTAGCCCCCATTTCTTTTGACTGCTATTGCTCCATCCATGGGCGTCCGCAGACGTATTTGGGGGGGGGAGGGAATTGCCATTGCACATAAATATCATCAGGACAAAGCAGGAGGCATTGTTATTGGGTAGGGATGCCACGAGTACCCGAGTAATTGCGAGTACTCGACTCCAAAAGTTACTCGAGTAATTTCTGTTGCTCAAGTACTCGTATGATTCCACTTTCGATCGAGAAATTGCAGTTTCCGGTTCCGCCTTTCCAAATTATAGTGAGCACTGAGCAGTCACTGAGCAGTAACACTTATTTTGCCTCCATCCGCTCCTCCTCATTCGGATATTGCTCCTCATGTTCCTCTTATTCAGTCTCTCTTCTTCCTTCTATTCCTCGCCTCCTTCTCCTTGTCCTCCTTTTCCTCTTTAATTTGCTTCTTCTCCTCTCCCTCCAATTGTCACATCCTCCTCCTCCTCCTCAAACTCTCCATTTCCATCGTTCTCCTCCTCATAAATCGTTTATTTCAATTTAGCTTCCTACACATCATCCACCTCACCCTCGTTTCATTTCCTCTCCCTCTTCTTCCTTTTCCTTATCCTCCCCTTCCGTCAATACTCCACCCATTCTCCTCTTTCTAAGCATCCTCCTCCTCCTCTTTCTCCTCTTTCTCCTTCTCCTCCTCCTCCTCCTCCTCCTTTATTCCAGTTTCCTCCGGCCCTTCTTTCTCTTCTTCCCAATCGATCTCCTTATTTTACTTCTCTTCCTCCATCTTCCATCTTCCATCCTCATCTCATTCCTAAGACTCTCTTCCTCCCCTTGTTCATCACTCCTGTCCCCTCTCCTCCTCCTCCCTTCCTGTTCCTCCTCCTTTCCTCCCCAAGGACTAGTTTTCCCCCAGGTCGTCGTGGCTCAGACAAACGCCAGACGGCGCCACGACGAGTTCTTATGGTCGCCATTAGAGAACTGCGCTTTATATACGAGTTATCGAGGACGATATAAAAATAAATGGTGTACCGCGACATCTTTTGATTAGCGGAAAAAACAATTAACGGCGCTGTAACAATCAGACTAGATTACATAATAGTTGTTCAAACGAACCGAAAAAGCGAGTGATGGGCATGAGGAGCAATTGAAGGAAGGGGAAATTGAATTAATGGAGGAAAATTGAAGGAATGGGGAAAATTGAAGGACTTGGGGAAAATTAAAAGAATTGGGGAAATATAAAGGAATTGGGGAAAATTGAAGAAATGAGGTGCATGGAAAGAATGTGGAAAGTTGAAGAAATGGGAGATATTGAAGAAATGAGGTAGGCCTACACTGAAGGAATGGAGATAACTGAAGGAATGGGGAAACTTGAAGGAATGTGAAAAATTGAAGGAATAAGGAAAATTGATGGAATGAAAAATATATAAAAAATGTGAAAAATTGAAGGAATGAGGAAAATTGATGGAATGGAAAACATAGAAAAAATGTGAAAAATGTAAGGAATTTTGAAAATTGACTGAATGGAGAAAATTGACGAAATGAGGGAAAAATTTAAGGGCTAAAATAAAGATGGGCTGCTCAATTTTTAGGTGGGTCATCTACGCTTCGAGCACCTGTGAATGTTCAATATCCAGCATAAACCTCTTAGTTTTACTCTCGATGTCCGAATACAAATTGCACATTAAACCCTCTTCAATTCGAGTCTCAGAGTTCTAGAACTTCTAGACATAATATTGTTTTTATAACTGTGTTGGCGCCTAAATCAACTGTTTGACTCCCGATATTGTCAAGATAAAATAACGTAATGTAATTTACGCAGCGTCCTTCAAGATATCCACTTAGAGGCGCTCTGTGTCCTGGCCTAAAATGCATCTGTTAGCAAAACTATGCACAGTAAGTTGAAAAGAGTCATCAGTGGTGGGCCGCGCACGCGCGTGGAACCAGCCAACGGATTCCGGTGTCTACATCATATCATTAATAGGAATACCTAAAAGTCGTGCTCGATACGTTATATGCCAATTCGGCTCTCCTTCTGACAATTATACTCTGTGTTTAGTAAACTAGTCAAAAGTAAATCATTTCATTGTCTTTCAGAAAGTTCACGCCGGGACAGTTTCAGACCTACATGTAACTGCCTGGCACATATTAATCATAAATAACGCCCTAAGCGTAAATCATTAATTATTAAGGCAGGGACGGTTGAAATACCATCGCTGCTCAGAAATAAACTATTTAAAATAACTTATTATAGCCTGCTCTAAGCTAAAGGATCTGACGAATCAAGGGGGCAAAACAATTGATCCAGTCGCAAATAAAATCAAACGAATAGCAATAATGACGAATCAAGGGGGCAAAACAATTGATCCAGTCGCAAATAAAATCAAACGAATAGCAATAATGACTTAATTAAAACCATAAAACAAGCGTAACGTGGTCTGGCGCTCAAGATATGACTTTAACAATCTATACCCTCGTCTGTGCAGGGAAGCGAGGCCGGTTGAAATGCATGGATGGCGCACATCATCAGCTCTGAAATCAAATTAGACTTCCAGCACAGATTCATTTTGATTTTAATCTGGCTAGGAGATGCTTCGAGCAACGTCTGATCAAGAAACTAATCAGAGACTCAGGTGTTTGCTTCTTAGGCATCTGAGACCAGAAGTAGAGTTCCATATTCACGGTAGGAATTAATGGTTTAGGACGAGGTATATGATTGGCTAAGCAAGAAGTAAAGTAGTTCTGACAACTCATGGCGATAAGTGAACAAGAATATAAGTGAATGGATCCAATTATACAAGTAATGTAATCGGTAATCGAGTAAGCTAGGAGTAAATATAAAAAATTATTTTATACCAACAAACTCTTATTTTTGTGCAAGGATCATCAAAAGAAATTATTCATAGATTTTAATTTATTATTTAACTATATATATATTATCATTATTATTGCTATTATTATTTTGCTATTTCTATTATTAATCTATTATAATAATAATAATTATTTTTACCACAACTATTTTATCATTATTATCATTATTATTATTACCATAATTAATATTATTATTATTATTATTATTATTATCATCATCATCGTCATCGTCCTCGTCATCGTCGTCGTCGTCGTCATCATTATCATCATCATCGTTGTCATCATCATTGTCATTATTAGTATTAGTATTACTAAACGATTTTCTAAATACCTCCATGTTTAAACCATGATTTTAACTATTTTAGTGTCAATATATAAATAATAATTTTCGCAAAATTTTAAACTTTCAAACAATCATAGCCTAGACGAATGTTGACAAGCTTTTACAGGAGCCAAATTAAAGAGGTGATGCTTAATTTGTAAGGTTATTGCATCCAAGCAAGGCACCAAAATAAATGCCAGAACAAACTAAACGTTCACTGTAATCCATAAATCGAGCCCCATAAATGCTTGAATAGATAAAACAACATGGATCAACATAGTCACCTGAAATTTGAAAAAAAACTCCTCCACTGTTCGCACGCTGACAGTGCCAGCCCTAAGCCTGGAGAAAGGAGGAGAGCGACGCTAATCATTGTTATCACACGGTGTGGCTGTTAAACTGTAACCACTATAATACCACCATCGTTAAACCAATTAATCACCGAAGTAATTAATTATGCAATTATCTGACCATTACCTGGTCGCACATACGGCAGTGGTAAGACTTAATTCGGTTGAGGGAGGTAGACGAGGGACCCTTGCGGGAGTCCCCTCCTTGCCCGCTAGTCGTCAGCTTCAGAGGAGAGGAGCTGCTCAGATGGGTCGACCTCGGTGCCTGGGTCGGTGGTGGTCCACCGGGAGGGTACAGGGTCCTCGTCGGCGTTGGCCGGTTGAGGTCGTTCGGCTGAGAGAAGATGCTCGGCGACGGACAAGAAGAGATGCGGTTGTGCTGGCTGGTGGCCCTGTTGCCATGGTGATGGTGGCGATCCAGCAACGACGCCGACTGGTCAGCTGCAGACCCTGTGGAGATGATGGAGAGATTTCGGTGACGTAATCAAAAAGTTCACTATATAATGCATATATATCGTATAATATGAAACCTATATATATATATATCATACATATGACACCTATGCAAACGCCATACATTGTATATATACACACGCCTCACACACAGACGTACACATCTATCCATCAACATTCAAACATAAACAGGCAAATAATCTACGAAGATCCTAAAGTGGATAATTAATCTAAGAGATTTAAATCTCAGGAGTCCTCAAAATGCGTTGCTCACATTCAAATTGGAAACAGCGCCACCTGGTCAATTCATTGCCAGAGGGGCAGAATTGGGACCACAGAGGCGCTATATAAAAACGCTTCATTTGCAGGCGTACTTATATAAGCAATTGTGATCATGTTTGTACATAATATTATTATGGATGATTGTTTGTGTACATATTACTGTGTACGCGTGTGCGTATCTTTGTATATGCATACATCATATGCATACATACATACATACATACATAAATACAAACATATATACATATATAGATACATAAATACAAACATACATACTTACATACATACAAACATACAGACATACAGACATACAGACATACATACATACATACATACAAACATACATACATACATACATACATACATACATACATACATACACACATACATACATACACACATACAGATATACAGACATGCATACATACATACATACAGACATACAGACATACATACATACATACATACATACATACATACATACATACACACATACATACATACACACATACAGACATACAGACATGCATACATACAGACATACAGACATACAGACATACATACATACATACATACATACATACATACATACACACATACATACATACATACATACATACATACATATATATATATATATGCGACGCTCGTAGATGGTCTTCCCATGTGGTTAAGCTTGACATTCAGCTTCGCAGAGGATTCGAACCGCCCTCTCATTTGCGTGAGGATCGGCCAGGGTCAATGACAGGGACAGGGACAGCGACAGAGACAAGGACATGGTAAGGGTCAGGGTCAGTGACAGTGACAGTTACAAGGATAGGGTCAGGGTCAGGGATAGAACAAGGACAGGGTCAGGGTCAGGGACACGATGGGGCCCATGCCAATGGGAAGATATGGCTAGTGCCTGGAGCTCTGGATGGACTTACATCTGTCGGAGGATGAGGAGGCAGGCGTTCGGTTGATGCGGTGGTCCTCCTCCGCCCAACAGTGGTTATTTTCCTTGTGCAGATTCAGCGCTGAAAGCAAACAATTCGCATTCAATAATAGGTAATCATGTAAATGAAATTATTGTTGTTGTTGTTGTGGTGGTGGTGGTGATGGTCTTGGAGCGATGGAGCGGTAGCAGTGGTGGTAATAGTAATATAATGTAATTTAATGTAGTGTAATGTAATCGAGCACTTATATAGCGACACTCTAGTCAGAGGAGCTAACGCAGCAGTAGTGGTGGTCGCTGTTATTTCGGTGTGCATTTGTGCAGTTGGCGGTGCAAGTGGTGTTAGAGCATTGGTGGCATAGAGTGTGTAGTTGAGGTGGTGCAATTGGTGCAGGAGATGGTGACAGTGGTATTCACAGAAACAGTGGTGAATAGCAAATGCGATGGTGGTGTGGTATTCGCGGTGGTGGCCGTTGCCATAACACTGGTGATCGTATCGACGGCGGCGGCGATGGTGGTGATGATCATAACAAAGATTGTAGCGATCGTGATCGTGATTTAGCGATCACGATGATCGTGATCATTGTGTCATAACGACGAGGACGACGTTGTTCCTGGCTCGTGATAAGAAACTCATATCGTTTTCATTCAACAATGGTACACACCAGAGAAGAGAATGTCACGGCCTCTGCCGTCCTGCAGATTCGACGAGGACGATGACATGAAGTCAGACGGATGACTCGTGTCATACTGTGACATTGTTCGGCGTCACGAGTTCATCATTTCCTGTCGGGCGTTGAACTAGGAGCCTTCGTATTCGCCGGTACTCTTATACCACTCTGCAAACGACAAAAGATAATTATTAATTAAAATTGGATTCAGTTAAATAAGGCATTTGGGTCAACAATAATTATTGTCGTTCATCAAAGACAACGGATGTAAAACAAAGAATAATTATTAGTTAAAACTGCATTCCGTTGAATAAGACATTTTTGGTCTTGAGGGATACAATTGAGGGCCATGGGTCAAAATATGGTCAAAACATTCTGATGCTGTGCCACGATCCAACGAATAATAATTATAAAAATGCATCCAGTCAACTATCGTGATCTTCTGTATAATTCTGATCCACGACTTCATCCACGAATAACGTCTGGGTCTTGAGCCATGAGATTTTAATCCAGATGTTTATGCCATGGTTGGCCCGACGATTCAAATGTTGAGTTGAAATGGAGCCATCGAGTAATGAGCCACGAGTCTAATGAGCTGCAGACGAGTATCTCCATGGCAACATCCTTTTTACGGCGACTGTTTTGCACGCGAGGAAACCCGGTCAGACGTCATCCCCCTCACCCTTACCACCCCACACCCTCCCCCACCTCACCTGCGTCCAAAGAGAATTCAAGAACACAGTCTATCCGCTTATCTGTACCTGTTTCCGTCTCTTTGTGTTTCCATCTGTCTCCGTCTCTCCTTTCCTCTACCTGCCTCTCTTCCATCTGCCTCTCCGTTCCTCTACCTATCTCTCCTTTCCTCTACTTGTCTCTCCTTTCCAACCTGTCTCTCCGTTCCTCTACCTATCTCTCCGTTCTTTATCCGTCTCTCTGTTCCTATACCTGTCTCTCCCCTCGTCTATCTGTCTCTCCCTTCCTCTATACCTGTCTCTCCCTTCCTCTACCTCTGCCCCTTTTCTCTATATCTCTCCCGTTCTCATACCTCGCTCTCCCTCCCTTTACCTCTCTCTCCTTCCTCTACCTGTTTCTCCCTTCCCTTACATGTCTCTCCCTTCCTCTCCCTGTTTCTCCCTTCTCTTACCTGTTTCTCCCTTCCCCTACCTGTCTCTCCCTTCTTCTACCTGTCTCTCCCTTCCTCTACCTGTCTCTCCCTTCCCTATCTCTCCAGTCCTCTTTCTACCTGTCTCTCCCTTCCCTAAGTTCCCTTCCCTGTCTCTCCATTCCTCTACCTGTTTCTCCCTTCTCTTACCTGTTTCTCCCTTCCCTTACCTGTCTCTCCCTTCTTCTACCTGTCTCTCCATTCCTCTACCTGTCTCTCTCTTGCTCTATCTGTCCGTGTGCTGATCTGTCTCTCGACCCGCCAAGGACTTCTTCGTAATGAGACGCTCGAGACAGTCAGGTATGTCGGTAGGACGAGTGAAGGCTAGTTAACGATAGCTGATGACACTATTATCGTGTTCGTATCAAGCCACATGTCTGCTGTGGCGTCCGTGTCAAAATCGCTGCTGTCTGGGAGAGGCAGAGATTACAGTGCGAGGTCTCAGTGACCGGCAAGGCTATGGCTGCAGCAGATACTTGATTCGAAGTTCAAACTGACCCCGGTGTGAATTGCTAAATGAACGTGTGCGAGACTGAAAAAATGTGGTTCGCCTTCTGACTTGACTTAGCGCTATTGCTGGTACTCTGGGCGCAGTGTTGGGTAAGCTCACTCAAGAAATGAGTTAAATCAAAACTCAACTTATGCACCTCAAAATAAGTTAAAACTCAAACTCGAATCATCCTCGGTGACATAAGTTAGCTCAAATCCAGTTGTTAAATTAATTAAATCATCATTTCATAAAAGCCTCATACTAGTACGTTCTAATCGAACGTTGTACAAATGCACAGTTCCCGCGAAATGGTATCACCAGTTTATCATTACTACTTTATTAGTATTACTGTTATTATTATTAATGGATAAATCAGGCTATTATTACTGAGTCAAAGTAGACATCACATCTTTCTCGACTCCTGCGAGCGTAGCTGCGATCCACCTCGCCTTCCAGCTTATTTCAACATAATATGTGCTGAATAGTGTGTTGATTTTAACATTTACAGCTATAACTCAAACTAACAGAAATTATTAATTAAATGAAACTAATAACTCACACTCTTTGAAGCGAGTTAACTCAAACTCAAGAATCACAGCAGGTGAGTTAATTCGTGAGTTTCAACTCATTTGAGTTAACTCATACCCAACACTGTCTGGGCGTTCGGTAGAGTTACTAGGTCATTGGCTCAACCACCGCTAGCCCGAGCTCCAGAATTTTCCGCCCGATTTATTGTGTTGATTGCTTGCTAGATTAGTCGGCTGATTGATTTTCGGTTTATTGATCTTTTAAATTTATTAATTGACTCATTCATTCGTTGACTCAGTCCGTTCGGCAAATTTTCTGCAGAGATTGGAAACCCTTAGTTTATTCACGGGAAGTTTGCTAGTCTCTAGGTTTCTTAGGCTTCTAACGTACGCATAAGAGCACATTGGACACAAAATTGTGACCCAGAATGTCCCATACACCAAGTACCGTAGGCCTCCCGGTGCCAGCGGGTCCGTGGCACAGGACGCAAACCTAGAAGGGGCGCAATTTCAGAAGACGCAACTTTCAATATTTCATAAATTCATCTGGCCTGCAATATCATTACTTTAATTCAAAATTATTGAAAGTTAGAATTTCAGTATAGAGAAATACATTCATTAACAGCGTCTTTTGGTGACTGGTGCATCCCGTATAATATTGTGAAACTCATTATATTTAAGAATGCCTCATATGTCTGTGTTTTTTCGTTTGCTTTGTATGACGATGTCATCTATGTTTAATATTTATCGTCGTCATGAGTTGGCGAGTTTTGACGAAAACATTTTGGCATGCATTGAGTTTTGGTCATTTCTGGTTAGGGCCTTGTAGCGGTTAGGGCCGCGTTCACGGCGCCTCTTAAATCGGCGTTATTATTATTATGATTATTGTTATCATCATCATCATCATCATCATCACTATTATTTTTATTATTATTATTCTGTAAGTTTAAAAATATGATGTGGTTATTATGATCCGTCCGAGTAGTCACTGTGTCGGGACATTGAGTAAATCCTTTGCGCACAGTTGCTCTGCAGTACAGCTGCAGTTGCGCCGTCGAGGAGTATATGCACTTCTGGGCAAAGAAATGATAACAATAAGAACGATATCAAATTTCAGTTGCATTGCATTGTATTGTATTTCAATCGAGTTCTTCGAAAACACTTTCTGTTGGTGCATTAAAGAAACTGTGAACCAATATATAAGTGATCGCCAGTGACAGAATCGATGGAAAAACAAGCTGACTCGGACTCCTATGTCACACTGAGACTTAGAAGCAACAAAGGTCAGTGATGAATTGAAATGTCAGTGGCGACTTAACAACTTCCCATTGCCTCCAGTAAAGACCCTGTCAGCAATATCAGCCGATTATTATCAACAGCACTACTGCTCTTTGCTCAGATGAAACTGTGAGGCCCTTTTTATTTTAGCTAGGTAACAAAATGTGGGGTCACCAAATTAATCCTAGACATGCAAGTACCTATTATATCCTCCAACTCTTCCTAGAACGGGTTAGCGTCGACTTGCTCATGTTATGGCCGTCCACGGTCGCTATGACACAGACACCGGCCGATGTATGGGCGCGCTGACAGATAGCTAGCGAAGGACGTAGCACCAGTAGCACAACTGCTATTACGTGGCATGGACGACGAATCCGGTTTCAGACTCAGGTGCGTCGACGAAATGCTTTCTATTATATAACAACCAGACGACACTGGTCGTCTGGTTTCCTTCCCACGCAAACGCCGCCGCGCTATCAAGGTGTCTGCGCAAAAGGACATTCGCAACAAGTACAATGAGGTTTAGGATGTAAAGAAGGAAATTACGTCTGCAAAAGGACGACACTGTAGTGTAGAATAAATGTACAATTTTTTTATCATCACTGTTATCATTGCAACTATCATCATAGTTATTTTATTATTATTATTATTATTATTATTATTATATTATTATTATTGTAATTTACTTACCCGAGATAAATATGATCCCTCGGGCTCTAATTAGAAGCTTTATTGTAATTGTAATAATCTTTTTTGCCTTGAGGTAGGCCTACTTCGTTTCCCAGGGACTTAGAGATTATTATTAAAATAGTTGTCCGCAGGGTCAGGCCTCGTCTTCAGGGATCAAAGGAAAAGTGCCATTAAAATCAACCAGATTGCAAGGCTGAATGCATATTGACAGACGTTGAATAAGAAAAGCAGTGTCGCGCCTGTCGCCACTTATATTATGAGAGAAGCGCGGTTGCCAATTTCGCCAATGAAATCTACTGCCGAAGTATTAAACCTGCCCATGGTCTCTATGGCCACTGATTGGAAGATATACGAGGCAGGTAGCCCCACGTATTTCAAAGTCTTGCGGGACTTGGAGATAAATACATTTTGAGAAACTGTCTGGAGGTTCAGGCGATGAATTTATAGGCGAAGGGCGTAGCTCTTGGGGAGTCCATTCCAAAAGGCCAAATGTTGCAACGTAATGGTGCGAGCAAAGAGAAAAACCAAGTTTCCATCGGCAGCAGGGCGTGTTGGCATCGGTCACTAGTGACCTCAATGGGCCAACAGTGACACAACTCTTCGGAATAAACTGGCGCAGCGCCAAAAAATCAATCAATCAAAAATACTTGATATAGCGCCCCTTCAAGATATCTACTCAAAGACCTTGAATGCAACGCGCAGAAGCAAAGGCAACAAGACCAGGACGTCCTGCATTTAGGCAGAAACGTGACCGCCTCTGTACTCACTCTGACAGCGCCAGTCCCAAGTATGTATGGAAGGACGAGGGGCGACGCTAATAACCTTTGCTGCTATGCAGTGTCGTTACATTGAAACTATTATCCTCGGCATGACCCATTTCAAGTGTAGGGCTCAATGCAGAACTCGTTCCAACCTCCCAATTCGGCCGAAAAGAGACGCCAGCATAATATTACAAACATTATCGGTAGGCCTACAGAGTGGCAGCAATCTAGGCGACTAAACAGACACAGACAGACAGACATACATACATACATACAGACGGACGGACGGACGGACAGACAGAGGATCATACGCAGTTGACGTGCTGAGTGAAGGTGACAGAGAATGACCCCAAATCAGGAAAACAGGATGTAGAGAAAAGACGGGAAATTGTCCACGTCACAATTTGTGACAATTTCTTCCAAGTACCAAGCCAAAAAAATTCCAATTTTGATGCATGGGTTTACCCATAGAAGAAGAAGATGATCATGTTGTTGTTGTTGTCGTTGTCATCGTTGTCGTTTGTGTTGTCGTCATTGTTGACGGTGACGGTGACGACGACGACATTGACAATCATTGTTTATCGTTGCGAAAATCGAAGATATTAAATGAATTGTTGGCTTAAAATGTTGCTTAAGTCAAGAACTTAGGCCTTTTGGAAGAACTCTAATAATTTATTCTCCAACAGCGCCTGATTCCTTTGTTTGCCTAAAAACGAAACAGTCTGCAACTAGACAGTTCCCTGTTGTCAACCTTTCGGTACATGATCTCATAATAGCGGACTCTGAATGCGCGGCACCACGCTACACCGAAACGTATCACACCCAATGCGAATATACGCTTACGTCTGCGAGAGCAAATTAGCTGGGCTACGTGACAATTAACGGACACAAGTTTCTGTCTGGGAGGCTAACCACGAGGACGTGAAGGACAAAACACGGTGGGACACGAGGGCCAATCTTCCTAGAACATAACCATCGTCGCTGTTGTTGTTGATGACGGTGACGATGACAACGACGACGACGTCGTTGACAATTATTGATACTTTTATCGTCTCTACTCCTAATGTTCCTTCCGATCATTTCTTCTCCACCAATTTATTCTCCAGCAATATCTTCTTCACTAATTCCCTCTCCACTGACTTCTTCTCAAACAAATTTCTTCTCTGCTCATATCTTCTCCACGGAAGTATTCTCTAATAGTTTCTTCTTCACTAATTTCCTCTCCACTTATTTCTCCTAATATTAATTTCCTTCTCAAACTAATTAACTTCTCTACTCCTAATCTGCTCCACGGAAGTGTTCTCTAATAGTTTCCTCTCCACTAACTTCCACTCCACTAATTTCTTCTCCAGTTAATTTGTTCTCCACTAATTCCACTACACTAATTTCCTCTACAATAATTGCTTCTCCGACAACTTATTCTCCACAGCTATCTTCTCCCCTAATTACTTCTCCACTAATTTCTGCTCTACAGCTATTCCGTTCCAATAAAGCACTGATAATGTGGTTCGCTGCAATAGCTCACATAATATGTCTTATACAGAGCTATTAAGATCCAATAAAGCAAGAAGATTGTGGCATAAAGCCGACTATTTATATGTTGACTAAAGCTTGCAGAATGTGGCTTCTGTATGTCAGCTAGATCTAATAAAACAGAGTGTGGCTTTTATCCAGTCATCCGGTGGATTCAGCACAGTAGGCAGGTGAGCAACACGTCAGACTTAATGAATATATATATATATGACATATATATATATATGTCAACTACTTGCTCAATGAGTAACGGAGTTGCTCAGGGAGTCATTCATAATTAGGTCAAATAAATTGAGATGTAAAATCCAAACAAATTAACGCAGGCAGAGAGGACTTCTCCCATAGAATTCTCCCAGAACATCCCTCATCCGTCTCCCTTGACAACGAAAGTGATGGATAAAGAATGAAGAAGAACTGCCACTCCTATTTCGTCAGGCACATCCCGATGGAGCGCAGTCCACTGAGATTTCCAGGAGTTGATGAAATGCGCTACATAAATTGGTCTTCAGAGTGTGCCACGGAAATGTGTGGAATCATCTTAATCATCGTCATCATCACCACCAACACCCCTACCCCTACCACCACGATCGCCACCGCCATCGTCACCGTCATCACCGTCAAATAAATTGATGGTCACCACCATAGTCATCATCATCATCACAACCAACACCATAATCATCATCAACAGCATCCACATCAGAATCATTATCATCATCATCATTATCATCATCATCAGCATCATCATCATCAGCAGCAGCAGCAGCAGCATCAACCTCCGCATCCGCATCAGCATCACCATCATCATCCCCACCACTACCACCATAATCATCAGCATCATCATCACCACCATAATCATCATCAGCAGCATCGTCATCATCATCAGCAGCAGCAGCAGCAGCATTTCGTTCAGATAAGTTTTCCGCTTCACCAACTCGATCATAACGAGAGCACACTGGTCATAAACTGTAAATAAGTGGCTAAAGCTTCAAATCCATTCCCACCTCAGGGCACGCTTAAGGGACTCATCGTCTCTTCCTCCTCCTCTTCTTCGTCTTCTATCTCCCTTTGTCTTCAACTTCTATATCCTCCTCCTCCTCCTACTGCTCCTCTTCTTTTTCCTCTTTCTCTTCTTTATCCTTTCCTTCTTCTCCGCCACCTCCTTCTTCTCCTCCTCCTCTTCTTCAGTTGAATACCCACCAATGCCGCGTTAGCAGCCCTCGTGAATAACCTTGTGCCCCGTGCTCAACTTTAGCCCTTAAGGTAAGGAACCGTATAAGCACATCGTACTCACGTCCATCGAAGCAAATTCAATAATCGTCGACGTGCGCCAGGGTTCGATTCCTCCGTTCCACCGAATACCGTTTTATCTCGCTCCTTCAGCGGGTACCTCGGCCGACAGCTCGACCGTAGGACACCTACACGGATGAGCGAGGGTCGCACACACGCGGCCGACCCTTGCCGATACGCTCACGGCGGCAGCGACTCGTGACACGCCCAGTTCAGCGTCAACTCCGTTCTCCCCGGCTACGAAGGGGATTACTCTCCTCCGTCATCACCGTCTTTGCGGCCTAGGGAACCGTCAGTGCCGCCCGCACGCCCGCCAGCCTTGGCCTCTTCGTCTCGTCCATCGTGGGGACTCCGTGTCGCCGCGACCGCCTCAAGGCCTTGCGGAGCGGAAGGACAGAAGAACCTACTGTGATTGGTGGCTATTGTTGGCCTGCGGTGACGCTGCCGAGTCTGTGTTACTTCAGACCGTTCTAAGCTCGCGTCTGTCTGAACGCTGCGACCTCCTTCCCGACAGTAATTGGAACGGAAGCTCGGACACTTTTGTGGAGTTCTTGGCGTCGGCATAAGCGCGGGATATAATTACGGCAGCGGAACTTGTGACCTACTTTATGGTAGGCTAATGATTTGAAATGCGGACGCATGTGGAATTATTTCAGTAGATATAGGACTGCCGTGAACGTGAAATAATAGGGCATAGGCCTAAATGCAGTCTAATTGCATGAAATAATATGGCGTTCAATGCGGTCTAATTACTTGTGTAGCTTAATAATAATGATGATATTCACTGATTATTGATCCAAAATCAGATCGATGTCCTATGGAAAGAGACAGAGCATCTGGCAAAAAGTGAATGAGAACCTTATTTTGTTGTTCTTGTTAGACCTACAAGTACGAAAACACTTAGCCAGATATTTCCTGAGCCAAGGATCACCATGACAGTATTTACGTAAACCACAGATGTATATTACTAGTACTTTGCCCAGTGGTCCAGTTTTTCGTTAAACATTGCTGAATTTTACAATCGCATTGGGTAGGATAAGAAAGTGAGATCGGCCAGAGGATTGCATTATCTCAAAAGCGGTGTTCATGTAGTTTCCGCCGATGTAAATGACCTTTGTTCAGGGCAGCATAATTCAATAATAAAAACCAAAGTTTCTTATTTAAAAGTGAAAATCTTGGGTTTTATAGGTACTTTACATATTAAAGTCAAACGATCTAGAACTTTTTCGCTCACAGTATTATAGTCGTTTGCAAAACACAGTGTATTAAGCTACTTCTCATATAATTACATTACATTACATTCTCGATCGCAGTCTTGTTTCCGTTGTGCGATAATTCGTCCGTCGAAACCCTTAAAAACAACTTTAAAGGCGTAAAATTTTTCCTAAAAACTCAATATTATTACAACTCTGTCTTGAAAGCCTTAGGATGTTATTAGCAATCGACCCATCCTTCATACGGTGATTAGTAGATACCATGGGGTGCGCGGTAGTATAGTGGTTTGTACGCTGGACTGTCAACAGAGAGATCATAGGTTAAAGCCCCGCCAAAACCAAATTTGTTGCGGTCTTTCTGAAATAGGCTACCTAGCAACCTTCGCAGTGGATTTATTTTGTCTAGTTTCGCGCCATCTATACAAGCGTTTGAAAGCCATTCTTTTCGATCGATTTTCGGCGTCGTCAGATCGTGCGCGCTTCTGATGAATTTCTCTGCAAGTGGCGCTATATAAATGCACGATTCCCATCACTACTGTAAACCGAGCCTTAACTTTTTACCAGCCGTGTACGCAAGACGATTTATTCATCAGCCCCGTCTCAAGGGCATTAGAAAAAGATAGGCTACCACCTGCCTTACAAGATAATCGACTAGCATCAGTTGAACATCATTTCAATGACGTGACGTAACGTATCAACTAGGGCTGTACCGAATATTCGCTTCGTATGCGCTTCGGAGCCGAATAGTGGGCTAAATGGCTATTTGATATTCTGCCGAATAGTAGCGGTCGGACCGAATGCGAATAGTGATCACGTGACATCTGTTTCTGCACTAGCGACGACTTTAATATCGAGTGGACTGAAGTAACTCTCTACTGCCGGGACCACGGTATCGCAGTGACTGCCGTCTCATTTCTAAGTTTAGTTAGATCAGTTCCATTCCTAGTTTACACAGACTGGCAGAAGGATGCAAACATTACATGTAGTTAACTGTTTATTTTTAGTTTATGTATTAAATTAACTGAACTGAACATTTCGCTCACATTTGAAATTTTAATATTTGTCGGAAGACCTATTTTGTACACTATTCATATTCGGCCGAATAGTTGGTCCAATTATTCGCATTTGGCTCATTAGTGAAAATCACCGATTCGGTACAGCTCTAGTTTCAACATCATTTACCAAAACCGACTGTTACTAATTCTTACTGCAACCGATGCGACTGGATTTAGACGACGTCTGGAGGCTATTATCTGCTCGCGTGTAAGGTCGAGGCCGACGGAGAAATGTGTCGTGGACGTCCATAAATTACACATCTACGGTGTCTTCATCTAATTTACGTCCACGCTTTCCAGGCAGCGCCGACTCATATTGAATTCAAACGATGCTAAAAGTCGACCCCGGCTGACCCGATGCGCTCTGAAACAGCAAATTCATTGAAAACAATTTCCTTTTCTGTTGCGTTCGTCTCTTTGGTTGGTGCTTATAAACTCTGTTAGATAGCAAAGTAGACACCAAGACTGTAGGATTTCGAATTAGAAAGCCCTAGAAATGTCAAAAGTTCATATTTTAGTTTTTTTAAACTTTCTAGTACCCTATAATTAATTGTTTTTGGCTAATTTGAATGAAACAAAGATGGAAAACGACAGATACGTGGAACATGCGTACAGCTATAGGGCACCCACAGACAGATTGCAGATAGACGGAGACTCGTTGGAGAGTGAGAGAGGATAGTCTGAGGATGGTTGGCACATGACCACAATGAGACAGAGAGACAGACAGACAGAGACAGAGTATGTATGTACAGAGACAGAGACAGAAGAGAGAGAGAGAAGAGAGAGAGAGAAGAGAGAGAGAATAGAGAGAGAAGAGAGAGAGAAGAGAGAGAGGAGAGAGAGAGAGAGAGAGAGAGAGAGAGAGAGAGAGAGAGAGACAGACAGACAGACAGACAGAGAGAGACAGACAGAGAGAGACAGACAGGGAGAGACAGACAGGCAGACCAAATACAGGTGCCGGTAACATAGCCTAATGGTTCAACGGTAATACAAAAACACGTGAACACCATTTTCATCACTACGAATGCATTAATTCGTTGCGAGTCATTTACGCTATTAGATGTCGTCAAATAGGCTTTGTCTCAGCTCGGCCGACGAGACCCAACTGATTTGGCCAGGTTGACCATCCGCTGCTGGCTGATACATCAAAATTCGCTTGATAGAAGTATCAAGCTGACAACAAGACCGCGACCTTAATTTAGTTTTATAATGCTGTATGCTTAGTTCGTGTGACCGTATTCCTCTTTTATTCGAGATTTGTTTTCGTGTTAGCGTAACTGTCTGACAGGCTGGCTATTCAGACGAACGACCATACCAGTTGTATAACATTTCGAATTGAACTCACTCCATTTTTTTCTTTTCAGGCGACTGAAAACCGCCAGACGATCCGTTGACTGTTGTAACTCATTCCTCGTGGGTCTCCCCAATTTGAGCCTCTCTCTCTCTCCTCCCCTTTCAGTCAGTGTCAAACGCTGCTGCTACGCCCATAGCACGCCTCCTTCGGTATATTCACATTTCGACTTATAATATGGTTGAAATTTAACACTGGAACGCTGGAACCCGATCAACTCCCATTTTCAGTATAAGATCCTCCTTCTGGTCTACAAATCTCAACTGCGCCTTGCCGCCAAACATCTCTCTGACCTCATGCCTGAGCCTTTCTCTCTGCAACATATAGGTCAGTCTCTTGCGCTCAACCGAACGTTTTGATATCGCATCTCTCGAGTAAGGTCTGCCTTAGTTCAATGCCGGGCATCTCGGATTTCCCATGCATATCTCAAGGCGCTGCGTTGCCCACTGACCTTCCGTGCTGAAAGTACCTTTGAATAGTCTTTACTGCGAGAGGCGCCCTTTAAATGTCTAGATAATATACAGTAATTAAACTCATCGTCAAATTAATTAAAGTAGTCATAGTGATTTAGAATTACAATGAGCACAGAAAGATTACAATATTCTTTAACTGAAGAATACATGTATAATAGACGTACTTAGCTGGATAAATCAAATAATGATGTGGCATTTTTCAAGACGGCTTCAAAACATCTGAAAAATGAATTATTTTGTAGATGAAACGTTACAGATCGCAAGTAACTGTATTTCCACATAGAATCCATATATCTTAAAAATCGCACCAAAACATATGTCACATAGTTTAGCAATTCTGTTCATTTCTCACACGCTTCTAACTCTGAAATTGTATCCACATCAAGAACATTCAACTTGTGAGTCAATGCCAGATCACAAAGCCTTTACAATAATAATGACAATAATAACAATAATAAATTAATACTAAAATAATAGTTTATGTTCAAGTCCTCTTTGGCCACAGCTCGGCTGGGAGAACCTCAGAGTAGTCCGCTTAAAGGGGTCCTACATGAATTTCCGGAATGAAGGACTAAATGTTGGTGATAACCATCAACTCTGTGATTGTTCTGAGACATCTGAGTAGAGGGCTCAAAATGATAAGCCTACTAACAGAAAAAATTTTCTTCCACATTTTGGGCATGAAAAGTTGAAGATATGGTACCCTCCATCTATAAAAGTGGGGTAGTGGGTACACCTCTGGGTAATTAGCCCCATGCTGCACCAAATTCTAATATCACAGACAAACTCATGATTAGTGTATGCATCAGTACCAACAACAATCTTAGAAGTACCATTGGTTACTTTAGAAAAGGTCATGCTGTACTTCTTGATTGGAATGAACTATTGAATGTAGCAGAAACAGCTTTATACTATTGGTCACAGATCAATCAATAGCATTAGTCTTCCAATTAAAAGTTGAATGTGCTAATCATCAAAGACAAAATCTGTTCTTTAAAGTCATAGATGCAAACAATATATATACACATATATATACATATATATATATATATATGTATATATATATATATATATATACACACATTTAGCTCCATCAACCTCATTTGAATATTAGGCCTCACCCATGCCACCCTCACCCATATCAGATCTGCTATGATGCAAGATTCTTCTGCATGAACGCATAGACCCGACTGAAAGCCAGTCGAGTTGCCTCTGCATTGTGATTTGGGTTGTTGACATTGGTGAAGCCGTGCCCAGCGTGGTAGGTGAACATCTCGTGTGGCACCCCGGCCTTCTCCAACTTCTCCTTCATGGCGTTGTAGTCGGCCGGAGACGAGAACCCCACAGCTTCGTCAAGCTCGCCAAAGTGCGACTGCACTGGAATACGGATCAGGGTAAGGTCTGCAAGTGCAAGAGCTGGCTTGGGAATTCCGTAGAACGGGGCTGCGGCACTGATCTCCGGGCACCGGGCGGCCGCAGCGAACGAGAGGGCTCCTCCCATGCAAAATCCTGTCACCCCGACTTTGCCACAGCCCAAGGAAATGAGGTACTTGGCCCCAGCCGAGATGTCCAGAATCGCTCCTTCCCAATCCAGGCCGCTCATGATGTGCCCAGCATCTTCGCGATCCTTGGCCACCTTTAGACAGAAATTAAAATTAATATTATTACAATATTGTTATGAGAAACGTTATTGAGTAGGCCTACCTGTTAAAAAAATATATATTTAAGTGGTCAACATTGTTTTGATCACATTTGTAAATCACTTAGCTGCTGCTAAAGATATTTAGTATTAATTGCATTGTTCACTCAGGCCTATAACACCGTAGTGTATCCTAACAAACGTCTATACTGTACTTCATTTATGCATAAATATAAAATGACTATATAGCATTATATAAGGCAATCCGTAGAAGACACTTCATTAAAGTTTCTAAAGGGTGCATGGAATAACAGGAGAAATATATTTAATAACAGTATTTCATACAAACGGTGTATTTCGAGACTTAGCCTATGCCGCGCTGCGTATCTAATTTCCTAGCGTGGTTTAAATCTACTCACAAGGAGAAATAACTTAATTTACCTTTCCACGGTACATGTCAGCCACAAGGACGGTGAATCCGCCCTCCTTGGCGATCTGGGCACCTTCTTCTTGGATCTGTTCGTTCATTCCCCACCATTCGTGCATAACGATCAAGCCACGAGGTGCCGTCTTCGGATCTCCGATCAACACACCGTGCGCATCGCCTAGGGCGTTCTTTGACTCAAAGGTCACTTTTTTTCCTGCACCGGATGCCATTTTGTGACTAAACGATCGGCACACAACTGTCCGAAAAAGCAGCAATTTTGTACGAATAAGAACCGTAAAGTCTGAGCAATGTAACTCTTGTGAGTCTTGTGACCGGTGGACTTTATACGTGCGTCCTCCAACGATGCACGCATTGTTTACATAGATACCTTCTCACGAACGTCACTCGCGAAGTCTGATGTTTATATAGCGCTGTAATACCGACGGGAACTGCATTTCTTGTATTTGTGTGAAGTGCTGGGCTGAAGTTATTTGCTGCGTTCAGGAATTCAACTTTTCTTCCGAACTATCCAACCAAACCCTATATTTGTCCATCTATCCTCCGCTATAAGCCACGAACCAAATCTTCGCCTATGCTAGGTACTGCGTCAGAACTGTCGGAAGAAGATCTGGCTTAGAAGCTCACGGTCATACCATATGACATTGTCCTCTTCCCTTAGAGCCATCATCCGATGTTGTTCGCTTTCTGCGCGGCAGAGCATGACGGCTGCTGGTTCACTTGGCATTATCCCTGGCGAGATATGTTGATGGCAGGTGACGAGGTCATCGAGGCGAAGCATCAACAGCTGGTGTAGCCTACTTGGTTCGTTCGGTCTCTCCAAGGATCGGTATGTCGGTAGATCGTCGATCAATGGTGATGACTGGACGGCGACCGACGCACTTTAGTCCGCTTGGCTTGGGTGATGAGGAGGCATGTCAACGGATGACCGTCATTGTTCGTCACCGCCAAGTCGCGGTTTTTCCCTCCCCTTCAGTTAGTGGTAAACGCTGGTAACAGGCTCCCTCGTTTTACTCGCATTTCCACTTATATGGCTCTAGATTTTTTAAGTCTTACGCAGGCTCCCCGATTAACTCCCGTATCCAATATAGGATCCTCCTTCTGGTAGCCAACCCTCAACTGCATTGTTTCTTTGCCCTCTGACCTTCCGTGCTGAAAGTACCTCTGAATAGTCCATACTGCGATCGAGAGACGCACTATAAATGGTTAGTAAACATACGAAAATTAACACATCTTCAAATAATTCAGTGTATTCATACTTTTTCATACTGATTTGCAGTACAATCAGCTTAGAGGAAATAGAATTTCCTTTAAATGAAGTATCGCATGAGCTGGAGAACCGCATTATTATTTAGATTAAATGTTGCAGATCACACGTAACTTTATTTTTACATACATGTAGCATCTACAACATAACCATACCAAAACATGTAAGATATTTATAGCAATTCTGTTCATGTCTTCCACTTGTGTCTAACACCGAAATATATCTACATCAAGAACAACTTGTGAGTCAACGCTTGATCACAATTCCTTCACAGGTCCGACAAAATTGCCTGACAGGCCCAATTAAAAAAATAGTAACAATGAAGATGATGGGGTAAATATATATTCTGTGATTGTTTTGAGTCAAGGGCTCAAAATGAAGGGCTTCCTAAGAGAAAAAACCAATGGGCATTCTATGTTCTGGGTATACCAGAGTCGAGGATACAGTACGCCCATAAAAAAGTGGGGTAATGGCTACCCTTACAGTAAATTAGGCATATATGTTGTGCTAAGTTCTTGTATAACACAGACGATTTATAACAAAATCCTGATTAATGCATACACCAGTATCAACAAAACAATTTTAGAACAACAATATTCCACATTTAGATAATGTTACACTGGACTTCATGATTGCTACAATGGATGATGAACTATTGAATGTAGTCGAAACAAGCTTTATACTTTTTGGTCTCAGATCACTCAAAAGGATAATTCTTTCAAAAGTTAGTTGCACAAAGTTAAATGTGCTAATCATCCAAGACAAAATCTCATCTTTTAAATCACAGGTCCTTGTATTACTGTAGCACAATCACCCTCATTTGAATATTAGGTTACACCCATGCCATATCAGATCTTTGAAGCTCCAAGATGCTTCTGCATGAACTCATAAACGCGACTGAAAGCCAGTCGAGTTGCCTCTGCATTGTGATTCGGATTGCTGACATTGGTGAAGCCATGCCCAGCAGGGTAGGTGAACATCTCGTGTAGAACCCCGGCCTTTGCCAACTTCTCCTTCAGTGCGTTGTAGTCAGCCGGAGATGAGAATCCTGCCACTTCATCGAGCTTGCCAAAGTGCGACTGAACAGGAATACGGATCAGAGTAAGATCCACAAGATCTGGCCTGGGAATACCGTAGAACGGGGCTGCGGCACTGATTTCCGGGCACCGTGTGGCCGCAGCGAACGAGAGGGCTCCTCCCATGCAAAATCCTGTCACCCCGACTTTGCCACAGCCCAAGGAAATGAGGTACTTGGCCCCAGCCGAGATGTCCTGAATCGCTCCATTCCAATCAAGGCCACTCATGTAGTGGCCAGCCTCTTCACGATCCTTGGCCACCTTTAGCCAGAAATACAAATTAATTTGTTATCAGGGACGTCATTAAATAGGCCTACAGGCTACAGGTTAAAGTCTAGACTATAATATCACCTTAATGTATCTTACGGTGCCTCATTTAAGCATTAATATAAATCGATCGTATGGTATTATATAAGGCAATCGGTAGAAGCCATTTATTTCATTTAATTTCTATAGCGTGCATGGGGCACCATGGGAAATAATTAATAATAGCACTTCGAACAAACGCTGCATATCGAGACATGGGCCTATTCTATCTATGAATCCAATTTTCTGGGCTCATGGACAAAGTCTATTAACAGGGAGAAACGAAAATTAATTTAACCTTTCCACGGTACATGTCCGGCACCAGGACGGTGAATGCGCCCTCCTTGGCAATCTGGGCACCTTCTTCTTGAATCTGCTGGTTCATTCCCCACCATTCGTGAATAACGATCAAGCCTCGAGGTGCCGCCTTCGGGTCTCCGATCAACAAACCGTGCCCATCGCCTAGGGCGTTCTTTGACTCAAAAGTCACCTTTTTACCTGCACTGGATGCCATGTTGCGAATAAACGATCGGACTACAACTACCCGAAGAATCAGCAATTTTGCACGCATAAGAATCGTAAAAGCACTTGTCAGTTTTCTTAAATGACCGGTGGACTTTATACAACGCGTCCTCCAACGAGGCACGCTTATTTACATTCCCTGCATAGATTCCTTCCCACGTACGTCACTCGCACAGTAGGATGTTTATTTAACGCTTAAATCCCCATGTGATAGCATTTGTAAATGCTGGAAACTGCAATTTAAAATTGTTAGCTTTCCAACGACATCAGGACTCATGTCACTTCATTTTTGTAGTAAACCTTAGTTCAATTCATAACTAAACTCATCTGTTTTATTTACAAACCAACCATGTCTAGAATTTTTATTTAAAATAAATGACTCACCAGGTTCTCTGGATTTCTCCAACGACCGACGCTATATATATAATTGGCCGTTGACGTTTACCGTACAAATTGAACGTGTCTGCAGTGTTGCCTGTATCAGTGTTGAACTACTCAATCCCACTTGATAATAATTTCAATGGGGATACTCCACTCTTTGTTACAAAGCACACAAAGGGTACTATCACTACATTATCACCTGCCATGATGGGCCTTACATACCTATAAAAACACGGATTCTGAATACCGACATCATAGCCTGGGCCCAGATCTTCACTGGACATAGATCCCTAAACAACCCCTTTGATACGACTGCCCAACACTAACCTTCAAAAAATGTTGTAATCCTATTTTTGCATTGGTGCGTTTTACCTGAAACATTACGTTATCTTTGTACAGTTCTAAAGGCATAACACTTACACAAAAAGAGTATGAAGTTTGAGAGACTTTACTTTCTTAGCCTCAGCATATGAGGGCGGGTGGTCATTACTTTTTCTCATCTTCCCACCGACAGTATACTAATAGCTTAGTTGGCAAGGGCACAGATGAAGTAAAAATCTGGAAATAAAATTTCTGTCCTGGCACCTATTTGAACATATGCCAACCACTATCGATTACACCATTGAGCACACAATACATACATAAAAATACCCATACCACTGCATGTGCCTCATTCTTGCTTGACAACACTGCAGGGCTAGTTTCATCCAAAGACCAACCCTGTCATTGGCCAGTCAATATTATGCTTCAACAACCCTAGAGACCATTCTTTTTAGCCGGGTTAGGTATCAGAGATGCTCACGACTCAACACATAGCTAAATGAAGAACAGCAGAGTCTTTAGGCACCACCGTCAGGCAGCAGAGGGAAGAGAAGGCAACTCCTCCCAACGAGGAAGGATATTCCAGCTGGTGGGACCAACCATCACCCACATAGGCGACGCTCCTGGATAGGCCATGGCAAAGCACATGGAGGGAACCCGCAGCAGTCCACGGGCAGAAGAACTAAAAAGAAGCCCGGAGCAGATTAGACTGCACTCTAGTTCAGGGGACAGAAGGGGCGTTATATCAATTTTTTTAATGAATAACAAACTCAGTTATAAGACAAGCAAACCAGCATGAGCATGTTAAACTTCTAAAAAAATTTAATCTGGTTAGATGTCTAGAAACTTTCACAGTTCTGTTTCAATACCGACAGACCGCTCTATGCACGAGATAATCACCAAGCAAGGTCCAACAGCAATCACAAACAACAACAGAATGCCAGTCACACTACGAGGTAACGTAGTGTAATGTAACTGTCCCAAAGCAGGACATGTTTGATTGCCCATGAATATAATTTTCAGACCCCCACGATAGTCACAACCATATTGTATTAGTGACTTTGAAATTAAACATCAAAGTTGAAAAGTCAGAAGTTCATTAGCAACTTAATTTATTTGCTAGCATTACAGACAAATAAAAATGACCGAGCCATAAGAAGGCACGTCATCATTTCTTAAATTCATAATCTCTTAAAAGAAATTTGTATAACAATCATACAGTATGAATATGATAATTCTAATTATCAAGCTCTTGGTCAATTGAGGCTAAAAATTGATGAACCGAGAGTAGATTTTTTTGGCATTTAGATCTCCCAGTTTATCTCAGTTATGTCTTTGCTGTCAAAGTTATTGTCCTACATTCACCAATATTATTCTGCCATCAAACTATTAAATAAACCATTCAAAAAGCAGTACCCATTCCACTTGGGAGGAGACGGTAAGTTTTGGCCACTTGCCCCCTATACACAGGATAAGATTCGATACCCACGACTGCCTCAGGGTTAGCTCAAGGGGCAGTTCTTCCTTCTTGGATATACTACCCACTGATGGACTTTAGCTAGCTTTTACTTTTAACTTCATTTTGTTCTCAATGTTGCTGCCTGCCTTATTGGATGTGTTCCCAGGCCCCTCAGTTTGCCCTGCCACAGATTCACAAGCACCCGAATTTGTTATGAGCGATCGGTTCGGGTCAGTTCTTCTGCCCATGGACAGACTTTTTTAAGTTGCAACTTATAAACATGAGATAAAATGTGACCACAGTTTAGTTAGCGAGCCATTCAGCATGGCAAGTCATTAATCAACAATTAGAGAATTTCTCATCAGATGTGTAAGTATGCCATTTGCAGTTAAATTCACAGGTGAATTAAAGTCCCAGAGAAGGGTAAGAAAACAGTTAATCCAAGTATCCTCATTGATTTTTTCAAGAGCATGCCAATTTCAGACAGACCCCTTTTATTTGACCGTCGACAAACAATACTACAGGCTCCATCGAGTTACCACAAGCACAATCAAATTAAACGAGCAAAATGTTATTGTGACTCTTCTGTAGCGACTTCACCCTAAGCTTTATCCACGACTCCAGACATAACAGGATTTTGTCATTCATGGACTACCAAGTTACACAATCCCTTCATGACATAAATACCAGCTTTCCACCTGCTCCCTGAACTGAAACATCTCCTCGAATCCTCTACAATCCTATAGTATTTCCTCTACAACATCTAGAAATCTGCGAAGAACACAATTAAATTACGTGCCTGAAAAATCATTGTTTCGTGCCCAACTACAAAACTGTTATCTCAGTCAACATATTGTCCGCAATACAGTATCCATCGACATGCAATCGCAAAACATCGAACAATGATTCATCCTCTCCGAGACGATCAAAAACATGCATCAATCGTCTAAAAAGAACGCAAAAACCAAACAAAGAGCAATTAATACAACAGTCTTTAAAATGTCTGCAAACAACTGCTCAACGATCTCAAAGATAAAAATGTAAAGTCTCGCAACGGAAGGCGACGCTCCGGTCATTTTTCCTTCTGTGACGCCAGCTTTGCTTCCTGAAGCGAGCGCAGCGCATTCTCTCTCAGCTGCCTTTCCAGTTCATCCAGATTCGAAACGTCAGTCGTCTTCTCCAGCCCCTAACATAACAACACAAACATGCTTGCCAACAAAATAACAGCTTATGCAAGAAAAAACATCAACAGTAAAAAATGAAGTCACATAACATTTGAATCATAAAAGATCTTTTTACAAAGGCATCAACTCGAGGTAGAAGCACTAAAAATATATCAGCAGGTATTTATGAAAATTCAGAGAATCTTCAAGGTTCAAGATACCACTAGATCAATCACTGAAACACTATTATAGAATTTCACTCGTATGGTCCTTGGATGTTTCACCCGCCTGTAACAACAGATTACGCTACTTAAGCCAAACCGAATTCAACCATACCTCCCGCGCTTCCACTGCGTCCTCATCGTTGTCGTCCTCCTCGTCGTCGTCACCTTGTTCCCTGTTCTTGTGATGCTTGTGTTTCTTATGCTTCTTGTGTTTCTTGTGCTTTTTGTGCTTCTTCTCCTTCTTCTTTTTGCCAGCAGAACCGGCGACTGCGGCCTCACCCTCCGAATCCTAAACCAAAGATCGTTCATTTAGACAAGGCATACACAGCAGGCCGTTGCTGGAGTTATAGATGTAAGCAATTCCATGACTGGGGTTAGTACTTGCATTCATGAGCGACCGTTCGCGACAACCGGGTCAACAGAGATAACTCAACTACCCATCCCTTCCAATCTGCAAATTTTTACCTAGTACCGGCCTTAGACGGCAGGCAAAAAGCATAAAAAACCTATGTGGCCAAATTTGGAGTCGTCGATTTTAGGGACCATCAGAATAATCCTTTTAAAAAAAATATGCATGCAGGTATACATGTTGGTATGCACCTGTATCTAATTCTTCTTGCAGGGACTTGCGCACTGGCAGCGCCGCTTCTGAACGCTTCACCCTACTAGAAGTGCTCTAGAAATCTTTAAATACAATACGGCAACCTATATGCTGCCTCCGCCTGTCGATCACAGAAAGAAATGCCACACCAGCATTTATCTCATTTAAACGACGGCTCTGTGGCCATTGAACACAATCGTTGTTGACTTGTGTATTGAGGAAAAATTAACAAATATACAATAAAAGGAAATATACACGAGAGGGAAAGGAGCGTCAACCTGAACTGGATCTTCTCGCATCTTCTTTCTCGGTGGAGTCTCCTCCACGCTCTCCGACCTCTGCTTCTTCGAAGGCGGTAGAGCCGGTAGCGGTAGACTCTCTCCCTCACGCTTTTCAAACCCATCCTTCATGTTGAGCGACTTCAACATCTCCGGCTTGCCGCTCGATTTCCTCTTCTCGCGGGCCGCCGGAGACCGTGATCCACTCTGGGAAGACCTCCTCGATCTGCGATCCTCAGAAGAATGAGACTCTGAACGGCTCTTGCCTCGCCTCGCCGGAGGTTTAGCCGGGTCGGCTTTTCCTTCGGCGATCTTCTCCACGGGTCGATTTCTTCTGGGTGGGGAGGACGTGTCGCGGTTGCGACTGCGAGAGCTGCGTTCTTCAGGCAATGAGCTGTCTCGCTTTGTGGTGGGGCGGTCCAAGTCTACTCCTCTGAAGTAGAAAAATTAAACAATCAAGAGGTATTTCACTAACTCACATGATAATTCACAGATAAATGGCTCAAGTGGTAATACATAAATGAATTGGCTCATTTGGTATGTTAAAACTCATATGGCAATTCATAAGTGTTCATAAGTGAATGGTTTGTGGAAATTCACAACAAGGATGGCTTGTGATAATCCACAAATGAACGGCTCATATGGTAAATCACAAATGATTGGATCATGATAATTCACAAATCAATCATCTAATGGTAATTCACCACTGAATGGCTTGTGATAATTCACAAATGCATAGCTTATATGATAATATATACAAATGAATGGCTCATATGGCAATTCAAAAATGAATTGGCTCATATGGCAATTCAAACATGAATTGGCTCATATGGCAACTCAAAAATGAATTGGCACCATCCAAGGCAAGACCATTTGAACAATCATTAAGTTAAGACTGTTGTCAAGGAGTAATGCAACTTTGTTTTACAAGTCGCTTTAGACCGACTTGTATCGTCGTGGCTGGGTTGGGACTTTTGAGGCGCTATTTAAATGTCAAAATGAATGCGTCATTGCACACAAAAATTTATACACAATTATACCATCCAGAGTGTAAATTAGACAGTATGTGAATATTCTCTAGATCACAGTTCAAAAACAATGCAAGTCAAATGCCCCATTTCGACCGGACAAAACATAATTTCAAAATCAAACGATACATGAAGGAACAATATGCTTGTATGCAGAAATGCGATTTAGATAAATACTTAACACGCACCCTTTTTTGTTCTTGGGTCGTCGACTTTCCTCAGCGTTCTTCTGACGCCTGTCCGAGGGAGTTGGCGGCGACTGGGGCCTAGGCGCGGGCGAGGCCGTCGACAGCTTCTTCCGATCCGAGGGACTGGCTGATACTTTACCTGCCTTCGCAGAGGATGTCGGAGGAGCAAGGTTTCTTTCCGGGGACGATTCCGACGACGAAGAATTAGAGCGTTTCTGGATTGCAGCCGCTTTCCGTTCTTTTGAAGGAAGCGGAGAGACGACGGCCACCTTCTTGATTGCCACCGGAGACGGAGATCGCCTGCGCTCGCTTTTCGCTACGGGAGAAGCGGCTTTCCTTTTGGGCGGCGGCGGAGACAACGACTGCTTGTGGTCAGACTCTGATGACGAGTCATGCCGAGGCGCCCTGCGACCCGGAGAGGGTTTCTTGGTCACGGGGCTGGATATTTTTCGCTTCTTCTCGTCCGGGGATAAAGATCGCACGCGCTTATCATCGCCGGAAGATGAAGACGATGACGAAGATCGCGCTCGCTTGACATCATCGCGCGGAGCACCAGCTCGGCGCTCTGGAGCCTGACTTCCCTTGCGTCCGCTCTCCTTCCGCTTGCTCTGCTGCTTGTCGTCGTCCGATTCGACGTGGCGCCTCTTGTCGCTAGGCACCGGAGAAGCCTGCCTCTTTCTTGGGGCTGGCGAATTCTGGGGAGATCTTTGGCGCCTCTGTGGCTCATCCGGCGAGGATGATGGTCTCTGCTTCTTGCCGACATTGGCCGAAGGTGAGGGCCTTCTTTTCCTCTCTTCCACTGGAGAGCGCGAAGGACGTTTCCGCTTCTCCGCTGCCGGAGAAGGTGATGGTCGGCGCTTCTTTTCTACAGGAGAAGGGGAGGGCCGCCTCTTCCTCTCCACCACCGGAGACGGCGAAGGCCGCCGCCTTCTTTCGGCCGGAGGAGAGGCCGCTGCTCTTCTGCGCCTGTCCTCGACAGGCGATGCCCTCGATCTTTCAACAACAGGAGACCTCTGTCTCCTGTTCGAGGGCGACCGGCTGGATCTCTGCCTTTCCGCTTTCACAGGGGAAGCCTTCCGCATCCGTCT
The DNA here is from genome assembly GCA_959347315.1 of Bimastos eiseni. Lineage (NCBI taxonomy): Eukaryota > Metazoa > Annelida > Clitellata > Crassiclitellata > Lumbricidae > Bimastos > Bimastos eiseni. The sequence goes on along the minus strand of OY365822.1, from coordinate 7,204,132 downwards.
GTCCGCAGGCGGCAGCTCCTTCTTGGCTGGAATGTCATCGGCAGAAGAGGACGAATCATGACGCTTTGCCGGTCTGACCGGGGGTGAAGCGCTCGCCCTCCCTTTGCCTCCCTTTGCCGGGGATCCTCTTCTGGGGTGGCTGGAATGAGGGGGCGATCTCTGCCTTGGTGGCACAGGTGCCTTCTTTGGGGCCGGCGATGGGCTCTCCCCTCCCGAAGACGAGTCCTCGCTGGAAGATGAAGAAGATCTCGCTTTCTTCACCGGTGAAGGACGACGTGCGCGCTCCTGCTTCAACTGTGTGGGAGAAGCTCTGTTTTTCACCCCACGACCATCCCTCTCGACCGAGGAGCTGGGGCTCTTTGCAGCCGGACGCACCACACGACGAGTAGCGGGAGACGACGATCGGCGGCGGTTAATTCTCTGAGGCGGAGTAGGAGACCTGCGTCTTCTGACAGGGCGAGGCGACGCCCCCCTTTTGGGCGATGGTTGGCGGCGGGCCCTCGCCGGAGACTCGGATGCACTGCGGCGTTGGGCAGGCTGTTGTCTTCTGGGACTGCGGGAACGACGCATCGATGGGGATCGTCTGCAAAGATGGAAAACAGTCGGTTATGAAACGAAGTATATATTTCTAAGTACACATGAAGATATGTTGTTGAAATCTTTCTGTTACAGTACCAACACTGCTGGTAATGCTAGTACATGCATTACCCTGACTGTGTTGCAAAGCATAGGATTGAATCAGACACCCATACAGCAGCATGCCATCTGAAGTTAAGACTTCGATTACATCAGACCCCGTTGTTTGGCTGTTCCAATAACGAAGGTGGGCAAGCGTGTAACCCATTGCTCCATTAAAAAACTTAGCTTCCCGTAACTGCTGTTCACCTGTCCTTTAGTTTCCTCATCTGCCCTGCCCTCCTAACTGGACTCATCCATATCACCAAAGTCCTTTATTTCTAATGCCCACTATCTGACCAAGGCCAATGTACGACCACCAAAAAATTTTCTCCAGAGAAGAGCTCACTGCACACATAATAATTATGAATCCTTTAACAATCTGACAAAGCACTGCATTGGTTTTCCAGAGGTGAGGACACCCAATGAGAAGGGTAAGAAATCTGGAGGGACAAACATACAATAATTCTTCTCTCTGTAAAAGGTGAGGAGGACTTGTCCCCCTCAAACCCTGTGATCACTTACACTGCATGTAAGTCGTAACAAGATTAAGTCTTTAACGACCAGCGTGTACTAAAGTGTAAGGCATAATCAATAACGCTGGTTGTTAAAGGGTCAACTAGATAAACAATGCACCACAGCTGGTGTAGACCTGAGGGCTCTGCCGTCTAGCCAAGCCAAAGCCTGAAAGCAGCATCAAATATTATTTTTTTAAAATCATTCTATACGACAATAGCCCATGTACACAGACCCAGTACCATCCACAAATTCCTACAGAAAAAACATATGGTCAAGGTATGTTAAGATTCTTAACAATAGAAATTCCTACCTGCGCTGCGGTGACCTTCTGCCTCCCTGGCGCTGCTGTCTTCGTGGTGAAACCCTGGCTCGATTGCCTCTCGCAGGACTTGACCGCCCACCTACAGCCAAATGCATCAAATGTAAAGCAATCACACGGTACAGTAATCAAACATCTATACAGCGCCCTTCCAGATATCTACTCAGAGGTGCTCTCTACGGTAAGCTCATGCGTCGAAGTCAACTAGTACTAGTCACTGAATCGTCTAGCATTTGGAGCAAAGGACCGAGACTGAGCCATAGCAATTCTAGTCTGAGGATCAAGACTGAGTTATAGCAGTTCTAGTCTGAGGATCGAGACTGAGCCATAGTAGTTCTAGTCTGAGGACTAGGCTCCGTGGGCCAGAAATAAATCGTCGGCAGGCCAGAAATGGAAAACGAGCCAGCTCTTTGACATCCTTGTCTAACTGAAATCCCTAATGTCCAGTACTCAGCTAAATCAGACAGCAAACATATGCAGCTGTCAAATCAAGTAAATATTACTTTACGAATTGCTGCATCAAGTAATATTACTTTACGAATTGTCGTATTAATTAAGACTTCGCCAACTTACGGCGCACAGGAGAAGATGCTGTCGAAGAATTGGAAGACGAGCTATCTTCGTCACTTTCCTCGTCGTGCGCACGGTAGTTGCGGCGTTTCTGAACTGTTTTCTTTTCCGCGGAGGAATTCTACAGATATGTGTGACAAATTCTTCATATCATATCGACACAGGAAACGACCTGCACGGTTTAATAGGTTTCAGAACAGCAGTCTGATGTGAAAGTAAAGAAATTTATTCTCTGAACAAACCGACCTAAAACGTGTTCTGCTTAGACATGCAATGAAGCAAATTCCAGCTAAAGACAGACCAGAATCACTAGTTCTCTACTAATATTGCTGATGGCATATGCTGTTGTGGGTCCATCTACCTGAAATTACCTTCCTCCATCACTAAGGACTAAGCTAATGACTGGCTTCTCACTCTTTAACACTTCAACAACCAGCACATACTAAAACGTATGGGAAACCAATCTGGCGTTTCTGTGCTGAGAGCACCTCTAAATCTGTGAGAGGTGCTGTATATATCTAAAAATACGATATTGGTGATCAACAAAAAATTTTTTCCTTCTAGATAACAGTTGAAAAGTGTAAATCCTTAGTAAATATGTTGGGATAAATTAAAAACCTTTACAGCAATACTATTTTGATTTTCACCGGTCACAAGACAAAACGTAAATTGGCCAAACATATCGGTGACCCCTACAACGAAATTTAATCTGTGGTGAAAACTGACCCGAGATACAGATGACGCAGACGATGAAGCAACAGATGAGCGGCTGAAATAGAACATACGCTGCATTAAATGTCGGACTCACAAGGGTGGTCGATGGAGCAGTGGTGAGCATGCCTAACGGGTCGTGGGTTCAAATCTACCCCAGGGTAAACTTCTGGTTGGTGGCTCCACCTGTTTAGTGCAAGTTGAAAGGTGAACTAATCACTGAAAAAAAGTTCCTGAGGCCGAATTCGACCAAAAGACAAGTAGTAGTAGTAATAGCTGCAGCTTAATAACACCAATCATAACGCTGGTTGTTAACAGGTTAACTAGATAAACAATGAACCACAGCTGGTGTAGACCTGATTGATGGCTCTGCAGTCTAGCCAAAGCATCAAATATTATTTAAAAAATCATTCTATGTATATGTTAACAAATAGCAGTAGCATCACCCTCCTTTATCTAGGCTTTGGACTGGCACTGTTAGAGTGCAAACATTGGCAGAGTGCGATGATCCCAAGTCAACAACTAGCCCACCATATTCAATTGATGCAAGGCTCTATAATGAGCTCCCATATTAATTATGTACGAAGTATATTCTTTTTTAAACCAATCGCCAATTTGCATGTTGGAACACACGCATCAGATAAAAACATAATATTACCTACGAAAACATATCAGGAACTGGACACAGAACACAGAGGTGAAAGCAAATGCAATAATAACAACAAAGGTATTTTGCTAACTGATATGTGATATTGGTTCTTAATAACACCTAACTGGCCAGTGCAGAGGGTGCCTCTGAGTAGATTTCTTCAAGAGGTGCTATATCAAGTTTCATTGATTCATCCAAAACTGCACAAGTCTTCAATATAAAAAGCTCAGAACTTTGTATTCCCCACCACAAAAAACCGAGGTTACAACCATAATGCCTACCGTTTCTTTGGTGGATCCGGTCGTCCCCTGCCGCGACTGCCTCTCCTCCCGGGGCCAGGCGGACTCCTCCTTCGCGGGGACTCCGCCCAGCGCCTCCTCGCCGGAGAACGTGCCCTGGGCGATGGGGAACGCCGTCTTCTTGGCGATCTTGAGGCCCTCCTCCTGAACGAGGGCGATCTACGTTTACGCGAGATTGGGGATCTCGATCTCCGTCTCTGGGGCGACCTGGATCGACGGCGCCGTGCCGAACCGGACCTCCCTCGTCTAGGAGACGAGGATTTGCGACGCCGTCTCGGGGAAGAAGACTTGCGTCGCTGTGGTGACGTAGACTTCTTGCGTCCACGAGATGATGACCTGCGTCGTCTGTTTGGTGACCTACGTCGAAGGGAGGTCGATGCAGATGGTGAACGCTCCCTGATGATAATAATAATATTCGTTTAATCTCAAACTGACAACCCGCAGCATGATTACAAGTACAGTATGAACGAAGGATGACAAGTTATTACAGGAGTCAAATTTAACCGTCAGCAGCCATGCAAGGCGTCCAATATGTTATACATCTCATTTATTTACGATGGTGATGACTGAATGGCAATTTACAGGTAAGAATAGCAGTAGGAAGCGGGTTCAATACCCGCTAGCCAACAACAACGTTGACTCCGTCTCAGTTATCATCTAAACTCTGTCTTACTGACACAGCAGATTTCTTAAGCACAGCTAGACAAACCAATGCTCATGGGGAAACACTCCGTACGTGTTAGTTGGAAAAACTCTGGACATGTTAGTGGAAAAAACTCTGGATATATTAGTTGGGAAAACTCTGGACATGTTAGTCCCTTGCCTCTTAAACACTCTTTGAAATTGCAGCACAAAAATTAACAAACTATGTATAACTTTCAAACAGTGAGCTACGCCAACCTAATAGGTTAGCATGATAACCAAATTGGTTAGCATAGTCATCATTCATGGTTATGTCTAGAACGCGAGTCCTTTGTTGCATACAAGGGAACCATTCATAGAGCCCTGACATCTGCAGTAAATCTGGATGTTTAATTTCAGTCCCTATATGTAAGCAAATGATCGATAAATGATTTTTACTTACAGGAAACATGTTACTTCAACAGCTAGCAATAAATGATGTGGCTCAGAGAACTAAAAGCCTAAGACAAAATTTCAAGTACCTGTTCTTTGACTTTTCTGGGCTTTTGCTGTGGCTGCCTCGGTCCGGTTTGACACCAGTTCCCTCGCCTGCATCTTTGGCTTTATCTGCACCACCATCAGCAACCTCAGCTTTGCCATCCTCCACAATTACCTTGGCCTCACTGTCGACATTGGGGAGTGGTGGCTCACTTCAATATTTGGAAAACAATAGCAAAGTTTAAATGCATAAAATTAAACTAGTTACATCACTAAACAGGGATGACCTTGAAGAGATGTCCTTGTGCAAGATATCTTCTAAGGTGCTATAGAAGCATATAGTTACATTAACTTGGTGTCACATCTATGCAAGAAAATAAACATAATAAAATTTGGACGGCCTTCAGTAAAAAATTAGAGTGACTTAAATTTTCAATCAATCTGTCAATCAGCTTAATAATGATTTCATCATCAAGCCGTCTGACTGGAGATAAAAAATACCAAAGCAATTAATCATAAAAGCAGGAAGTCCTATTAACACCGTTACAATGAGCTGCGCTGGTAACCCAGTCACTCTTAGTCGCTACAGTTGTTGAAGTGTAGAACAGTATTGCACATGACCCTATTGAAATTCTGTGTTTGTTATCACACAACTAATGGATAAAAAGTTGGTACCATAGAAGCTATTGGATAATTGCCACATATGCTGCCATTTCCTAAATTAGCACAACAAATAATTTTAGTTAGTTATTACTATACTCAAAACATGTTCATCTAAACTTTAATAGCACAGCTGTCACCAATCACATGTCTGTTATAAGAGCAACACAGCTGACATCTCGGCAACAGGCAAGCACACAAGATCACACAAGCCATGGGTCCTGATGTACAAGTGACTGACCAATGTTATGTCAGCCACTCTCTCTTGATAGCTTGAATTTCACTTCCTTCTCTCAAAAGGTCTCTCAAAATTCGTAATTTTTCTCCATTCAAGCAGTTGGATAATTACCTCCTCCTCTTCTGGTGGCCGACTATTAGCATCTCGTTTCGATGTGACCGTACATTCACTAGGATTTCAACACTAATAAAAGTGGACAGAGCCATGCAGTCAAGATCCGTAACAATCGGTGGTGGATTAGTTAAGAGCGGTCGGCCCGTAACACTCGGTGTGCGCCGAGTGAGCAGGTTCGACCCTCGTCCGAGGCATCAGTCAATGTGTAGGGACCTTGAAGAGCCCTTTGCGCACTATTGCTCTGCAGCACAACTGCAAATGTGCCGTCGAGGCCTGTGTGCACTTATGAGGAAATTTTTTTTGAAGAATGGCGATATAGGATTTCAGAATAATACTAAATAAAAAAACAATTCAACCCAAACTAAATGCAGATAACTGTTAAACTGATATAATCCCATGTGATTATTACAAACGTACATTACACCATCGACCACAGCATCAGTTTCCACTTCGTCAGTCTTTGGCTTTGCATCTTCTCCCTTCTCTGGCGATTTGTCTTTCGTTCGAGACTCAGCGGGCGACTTTGATCGAGTTCTGTCGCGGAAACGACTCTTGCCCGATCGAGACTTAGGTGATTTCGATCGGGTCCTGTCAAATCAAACAACAGCCTGCTAAAACGATGAACAATAAACTGACGTTAAGCAGGATTTTCGATAGTGCCCTACAATCATAGCTGAAACTGTGAGCATAGATAAAAATGCCATTTCACACATGGCATTCTTTAATGCTGGTGAACATTGACAGGCTCAGAGAAGTTAATAGAAAGTGAGTCTAGGTTATAAAGTGGAAGAGTGACCATCCGTAGACTGTCACACCACTTGGTGACCAAATAAGCCATAGAGAAGCTAAGAAAGAGCACCAGTGTCATAGTTGATATTGAACCTTATTTATTGAAAAGTCACACAGCAACATTAGAAGTAACAATCTAAAGACAGTTAAGGAATGAATGTGCGGACACACTATTGTCTAGCAACGTAATGTAATCAAACAGCCTAATTGATTGTCTAGTACTGCCTAATCGAGCGTATCCCAATCTTTTTTTGCCGTGGAACCCTATTGATCTTAAAATATTATGGCGGAACCCTAATCCAAAATGAAACATATTATGATGTAGGTACAAACGCTTGAGAATGCAGACAATTATAGGTTAAGGTCCAGATCAGATTTAGAATAATTATTAGAAGAAATATCGATGACAATGACATGTGAATTCTCTTTCATAGAAAGTTATAAGCAGATCTAGAGCAAATAGCCTCCTATAAAAATTAGTTCACACTGAAAGTTTTCCCGCGGAACCCTTGTCTTCAACTCACAGAAACTTAGTTTTGCAGAACACAGTTTGGGAAACGCTAACCTAACATATTGTCTAGAACTGCCTAACCTGTCTCTATCGCTTCGTGCTTTAGTTTTTTCCGATTCTTTTTTCTCTTCTTCCTTCTGCTGGTTCTCCTTTATGCGGTCTTGTTCAGCCTGAGGAGAACACCAAACCTTTGTATTACATCATATTTTAAAGCATTTGTAAAGCACTTCAAGTGGGGTGGCTCGTTCAGAAGCGCTATCATTGTGCAAAGCTATCCGAGAAGAAGCAGGTTTTGAGTAATGCTAAAGAAGAGACTGTTAGATATAATTGATGAAAAAGAACAGAAGAAAGCACATTCCAAAGAGAGGGACCAATAGAAGCAAAGGGTCAAGACTGAGCTATACAAAGGGTCAAGACTGAGTTATACAAAGGGTAAAGATTAAGCTATACAAAGGGTCAAGACTGAGCTCTACAAAGGGTCAAGACAGAGTTATACAAAGGGTCAAGACTGAGCAATACAAAGGGTCAAGACTGAGTTATACAAAGGGTCAAGACTGAGCTATACAAATGGTCAAGACTGAGTTATACAAACGGTAAAGACTGAGTTATACAAAGGGTCAAGACTGAGCTATAGCAGGACGAGGAAAAAACTTTGAAAACTCCTCATTATAAATCACAGATTACAATATCTTTCAAACGAAACCAACAAAAGTCTTTTTAAGCTGGGCAGAAAATGTATTGTGAACATGATCTGATGACATAATATATCTAGACAATAGACAACTGTGGAAGGTCCATTCAACACGGAATGGCTTCTGCTCACACAACTTTTACTGCCTCAAAATAATGTGCCTGCTTTCCACCTTTCACCATGGCCGCATTTGGGAATGGAGCACCTCAGGATAGTTGTCGTGAAGGGCGATATATGCTACAGGCAACGTGTGAAACTAGGGATTTTGTTAAGTGCCTAGGCAATTTGTAAAACCCTAACTCTTCACTAACCCTAAATGGGTCTATTTACATATTGTCTAAAATCTAAGAAATCAGGTCTTTTTCAAAATCCCTGTTTCACACATTGCCTGTAACATATATAAGTCTCCTGAACGAATGAATAAACTAAACGAGAACCAAGCGTGGCTAAAGTCGAATCAAGGAAGGAAGGCACTTGTTTATCTCCATGGGCAGCAGAGCACAATGGCCGACACGACCAACAAAGCAGTATGTACAAACCTGTCGCTTCTTGATCTCCTCCTTCTTCTGCTCCAGAAACTTTGTCGGAATACAGCTGATGTTTTCCATTGCGCTCAGCAGCAAATCCCACAGCTCCTCCATGAAGACTCGCGCGTTCTTCGCGTTCAGAAATCCCGTCAGATTGATCTGCATGTCTTTCCCATCCGGATGCTAGTAAATAGTCATAAACTATTCTTAATATACACTCACTAAACTTAATCAAGGTCTGTCTGTCACTCTAGCATGTTTAGAGTAAAGCAGGGAGGTGACCCAACCGACGTCTCTAATGAGCGTAGATTCTGAACCGACCTGGGCTGATGGATCAAAGACCTCCGTGCCCACCGTCACGCGGTGCAGACCGTTAGTAACCTCCCTTTAATTGGAAGGCGAACGAACGGGCATGGCAGGAAAAACCAGGGGAAGACAACTGCAAACCATCTCTGTCAATGTGACAAGAAAACCGTCTTGAAACACACCGATATGAAATTTAATAAATTCATATACATATATAATATATATCATTTACATATATATATATATATATATTATGATGATGATGATTTCAATGCATAAAAGAAAGTGTTACTACAAAAGGGGATGAGATGAGTGAGGTGGTTTCCGTTGCCTTCCTCACAGACAATTATGGGTGAGCAACTTGTCCAAGGTCGCTACTCAGTGACTCGGGGTGGGTTCGAAACTGCGATCCTCCGAACGCAAGGCGCCGAACATACACACTACGCCAACACGTCCCACATATACATATGTATACACATAAAGCATTCCAGTTAAGACAATTAAATATGTTGTTCTTGTAAATGAAGAAAGAATGTTGTGCCAATTACCAGCAATTATATCTGCCAATAATGCCTGAATTCTTGTTGGTCATGAAAATCTTCCAGCTCAAAGTTCACAAATAGAGTCTAATAGGATAGATTATCTTGGTCCTAGATCACAATGATACATTGCACTGTCAAATTGTGTTGCAGCAAAAAAACCTTCTGCCTTATCATCATAACTGTGAGAGTAAAAACATGTGTTTTTCAGGACCCTCTTTTATTTATGTTGGTAATCTGGTAGATGGTGCAATCGCTCCATTTCCTTAAGAGATCATTGATGATGTAAACTTGCCTGTGTGGAGCTCATCAAGGAGGACTCATTCGAATAATTAAACGACATATATTTTTTTCATATTTTTCTTAATTTTTAAGTTATGTCTGTACAAATTTGATACATTGCATTGTCATGCAAGCCTGAAAGGTGTGTAAAATTTCAGCTCTGTAGGTCGACGGGACCATACCTGAAAAAGAGTTGAAAGAAGTCGTACCAAACGTGACAGACTTTACGCACCACCCGTGACAAACTTTATGCAAGCCAAGTTAAATAAAAGAGGGTAAAAAGATGCATAATATATGAGTAAAATAGAAAATTGTCACTGGAGGAACGCACCCGCTCTTCAAGCTGATTATAGATAAATTCTATAACAACATCGTCCTCAAAGCTTAACATCTCTGTGATTTTCTGATTAATCCATGGCTTAATGGTGTCGAGATTCACTTTTGTCATATCCACCTGAAACAAATAAACAGCTGGATTTAGCATAAATTATACGTATCTAACATGTCTAACTCCTTGTTTCCCGTACACGAGCGGGACTTAGACAGCATCGCGCTTTCTCTGTTGTTGGCCCTATGGCATGGAACAGGCTCTCATTATCATTATGTCTTATGCTTAAGGTCCACTCAGATGCGTTTTATAGTAGCCTTATGACCGTTCTGTTCAGCTGGGGTTGAGGTGGGAGCGATCCTGAGTAGTAACCTTGAAGGGGCGCTACATAAATTTCCGTAAGGAACGAATGTCACAACCTTACACTTAACTTGAGTTATATTCATTCAATCATTCGGAAAATACACACAAAAATAGCAAACATAGTTTAACATATTTACTAGGCCCATGTGTTATACTGCACTGAAAAACCTCATACTGAGATAGACAAATGAAACCTCTTTTCACGCTTTTGGATCGTCCAAAAATTACTCATAGTACATTCACCTTCTTCTCGAGACAGTCTCCAAACTTCATCGTCTTCATCAGCTTTTTCTTCTTGTCCCCGAACCGACTGTCCTGGTCGGTACTGGTTCCCTGTTCAAAACCAACACATCCTCAACATCACATTCAAACTATTAGAACAAGAAGTCAGCTTGCAAAAGCCGATACTCCGTGTCTCCCATTAACGCACAAATATTTTCCTAAAATTACATGTTAGATCATTCATATAGCATCAGGTCCCATCAGTATCGTATAGATCATATATCGCATGTTATCTTTGACATGTTTTCAATTGGGGAACAATATACTTCTCACACGCTGTGATTGGCCGATAGAAGAGTCGTGGATTATGCGTTACATCAGGAACTCGCACTTCTAACTTCACCTCTGTAAGCTTAATTGAATCATCCTATTAAACTCAAAAAACATTTTAGAACTTCGCTTTTGTTTTAGTAACAAGCTTATTTGTTTTGTGTCGTATTAAACTCGTAGCACCTCTTGGTATATACAATCCGCGCCTATTTTTCGTTAAAACATCACACCACACGAGCATTCTCGATGTACGCTCAAAATACAGTCCCACGTGAAACATCAAACAGGCGGTTATTAGTGCAGCCGCCGAGCACTCCTCGTGTAAAATTGCATGAAGTTATCGCAGATACCAAAATTACTACATGCAAGCGATCAAAAAAAATATTTGCACACTGCAAAGGCAAACTAAATCAAACCCCACTTGTTATAATGATAACAATCTCAACTAATAATTTTTATACAAACCTTGAAAAAGTGTGCATCCGACATTTTGACTGATTGAAGATGGCGGACCAGCTTCAAGTATCACGTGACCAAACCTATGACCTGACCCGGCTTTTGACGATTCGGACTAACGATTTCTTCGATTCACCCATCACTAGATTGGCTGTCTGTAAGTAACCTACATGTAATTTATATTTATGTTGATGATTTGCGGGTTCCGCTAGTATTACTATAACATTTGATGTCTGTTTGAATATGTATATACAGTGCTTTATTCTATAAAAAAATTCCGGAACGCATTTCTGTTTTGTCTATAGTAATGTCGTTAAAATTAGGAACCAAACGAAATAAATTTTATATAACACACTTATCACAATCTATAAACTTAGCCTACTTAAAAATTGAAATTTTAAGGCTTTAATCTAATTTCACAGTTTTTTGTATTAGTTATTATGACACCAGGCTTCCTGGAGCCAACCAGAACTGTCGTCTAGGCCTACAGAATATAGGGCCTACTGATATAGGCCTAGATATATCTGGATCCAGCATTAATTTTAATTGAATTGAGAATAGGATACTGCAAATATATCATACAAAGCAGTATTGGTTGAAATTATATCTGATAAGAAACTGTTCGCATAAAACTTATTTTGACATCGAAACTATTTTCTTCATTAAGAGAGGCCACCTTACCTCTCTGCCCTGGTCACACCATGTGCTACCATTGGATCAAGAAGAGGCCTGCGTTCTGTTACAATTTTGTTATTAAAAGATCGAACCTGCAGTTTGGCAACAGAATGTTTGAAATAGCTGGGCCAGCTGAATGAAACACCCTACCAGAGGCAATGTGCAGAGCTTCCTCGATGGGACTTTTTAAAGTCCAAAACCCATTTATTTTCTGTTTATTATGACTGATGAAACTGTTTATGTAACGCGCCTTAAAGTAAGACTGTTTTATTACGGCGCGCTATAAATGTTAATTGTATTGTATTGTGTTGTATTTTATTACTATGTTTTTGCTTCTAGATGGCAGTAAAGGCTTGGTCTATAAATGACGTCAGACAGCACGAGGCTGCGTCTGTTTCCCTAAATATAGTCTCATGTGCAGCGTCTCTGGCTAAGATTGGTGTGTGGACTGGTCTATTAGTCACGATACCTTGGCGTGTTTCGCGGTTTATGGTTGGTCTCGAATAAATTATTGTGGTATTAATATCTTCGTGTGTGAATAGTGTGTAGGCATATCATTGAAGTTCATCACGGGATTGTCAGATTGAGAAAGATTGCTTGCCATCGGTAAGATATAGGTTTAGAACCTCTTCTTATGGTTGTTAAATATCGTTTGATGTAGGGCTGAGTTGGCTGTCTTCATTGGTGAAATCTGGTTCGTGCCCTGGCTTTGCTCGGAGATTTTCTCCATTCCGTGGGTGGATTGTGTTTGTTTGGTTATCCGTGTGTTTAGATTTGTGTCGACGCTATTTACATATTCTGTATAAATTAATTGAAATGAATCTGTTGCGTCTACACCGTGTTGTGATTGAGTTTTGCAATACTCTGTATCGTTGGCTAAACCCACCAAGGCGCCTCTTGCAATTCCCACAGGGCTTTCACTCAAGACTGAAAACATTGCTATTTTCATAAACTCTACCTCGATTTATCATCTTCTCCTACCTCCCTTCTCTTCTTCTCCTACTCCTCCTCTTCCCCTACCTCCATCCCTGTCCCAACTCTGAACACTATCCTCCTTACCCGTCTGACTGTCTTCCTCCATGAATTGTTGTAGATGTAGAGGGCACTAAGTTTTAAATGGTATGTTCAGGGACATAAAGCGGACTGAGGATGACGAAAGCAACCGATTGCGTCACCCTCAGCGCTCGTTCCCGCGATTAGGGGTGTGGTTCGGATCTCACAGGCCACCAGCGCTTTGGAAGGATTTGACTTGATAAGGGGGCATGTCGTGTGACTTGTGTCAGCGTTACGGAAACCGTTTTCAGCTATATATTAACGCCTCGCTGCCCCCCTCACATCCGATATGGACCTTGCGTAGAATTTCTGTACAGTGAGTAAGATATCAACATATAGATCTTTTCTTTCTGGGCTCCTAGAATGAGCTTGGGCGTTGCGCAACCCACTCATCTGGTGGGGATGATCTGTACCACAGACCCTCGTTGATGTCTGACTCACAGTACAGAGCTTCTAACAAAACAACCACAGGCCCACTTAACCACCCACACCACACTCTATGTCGGTCTATTGTTAATCAAACCTGTTATTCCCTCCCTCCCTGCCTCCCTCCTGTCTCTTCACCCCTTCTCCTCCTCCCTCTGTCGCTGGTCACAAATGAATTATTTAGCAGAGCAGACACCCTACTGAATAACATACACAGTAAACTAACTGTGACTTACTGGCTGGCTGTCTTATTGATTTAGTTACTGACTAACTCACTTACTCACTCACTCACTCACTCACTTCCTTGTTGGGTCAACGACAATCATTGACAGCGACTAACTGGTTGGCCTGATCGCTTGTTAGCTAGCTCAATCATCGACTGACTTGCACTTGCTAGATTAGGAGTGGAATCTGGATGGGATTGTTTGACGAGTTCTATTTCTTGTCTTGAGTGGAAAGGAGCAGAGTAGGGCACATACGGGATTGCAGGGAGAGGTTATGTTACCAGGTTGAGATAGGACGCTGGCTGGCTGGCTGGCTGGCTGGCTGGCTGGCTGGCTGGCTGGCTGGCTGGCTGGCTGGCTGGCTGGCTGGCTGGCTGGCTGGCTGGCTGGCTGGCTGGCTGGCTGGCTGGCTGGCTGGCTGGCTGGCTGGCTGGCTGGCTGGCTGGCTGGCTGGCTGGCTGGCTGGCTGGCTGGCTGGCTGACTGACTGACTGACTGACTGACTGACTGACTGACTGACTGACTGACTGACTGACTGACTGACTGAAGGAACAAATGACTCACCCACTCACGAATCCTGTCTATAATAAATGTAACAAACAACTCGTAGGAGAACATCACATCATTGAATATTGTCAGAGTTTGGCCAAATGCCAAATGTGCCATGCAAGCTACAATTATAATGGCATAATGATTACATCTGCAATATTATTGTAATCATTATCAAAAATTTATAATAGTGTGGCATTGGAGAAGTCTCAAGTGCTAGCCAGCCAGCTAGCTGCAATGATGTTTAGAGGTTGTTAATATAAGAACTGATCATCATTAAGCAAGCATATATTATCAACATCACATCATAGTCATCACCATCTTAGTCATAGTCATCGTTATCATCATTTTTCATATATTTTTGTTTATCATTATCATCATCATTATTGTTGTTGTTTATTATTATCATTATTGATGTTCTAGTTTATGATGATCATTATTAACCATTCAATGAGTGAAACTTAATATAGCTCCCTCTTCAGAGATCTACTCAGAGGTGCTCTTGGTCCAACTGCAGCTAAAATCTGCAGTTTTCATTCATGTGTAGAAATCTATGAGGTTCTAGGCAAAAGGTGAAGCTCTTGTTGTCGCCAATTCCATGTGATTGGACCGACCACTAGATCATTAGTATTGTTGTTGTTTATGATTATCATTAATAATGTTGTTGCTTTTTATCACTATTATGCACCCTTTGACACAGCTCTTTAATAACTACGCATCAATTAATATGGCACGGTGGCCGATTGGTTAAAGTGGTCGGCCGTAATCCGGAGAGTGTGGGTTCGACCCTTGTCCGAGGTGTCACTGTGTACGGACCTTGAGCTAGTCCTTCGCGCACAATTGCTCAGCAGTACACCTGCAGTTGCACCGTCGAGGCAAGTGTGCACTTCTGAGCTGATTGTAAGAAAGGTAATGTCAAATTACAATTGTATTGTATTGTCTGTTATGGTATTTTATTGTATTGTATTGTATGATCCATGATACTGAGCAAAGTATACCCGAGGTGCCTACACAATGACCCTCTTAGAAGAATGTCGAACCGGAACCCTCCCCGTTACGAGGGGAGTACTCAACCAACGTTACCTTCGGCGGTTATCTCGTTTGATGCCTGATTTAATATACGTAGGAGTTGTTGCCGACGTTTTATGTTTCTTATTTCTCAGCCTCATCAAAGCAGAGCAGTGGGATGGTGAGAAATATTACCCGGATGTTCATCATTCGGCCGGAAAGTAAAACGTAGTAGATAAAGAAATTGACAACGGATTTACCTAATTGGACAGACAGACAGACAGACACAGACAAAGACACAGGCAGAGACACAGTCAGTGACACAAGCAGACAGACAGACAGCGACACAGACAAGACAGACACATACATACAGACAGGCAGACAGACAGGTAGACAGCCAGAGAACAGCGACAGACACAGACAGACACACAGACAGGCAGACAGTCAGTGCGCACACAGGCACACTGATGACTTCACAGTTGGAAAGACTATAATATAGTTTATTGGAAAGTAAACCTCCTCCACTGTTTACACTCTCACAGTGCCAGTCCCAAGGCTGGATAAAGGAGGAGGGCAACGCGCATGATATTTGTTAGCACACAGTGTAAAATAAAATATAAAATATATAAAATATAAAATAAAAATATTAAACTGCTACTACTACACTACACTTCACAGGCGGGAAGACGCGTGGATAGATGCAGAGTGATACAAACAGTTAGGGAAGCATTCACATAGAGTCAGCAGAAGAGCTGTTGATGTTTACAGCTTAATCCAGTGGTTGGAGCGGAAACACACGGGTGAGGATGGATGACTTCGTGGCTGTGGACTGCTTTTAGTAGCATTGGACGCAAACTATCGGGGAGGTCAAGCCGTGGAGAAATCACGGTGCTACTGCATATATGAATATGCAAACAGTGGAGGATCTTTTGAGAGTTCGTTTATTAGAGCTGGTGCGGCATAGGCTAATGATCGGAAGCAGAGACTGCTGAATCGAGGCCGAGATAAGAATGTGAGTTGTGAAGAGTGAGTAGACCTAGGTGGCTGGATGATGAGCAGGTGGCAAATGTGAGATGCCTGAGAGGTTTGAAGTGCGTTGTGTGCATGAATAAGAGATGCGGTTTTGTAATGGATGCGCTGAGGGAATGTTAGCCAAAGAAGAACAGACAATGTAAAGTAATGTAAATCTTAGATAATGTCTCAGCGCCACAAAAGCCACGCCAAGGAGGCCTGTGAAATCAAGTCCGCCATAGCCAAGTCTTTCGTTCCATTCCGGTGCCCGGCCAAAGTCGTGGGGGGATCACGTCGTGGTGTTCATCATATGATGTATGTTGTCCTTGATATCAGGGGCGTCAATCCCCTCAGAGTGATGGAGGCAAACGTGTCCCACGTGCCAGGAAGGCAAGGTATTCCCCCTAAGACGCAAAAGATGTCCCCCTACCTGAAATTGGAGGCATTAGCCTCCGGACTATCCCCCTATCTGACCGCCTGTGCTTGATACCTTGTTGAATAAATAACACACTGAGTTCAGCAAGATTGTGCCAGCACTGATTGTGTCAGCACAGATTGTGCCAGCACTGCAACTTCTTGCATCGTGTCATTTGGCCGAGCAGCAGAGAACGTGCCATGGACCTCCAAATTCCTGCTACAAAGCCGAGCGGAATTCGATTCTTTGCTCTGGACCCGAGGTGTCAGACATTTTTAGGATTGTGGGCCAGTGGCAATATTTCCAGTGGCGGGCAAGAGTGCCTAAGGAAAATGGGATTTGAATCTCAGAGGGGGCCATACAAACAGTTGAATTTGGCTCTGATAATGGTATTCTGATTATCTGATACGAATTATCAATTACAAACATCAAAGCAAACTCAGAAAGCCTTAAAATGACAAATTAAACCTATTATTCTCAATTTTTTTTGTCTTTAGACAAGGCTCCGCGGGCCAGAAATATATTGTCGGCGGGCTAGAAATGGCCCGCGGGTAGCCTCTTTGACAACCCCGTGGATAAGCTGGTTCCCGCGACTTCGCTGTTGTGTGCGTTGTGGAAATGTTGAGATTACGATCACCTTTGCCCTAGACGAACCTGTTGCAGTGATTTTTGGTTCATTTGTTCGTTTGTCTAGCAGTCCACACGGACCTGTTGTGTACGGGCGACGTTGTGCGTGCTCGGCGGTTGGGGCTCGTGGGTATAGGCCAATAATTGATGCTAGGAGAAGGAGGCGTTAGCCGGAGAATTCGTCTGCAGCCGACGAAGGGCTGGCTGGGAGAAGGGATAAAGAGAGGAGGATGAGGAGGAGGAAGGAAGAGGAGGAGGATCAAGAGTAGGAGATAGGCATCTGGGTTTAACTAGGAGCAAAAACGTGATTCATCGGTTACTATGGCAACAGGGCAGGGGCGGGACACGCCCAATTGCCCATCTCATAATATATATATATATAGTTCTATATATATATATATTATAAAAGTCAGTATATATATATATACTGACATATATATATATATATATATATATATATTGTACAATTATCATTAATCCATCTCTGCACGTACTTAAATTACTCAAATTATTTGTGATCATTTTGTTTGTATGACTTTCCCATACTTATACAGAAGAGGGTATACGGTGTCCGCCTAAACACATAAACACGTGTTGTATAAATGTATAATCATTTAGACGCTAGGAGGAGCCAGTGCCTGCTCCCACGCATGCGCGGTGAGGTGGGTCTGCTTGGTATGTAGTCGAGGTCGGGTATTTTTAGCCCAGCTGTATACAGTTTATGTTGAGAGAGGTAGGTGAACGAGTTGACTACTGTTTTTTCTCCGGTTCCCATGCGCTATAAACCCTCATTTTGTAAGTGTATATGTGTTGGTTTTAGAAACTGACGTTTAAAACATTAATATAGTGCTAAGGTGATCGATTGTGCCATCTTCTGTATCTTCTTCTCGTTCAGTGTTCTATAGTATTCCTAGCTTAAAGAGTCATTCATCACTGCTCTCTGCCTTTCTTAAGTCGGCTTCTCTCTCAAACGTTTCCGTTGTCCATGTTCCGCTGTAAGAAAATAGCACCCGTTCGGATCTATTTTATAGCCGTCTTGTAACTCTTGTTCTAGGGTCGTTGTAGAAATCTTTAGCGGCACTTTTTTACATGGCCGACTAAATGTATCGGGCGGAGCGATTAGTTTTATTAATGTCAGTTCCGCGTGCCCCCTAGCGAGCCTTGTTGTAACTAGAGTTCAATGGTCACACGCTGTGTTGCTGCCTGTCAGGCGCCCATATGGTGTAAAATATTAGTGTTGAATCGAAAAAAATCGAAGCGGATTGTCAGTTATGACATGCTGTTCATTAAGATCGTAATCGTAGGCTTTATCTCCAAACTTCTATTTACCTGTAGGAGTGTAGAAATTTATTCATGTCAATCTAAGGCACCTGGTCTCACAGACCAGGTGCCCTAGATTGACATAAAACATCAATGCCTCGATCATCAATGCCCACGGGCAATGCTATTGTTTTCCGATATAAAGGCTGGCAAGAAGTTCAAGAACTACGCATCTACATGTATCCTAGGTAGGCCTATTGTTGTTGGCCTGTTTTTTATGTATGTATGTATGTATGTATGCATGTATGCGTGTATGTATGTATGTATGTATGTATGCATGTATGTATGTATGTATGCATGCATGCGTGTATGTATATATGTATGTATGTATGTGTGTATGCATGTGTATGTATGTATGTATGTATGCATGTATGTATGTGTATGTATGTATGTATGTATGTATGCATGCGTGTATGTATATATGTATGTATGTATGTGTGTATGTGTGTATGCATGTGTATGTATGTATGTATGTATGTATATATGTATGTATATATGTATGTATGTATGTATGTATGTATGTATGTATGTATGTTGTGTGTGTGTGTGTGTGTGTCTGTCTGTATTTAGTGGCATGTATATTTCTGCATATACATTTATATCAGTGTTTGTTTTTCATATGCAATGTCGTTTGATCATGTATGGTTGTGTTCGGTTTTTCCGTTGGCCTATTGATCTACTTGACATGGTATCCTAGGTATTGTGTAGGTGCACTGCTTTCGTATGTGTGTTTGTATGCATGTATTTGTCTGTATGTATATTTGCATATGTACAGTTTCGTATGTGCGTGTGTGTAATAGCTGTGTACGCCTGTGTTCGTTTTTATATGTAATATTGTTCTCATTTTTCTGATGGTCTGTCGATAAACTTGATTTATGTCTTATGGATTATTTTTGTAAATGCATGCGGAGGAGGCTTGAATCTATTGAGAGGCGATATCGAAAAGAAGAACTGCCCCACTTTGATTGTTAAGACAGGCTTCTGTTTAATCATCTCCTTAGAATTCCATCACGAAACTGGTGGTAGAGTTGGACCATTAGATTTCTTATAAATGGTAGACAGGCTGTTCATGGTTGAATTATGACCTCCTTACCAGAGGCGGAGATCTCGTCTGACATGTGTGGGACACCCAATGAGAGGGGTAGGAAATGTGGGGACACATGTATAACATGTTCCCTCTCTGTAGAAAATGGGGGGACTAGTCTCCCTCGGCTCCCTGGGATCGCTGCCTCTGCTTATTACCGACCCCCATGCTTGATAGTTCTTATCCGTGGTTCTTGTTATTTTTCAACTGGGTCATCCGAGTAGGTAGATGATAAAGTTGACAACGGATTTGTCTAAATGGTTGATAGACAGACAGACAGACAGACAGACAGACAGACAGACAGGGCAAACATACAGATAAACAGGGCAAAGAGACAGACAGAGAGGGAATTGTATTGTGCACACAGGCAGGCAGGCAGGCAAGCAGACAGAGAGGAGATTGCTAGACAATAGACACGAAGTCAGTCTGGGAGCAAGGAAGGTACCACTGATCCATCCTTCTCTATTCCGACGACTGAAAGTGTGACTGCTGTTGGTGAATGACGTTTTGAGGTCTTTAGGTTCAGATTTCTATAACCCCCCACCCCCTCCTACCAGCATCTGTTCGTTCTGCTCAGTATCTCTCCCTGCACGTGTTTGTCCTTCTTAATATCTCTCCCTCAATTTGTGCTTTGTCCGTTATATCCTTTTGTTCTGAAATTAAGACTCAGGGACTTGCTTTGACATTCCTACCGTCCCTCTGCCTATAACACATACAATTGAAATACGATAGGTCTATATCAATAGATGCCAGTCAAAGGCGGACCTTAGAAGTATGTGCGGGTGCGCGCGTGTGTGTATGTGTATGTGTGTGTGTGTGTGTGTATGTGTGTGTGTGTGTATGTGTGTGTATGTGTGTGTGTGTGTATGTGTGTGTGTGTGTATGTGTGTGTGTGTGTATATGTGTGTATATGTGTGTGTATGTGTGTGTGTGTGTGTGTGTGTGTGTATGTAAGTATGTATGTGCGAGTGCGTGTGTGTGTTACTGTGTGCACGTCTGTTGCATGTCTGCATATCAACAGTTGTCAGACGCAGGACTCTTAAAGTGTGTATGAGTAATTGTGTTCGCTTTGCCTATGTTTATATGTATGTATGTATGTGTGCGTGTATGTATGTGTGCATGTGTGTATGTATGTATGTATATGTGTATGAATGTATATGTGTATGTATGTACGTACGCGTGTCTCTTTGTGTGTGTGTTCCTGTGTGTGTTCCTGTGTTTGTTCCTGTGTGTGTTCCTGTGTGTGTTCCTGTGCGTGCATATGTGCGAGAGTTATACCGAATTCACAGTTTGCCAATCATGCCGATACCACGAGTAGTCCACTATTTAGATATCTTGTTGAGTCTAGATGTTGCTTTCCAAAAAAAATGTAAGCCTACAAGCAGGTGTCTGGCTGATTGAAATGATTGTTGGGTGGTAATTTGTAAAACTCTGCCCCGACCTTACCCTAGCCCTATGCAGGGGCGTTAATCCCCCCTCCTCTGAGTGACTGAGGCAAACTCCTCTGTCTCAAAAATACCCCCTACAAAAAACTGGAGGCATTTTCCTCCGGACTCACCCCTCCTTATCTGGACACCTCTGACCCTAAGGTTAATCCGAACTCTAACCTTGAATCCTACCCCAATCCTAAATTGGGGATTTTACACACTGCCTAACACTAAAAACCACATCCTTGATTTAGGGTTTTGGTTAGGGTTAAAGTTAGGACTAGAGTCAGGGTTCGTGTAGGGTTAGGGTAGAGTTTTACAAATTGCATAGGAATTTTACAAATCCCTGGTTTTAGACATTGCATGTAACATATTCAAGGTGTTGTTAAATCAGAAGCCATCTGGCGAATGGTGAACAACCAAAATGATTTGACTTCAGTGCCGTTTAAATTTACCGTTACAGATTCTATTAATTAATTAATTACATTGATCAATATTTTTAATTAATTGCACTAATTATCACTTTGGTTAATGACTCTAATTAAGTAGTTTGATTACATACTTTAAGCAAATATTTTAACTATTTTAAACTAATTTAACTGTTTGCTTGGATTAATTACTGTTCTTGATTAAATTGATTACTGACTAATCGCTGACTTTAATTAATGATATAAAATTAATTACTTTAATTAATCACTTTAGTTAATTACTATTGTACATCACCTTTATTGATTCTTTTTATTTATTTATTACCTTAATTAATTGCATTGATTAATTACTATAATTAATCACTCTAATTAATAAAAACGATTGTAATAAAAGACGTTTAATTACAGATATTAGTTGATCAGTATTTCCTCTTCCGTCAACGTCATAATGCCGATAGCTACCCACGAGATCGGTCTACATGGTCTGTCCGGTGGAATCTTCTGGACGATTCTCATAGCCGTCATTTTCTACGTCCTGGGCTTTGCAACGGTCGGATGGGAGTACGTTCCTTACTATTCGAAATGGATCGGCCTGTGGGCGACCTGTAACTCTCAGACCAACGCCTACTCAGCTGGTAAGGTTCTTTTTGCATTGATTGTAGTACTAAGCTCCTTCGTGGTGCGACTGCTGTGTTTCGTTCGAAAGCCCCTTAGATTTGAGCTCATGAGCGCTGTAAAGATGTTAAGCTCGTTTTCTGAGGGAAGGTAAAACACTAGTTTACAGAGGTGAAGTTAACGCTTACTTACAGAGGGGACTGTAAAGCTTGCTTACATAGGTGAAGGTAATGCTTGTTTACAGAGGTGAAGGTAATGCTTGTTTACAGCAGTGAAGGTAACACTTGTTTACAGAGGTGAAGGGAACGCCTGTTTGCAATGGTGAAGGTAATGCTCGTTTACTAAGAGAAGGCCAGACACTTGCTTACAGAGGTGACGGTAACACCTGTTTACGGAGGTGAAGGTAATACTTGTTTACGGTTCTATTGGCATTGGCTGTTTACATAGGTAAAGGAACAAGTGTTTCCCATAGAAGTAAGTTGGGTTTTGTCTAGACTAGGGTGTAAAACGTTTTTGTGATGGCGGGCCAGTGCCAATATTTTCCAGCAAGTGGCGGGCCAGAGTGCCGAAGGCTCATGAGGAAATGATTTAATTATCTCAGAGGGGGCCATATAAACAGTTGAATTGGGCCTTGAAAGCGTGATTCAGATATGCATTATCAATTATACACATTACATAGTACTCATAAAGGTTTAAAAATGACAAATTAGACCTTTTATTCTCAATTGTGTTGTCTTTGGACATTGCTCCGTGGACCAGAAATATCAGCGAGCCAGAAATGGGAAACAGGCGGGCTCTGTGACACTTCTGGTCTAAACGCTTTATTGTTCTCAACCTGTGAGTTTAGTTTTGTAATCATCAGAAGGTTGTTTTTTCAGACTGGTTCAAGGCGGTGCAGGCTATGATGACGATCGGTTTGATAATCCTGATCGCCAGTCTGATCACGATCTTCCTATACATGTTCATTCATTCGCTGTCAATGAGTAAGAACGATCTGATCAAGGCGTTCACCTGCCTGGCATTCATTGGAGGTTAGAACCGATGAACGAATGAACACACTGAATGAATGATGGAATGAATGAATGGACATGTGAATAATGGGATGAATGGTGATTGAGTAAATGAATGAGTGAATGATTTAACAAGTGTACGATTAGATTAGTTGATGAAAATGGACGGTCAAACAAAGGGACGAGTGAATGTTTGAATGCATGGATGAATGGACGACTGAATTAATGCATCGCTGTAGTTATGGACGAGTGAATGAATGAAAGGATTTTAAAAAGCTGTGATTAATAGTAATAATAATTATAATTAGTAATAATGATAATAGAATTAGTAGTAATAATAGGTTTATTTAGTTTCAAACTGACTGCTGCAGTATGATCACAAGTTATTACAGGAGTCAAATATGACTGTCGGCAGCTATGCAAGGCGACCAGCACGTCATGCAACTAATTTTGCCAACGCAACCTCGAGGCGAAATAATTTCAGGGCCTAAATCATTTTCAACACTAAACTAATTTTTCTTCATTACATGATATCATTTCTACCTCATTACATGGACTCGTTTCTACCGTGACTTAAAAGGGCAATGATTAGCGATGGTGATGATGATGGTGATGATCAGGGATTCTAGTGTCTGCCTATATGTGGGATATTTTACATTGGATACCAGTGAATTGCATTTAGAAAAACTTCGGTCGCTGCCTTTTGAGTTGTTGCACCTGCTTCTTAGGGAGTTTGCTCTCCTGCTGCAGCTAATAGAAATGCTGGCAGGATGCTGCGCTCTGCCTCGCAGGGTCCTCTTCTTCACCCTTCCTCTCGGACCTCTATGATGAAGTATTGTGCTTTTTCGGTTGTGGCCCAATCGCATGGAATGGCCTCCCACTGGATCTTTGGCTCTTGCCTAGGACCCTCTGTCCCACTTTATATGCCTCTCTGAAATCTGTCTTATTTTGCAGAGGTTAGACCTCTGAGTAGATTTCTTGAAGAGACGTTGTATTAAGTTTGATTGATTGATTGGTTGATTGGTTGGTTGATTAATTGGTCGGTCGATCGATCCATCGACAGATGATTAATTGATTGGTTGGTTGATTGATTGATTTGTGGTTTGGTTGATTTTTGTTTTATTTTAGTTGTCTTCATGGTTATTGGGTTCATAATCTTCGGAGCGAAGCATCAGGCCGAGCTGAACTGGTCGTTTGCCTTCTGCGTCATTGGCGCCGTCTTCACCTTCATCGCTGGAATACTTGCCATCTTCCAGATGAAGCAGTCGAACGTCATCTGAGGTGGATGACGCGAGGCGACCGAGCTCTCTGTATTATACGGCTGAATATTCGCTACAGACGCTTTTCTCGTGTAACCTTGTTTGCTGTTGCTTTCTCAGTGGAGAGATATACCAAGTGGACTTTGATTAATTGGTTGGTTTATTGATTGGTTGGTTAATTGAATACAGACTGATTGACTGACTGACTGGTTGATTGGTTGGTTGGTTAGTTGGCAAGCTGCCTAACTGATTGATTAATCGAGTGAGTTGGCAAGCTGCCTAACTGATTGATTAATCGAGTTAGTTGGCAAGCTGCCTAACTGATTGGTTAATCATAAGTTTAGTTACTCCCATGATGAAAGAGCTACCCATTTCCTACCCCGGCCTCTATGAGTGTCTCTTGAAGAGCTGCTATATAAATTCATAAGTTTACAATTACCAATTACTCATGAGCACTTGAATCGGCAGCAGATGAATGCTTTAGTTCAAACAATACTTCAGAATTTCTGTTCGTGCATGTAACTCTGACGTTAAACGATAGAACACTGTCGATGGGAACATGTGACGGCAAGGGAAAGGACTTGACGACCACCCACCCTCGCATGTCTAGTGTAAGATCACATCACTAATTGCTTCTGTGGAATAGGTTGACTACAGTCCAGGCCTTGGTATATCTCTTGCAAGATTTCTTCAGCATATTGCACCATATATAAATTTGTTGCCTTGCATGCATCTCTTCCGTTAACTGTTTTTATTGTCTTTTATATATTTTTCTGCTGCGTTTAAGTCAATTTCTACAAACCCGTCGCAAAGTATTTTGAGCACGCCGATATTTATTGCGAAGTCCGAAAGCTTTACGTTAGTTCGTTTTCATGTAGCGTATCTCTGGATCTCTCTCCCTTTCTCTCTCTCACTCTCTCTCTCTTTATCTCACTCTCCCTATCTCTCTCTCTCTCTCTCTCTCTCTCTCTCTCTCTCTCTCTGCCTGGCTGTTGTCTTATCTCCCCCTCCAATGATTGATGCTGTTCTATTTTTCCTCCCTGTAGTCCTTTAACTGTTGTGTTCAGATTTAAAATTCAAGTCCTGCAAACTGTAGATCATAATTCAATTGAAATAAGGGTTGTAATGCTGCTTCGATGAACCATGATCATGACCAGGGTCCGTAACCATAAACATGTGACCATAATTTCTGGGTTCTAAGTCATTGTTTTTAATGTACGTGTGCGATAATGAACACTGCAATATTGTTGCGGCATTTTCAATAGATCTGAGGAAAGTGCGGATTCTTTCCATGATTTTATCCCCAGCTTTCAGTTTGCAGAGTGTTTTATTTTTTGATTGGAGGAAATTCTCATTTCTTGACCATTGCATTACATTTTTGTTGAATTGCTATTGATCATGTCACGTCTGATGATTTTATAAGCATGAAACGATCACTGTACATTGATCTAATCATGTGAATTAAACGTTGGTCCATTACAATGATCACGCAACATTAACATTACTGTATAATTATGACACCGTGTAATTACAAAGTTTGACATGCAATATTAACATCAATGTGTATTATGTAAGTATTGGAATAGCTTCCCATTGGATCTTCAGCTTTTGCCTAAGAACTCTCTACCCTATCTTTATTCCGCTCTGAAATCTGTCATATATGACCGAAGTTGAACCGGGAGTGCCTCTGAGTAGATTACTTGAAGAGGTGCTGTATTAAGTTTCATTGATTGATAGGTTGGTTGGCTGATTGACTGATTGATTGGTTAGTTGATTGATTGATCGGTCAATTGATTGATTGGTCAATTGATTGATTGCAATTTGTTATTGCGTAGTTTGTGCAACGATGCGCACATTATTGATCGAACCCAATCTTATCTTAAAGCTAAATTGATAAACAATGGATGACGATGACTACTTCTAGCGTTGTGAGTCTTGTGACACTAAAACTGTGCTTTTGTGTTGCTCCCCTAGCTGCTTCTACTTCACGTGAATTGTCGGCGGAAAAAGAGACGCGTTTTCTAATATCTCGCTGTGTTCCCGTTAACAGAGTATTTTTAGTGGTAGCTAGTTTTTTGCCTGTGCTCTTGTATTTAGCCAAGTATTTGTTGTTGCGTTCTGCTTTAATCTCAGTGCATTTGCTCATCGTGGCCTTGCTATTTTACGCTTCAAACAGTTTGCTTTCAGGACTTCTGTTCTTCGTGTATAAAAGTTGTTCAGGATCAACAGAACTTGTTTCATGTGCATAGTGGTTGCATGTTAGACTTTCGATCAAGTGGTTGAAGGGGGTTGTAATCCCTGCCAGGGCAAAAAATTGGTTTAAGGTTTCTGCTCCACGCATGTCCCTTGCCAGCTTTTATATAAGGGGTACACATTGACTGTGGTGCAGTCAGTGGGAAGATGAGAAAGCGAGGCATAGGAGAACTGACCGACCAGCCTCATAAGTCGAGGCTAAGAAAATGAAGTCGCTAGTACTTGGTGTTCATTTCTCCTTCATGGTTAGCTTCAGGGACTGCTCTTACTCTTCTATGCAGTTGTGGAATGGTGACGACTTTTGCTAGCTTTACCCATTGTGTCTGCAGTCCGTTTAGTCTTGGATGTTGGTTCGTTGTGATACATAATTTTCTTGTTCTGATTTGTGTGCTAACTAATTGGTGTGCCTGCGTTTATTACTGCTTCGTGCTTGGATCGTTGTTTTCTAATGCTGATTCAGCCCATAGGTGCTGTTTGATAGCTGTTATCATAGCTGGGCTTTGTTTTCATACTATGCTGACCATTGCCAGTCTAGGTTCGTTTAGGGCAGTGTTTCCCAAACCAAAGGTCACGACCCAAAATCGGGTCATGGCATCTTGTCAAGTGGGTCGCCATGCTTCAGGTCTGTTTAAAAATAGTTCTGTTAAATTCAGAAAAATAAAAATGATATTGTTCTCTTGACCTTTTTGGTTGTATTGTCACTATAGTATACTCCAATGAGTCTAGTCTAGTCTCTTCATTATATCGAGTATATTCAATGCATACATTGCAAATTGATGTTGAAATGCTAATTAAATTTTAAAACAATATTGTTCTCCTTTGTGAGGTGAGTCGCGGGCATTCAAAGATTTTCCTAAATGGGTCCCACGACCAAAAAGTTTGGGAAACACTGATTTAGAGGACTCCCTGCAGTTGCTGACCTGAGAGGTGAGTACAATACCTGAACTGAAACACCTCATATCCTTTAAGATATCTGTGGTCTGTGGAAACTAGATCTGAATGCTTTTACCGTGGTGCTAGTTTTTGAGGGGCTAGGTTTTACGTTTTACCATGTGGATTTTTAAAGTTGCAACATGTGACTGGTTGTAACGTGGAAATGGGTTCTCGCATGTGTTACTAATATTTTTAACCTGTCACTAACTACATGTGATTTATTTTTAATGTGGATCATTACGTGTTGATTGGTTCAAATCATCTCTGATAGCCTGATGTTGTTATTAATATGTTATCACACGTGAATAATGTATAGGCTTTTGGTAATGGTGTACTGATACATATATATATATATATATATATATATGTATATATATATATATGTATGTATATATATATATGGTGTATATATATATATATGGTATACATTTTATGATATATATATATATATATATATATATATATAATTCTATTCAGTTTTCTTTGTAAACGGGTTTATTGGTTTTTAGTAATGTGGCAACCAAATGAATGGTGTGTGGTTCTGGTTTAAATGGTTTACTAAGTAATATGGTTTTTGCACAGACCAGTGTGGTTAGCGCCCATTTCCGAGTCTGAGGTTTAAAATAGCTTATGACGTTGCCTGACGATTGATTGATTTTAAACTTGCCTTTATATTGGCCGTTTGGCTGTTTGTCTAATAACGTTTCTATGCATCGTTTGACTGCAAAGCTTTGTGTTTAAACTGGCGCCAAAGAAGTCCGTAGATTGCCAATAGAGCCTTGAAATCAGTAAACTGTTTGAAATGTCAGTCTTACGATTTTCACTCTTACTGTCGTTGTCGCTATGGTAATCGGTTCTGTGTCTATTGTCCGAAGGTTCGATAGTCTGAAGGTTGCATGGTGTCCGGTCGATAGTCGATAGGATTGCGGTTTTAATGGTAGCTGTATTGATGAAATGAATTATGTTTGGCTAGAAGCTGGATTGTACCATTCTTTTCACCCATCCAGCTTCCATTTAGGCATGATTCTTTTAATTTCAATCCAGCTCCCAGTTTCACACATTCTTTTCATCAATTAATCCAGCTTCTGGTTAAATTAATGTCGGAATATAGAATCTTTGGACTATCGAACCTTCGGATTGTCGAGTGGACGCCATGGTAATTGTCAGACTACTACCCAAGCGTAGGGCACCAGCTTATTCACGAGCGCTGCGTCAGATGAGACGGGTTGTCCAGACGGTGGTCCAGAGGAGGTCACGGTCCGATTTTCAGTGGGGGCAGATCATGGCTGCTAAGGCGGGTGTCATTGTTGGCGAGAAATAAGAGGAGGCAGCCACCCAACACTTATGCTATGAGCAGAAAGCCCGCATGGTGATTCATAGAGGGCCATGAGGCAAATGAGGATGGCTTGGGTGGGTGACACGCAATAATAAAGAAGGGATCGAAAATTTGCGAAATTTTTATTAGGGAGATAGTTCGGGAAGCGTGGTGCAGTGTGGGATATTGTATGCGCTTGGAGAGTTTTTTGAGAGCTGTTGGGGTCCAGTACTAGAGGAGCCAAACCATGCAGAAAGGAATTCTGTGAAGAAGGAGGAATTGATTGGTAGTGTCGAATGCGGCTGATATGTTGAGGGACAAAGGTAGACTAGTTGCTGGTGGTTGATGGCCGAGTGCACTGATCAGTTTATGGTAGGCCTACAGAGGCAAGCAGAGTTTCTGTGGAGTGGTGCTTATTGAAGCCAGATTCGTGGGGACTGAGGAGTGAGTTGGAGGAAAGGTAGTCGTTTAGATGGGCAAGGGCAATTCGTTCAATTAACTTAGATAGAAGATTGGAGATGGGTTGTAATTGGTTAGATTTTCCTTGTCAAGATTTACTTTAATGAAAACCATCGTTATGATGATCTCCAGAATTCTAACAGAAAGGCACTCGTGACATAGTTTTGCTAAGACGCCAAGGTAGACCAATGAGGGAAGTAGAACGCCTCTTGATGATAGGTCGTTAGCCTGTGACGTAATGCATCATGTATAATTATGCTATTGCGTGTGCTGCTCATTTTTGAGTAGATCCGGTTAGGCTACGGTGGGTCTTATCAGAGAAGTTATAAATTAAACTTAACAAGCTGAACCGCTTCTGTTTTCACTGCCCGTATAGCCGAATAGTGTCGTTTTACTAAATCTAATACCGTACTGCTACCAGTCTACTACTACAGTGTAGGTGCGGTTGTCCAGTTACATCCGTTTT
Organism: Bimastos eiseni; assembly: GCA_959347315.1. NCBI lineage: Eukaryota > Metazoa > Annelida > Clitellata > Crassiclitellata > Lumbricidae > Bimastos > Bimastos eiseni. Next base: position 7,174,359 of record OY365822.1, on the reverse strand, counting down.
AAGTAAAAACTTTTGAGTTTTTCTCAGTACCCAAATATTGGGCACTGAGGGCATCCTTCCTACACCCATCACAAGTGGCACGCCCGCAATGCAAGACTGTCTGGCTAGTCTCAATCTTTTAACTGGATTTGATGTGTGGCTGCATTTTACTGCATCTGTGGTCGATGAGGAGGGTGGGTTGGTGCTACCCCGTGTAAAAGTATCATCTTTCCACATGCGGGCTGTCTGATGGAAATGCTAGAATAATTTTACTCTGTCTGCATTATCCAAACAATAAATTATAATAATTATGCATCATGAACACTGCTGGTAGCAGCCAGCTACTGCATCCATTTCGGCAACTGATATAAATTAAACTTACCAAACTGAATATTCATTCCAACAGGCCTAAGAGGCAGTGTATCAGTCGGCCAAATCTTGGCTTTCAATTTTTTTTCAGTTATTTTTGTTTCGTTCATTCTAATAAAAGTTTTCGAATTTAGGCGATTTTGCGTACAAGTACAAAATTCGACAACAGGTAGGCCCAATCGGTTATTATGTTTGTATTATAAATTAATAATTTCCAACTGATAGTTTTATTTAGTCTAATCTTTATTCGATATGCCGTTTGAAATATCATATATCATTAGGTGATTTAAAAAGTAAGATTAAGAAGTCCCTTAGGGTCATCCATATATTACGTACGCAAAAACTCGGATTTTCGGACCTCCTTCCCCTGTTGCACCGCGTACATTTCGTGGACTCCCTCCCCTTGCATACGTGCATTTGAGCTCTACCCTCCCCAGTGCAAAGGCTAAATAGCTAAAAAAAACACCTATAAGACATTGATTTTACCCCAGGCTACTTATATTTTGAAGCATCATATTTATCAGCTTAAATTTGTAACTGTTATGAAGAAATAAAACACTGACAACACTTGGATTTTAAACAGTTTCAGTACTGCATAAAATTGATTAAGCTGGAATATAGTCTGTGATAGGGCTTACAGTTCTGATTTTCATATTCCGTATTGTAGTCGTAATTAGCTTCTTTTCGCTCTCTTTCTATTTACCCTTGCCTATCCTACTTAGACAGTCTTTCTGTCTTTTCGGACTGACCTTTTGGATTTGGCCTCATTTCGGATTTGTTTTGGTGCGCCGTCAGTTGATGTCCCGTGCATTATGGCGGCGCTATAGAAGTTTTTTAGTCATAGTCATAGTCATGGGTCCCACGACCAAAATGTTTGGAAAACACTGCCTTAAGGGTATTTTCTCTTCCCTATTTTGCCGATCATTATCTGTTGTATGTCATTTCACTGTTTGTTTGATTGGATTAATAAAAAAGATGGTTATGGGGTACGTGTATATGATATGATATGGGGTATGTGTATATGATATGGGGTATGTGTATATGATATACATGTAGGTGCATGCGTGTGTGTGCAATGTGGAGCCACATAGGTTAGATGAAGCCTGCAGTGACGTCTTTATGAAGCCCGTATTTGTTTTAGACAGATCCCGTATTATTAATAACACTGTGCATGTGTAGGAACACGCAGGTTTGTCTATGTATTTGTGTGTGACAGAGTGACAGACAGACAGACAGACAGACAGGGATAATCTGGATAACTATCCCGTAACAGCGAGCAGCTAAATTTTCACAGCAAGGGGAAGTTTCGCCGATATCAACGCCGTGTGGAGCAAAACAACTGCTGCGATAATTCGACGATTTTCGTCCAACGTTTTTCTTGGATAAAGAAGAAGAAGAAAGAAGATGCCTACTGGAGCGGAAGTGCGTAACCCTCGCAGTCTGTCTGGGTTCCTCTTTTGGTCGATGGTTGTCGCCAGTTTCTTCTACGTAATTGGCTTCTCCAGCGTCGGATGGGAATACACACCGAAGGGTGGTGAATGGATAGGACTTTGGTCGACCTGTACACCGCACTTACACTGGTACAATGATCAGAGTAAGGACTTATAAAAATTATTGATTTCAGCATACTTTTAATTGATTAAAGTGTAAAAATTCAACGCTCACATTGGTATAAAAATCAGGGTAAGGACTTGTTATTCATTTTATTTTAGACCTATTGTAATTGATCAGGGTGTATAAAGTCAACCGAAAGGCTTATTTTGAACAGCTATGTCAATGGTAAGGATAATGATAATTCCATTGTAACCAAGTCAAAGTAAACAGTTTGCCTCGTTGACAATGAAGGATTGTCTGACAGAACACACGATCATCAGTGAAATTAAAGTGGTGACATAGTAAATTGCGGAGAGGGAGGGCCCGGGTGGATGGAGGAGGGTGGAACAGGAAATGGAGGAAAGATGTGGGAAGGGAGAGCGATTGGAAGCGTCACCTTGTGGGACAAAACTGCGCCACTTACTTCCCTACTCTTGATTGACAAGGAGACTTGTTCTTGTATCAAACCTTTTTACCCTCTTTTATTTCATTTGGCTTGTGTAAAGTTTGTCATGGACGGATCGTCGGGGTTCTTTCAATTCTTTTTTCGGTATGTTCCTGTCGACCTACAGAGCTGAAATTTTGCACACATATCACGCTTGCAAGACAATGCAATGCATCAAATCAATCAATCAATGCAATTTATATAGCGCCTCTTCAAGATAACTATTCAGAGGCGCTCCCGACCCAGGCCCGGTCAAAAAGGAAAGTCTTGAGAAGTTTACAGAAAGAGCCAGACAGGTCGCGCGGGAGAGAGCGCAGGTCAGATGGGAGGTTGTTTCACACACGAGGACCCACAATTGCAAAAGCTCTATTTTGCCTGGTTGCGGTATGAGCATGTGGAACAACAAAGTCACCTCTAGAGGCCGAGCGAAGAGATCGGCGACCAGAAGAAGCCGAAGTTAAGGTGAACAGATCCCTAAGATAGACAGGCGCATTGCCCACAACACAGTGCCAGACAATAGAGGAGATTCTATATTGAATGCGCTGCCTAACCGGAAGCCAGGGAAGGACGTCCCGCATGTACGTAGAGATGTGGCCAAATTTAGGAACACAACCAATCAAACGAGTTGCAGCCCTTTGAACCCCCTCCAAGGGTTGCAATCGTATCCGAGGGAGCCCACAGAAGAGAGAGGAACAGTATTCTAATCGATTAACGATAAAGGCATGAACCAAAGTGGCAGCAGAAGATGAGGAGAGAGAGCGGGAAACAACCCGCAACTGGCGCAAGAAATAATAGCAGGAAAGAGTCAATGCAGAAATGTGCTTCACAAAAGACAGTTCTTGATCCAGAACTACCCCTAGATCCCTGACACAGGTGGAGAATACAAAGTTAGGGAATTCAGATGACAGAGAGCACAAGTCGAGCTTGTTCAGCTGCTGGCGGGTCGAAGCCAAATATATTGAGTTTTCTGCGGATTAAATCGCATTCGATTTGATGACATACAGGCAGTTAGGGTATATGTAGCTTGAGACATTCTTCGGACTGTAGAAGAAGCCTGGGATGATAAGCAATGCACTACGATTGAACATCATCTGCGTAAGAATGGCTCGCAAGAGAACAAGATGTGAGTAGAGACTCGATATATGCAGTGAAAAGAATATAGAGAAGAGGTCCAAGGACCGATCCCTGGGGGACACCAAAGGGGGCAGGGCGCCAAGGCGAATGAGATGAGTGAAAGACTACAGATATAGAACGCTCGGAGAGATAAGACTTGATCAAGATAAGTGGAAGGTCTCTTATCCCAAAAGTTAAGGAGAGGCGACTCAAGAGGATATCATGATCTACTGAATCGAATGCAGCGCTTACATCATATAAGGAAAGAAGGGCTACTTGGGACCTGTCCATGGCACTATATATGTCGGAGAGGAGACGAATTAGGAGGGACTCAGTTGAGTGACCCTTACGAAACCCAGATTGACATGGAGGAAGCAGATTGTAAAATGTTTAGGGACATAACTCAAAAATTGAGAAAAAATTAAAAAAATTGCAAAAATAAATATCGTGTAACCACTCGAACGAGTCCTCCTTGACGACCTTTACTCCGGCCAGTTTACATCATAAATGATCTCTTGTGGAAATGGATCGATTGCGCCATTTATCAGATCACCAAAAGTTAATAAAAGAGGGTCCCGAAAAAGTGGGAAAACCGATACTTTAACTTTCTCTTGCCGTCCCGAAAAACCCATGCTTTTACTTTCTCTTGTCGTTAATTTGATGCGTTCAATGGCTATGAAAAGCAGAAACTATCTGTTGTCTAAATGGATGCTTGGTTGTATGACCTCTGACCTCTTCAGAGGGTGATCGGACAAATTGGTACGGACAAAATGGTATGGGGACAAAATGGGACGGATAAAATGGTACGGACAAAATGGTATGGGGACAAAATGGGACGGATAAAATGGTACGGACAAAATGGTATGGGGACAAAATGGTACGGACAAAATGATACGGACAAAATGGTATTGGGCGAAATGGTACAGATATAATTGGCAACTACAATGGCGGATTCTACAAATTTTGATCAAATCGTAATCAGAGATATGATTTGGGTATGATGCAACCACACAAACCAACTTCGGTGTGCGGACATTCCCCTGGATATTTCCTCAGAGACATTTCTTCCCAACATCCCCCGACAGTTCCATTCAGGACATTTTCCTGAACATTTCCTTCCGTCTGATCACTTACCTAAACAAATGTTGAGAAGAAGGCAGAGAACCCGATCCAACCGCCCCAACTTGGGTTCCAGACATCTTCCCCCGGACATTTCTCCGGACATATCCCTAATAGGACAATTTCCCCCGGAATTTTCTCCCTTGTGATCATAATACCAGTTTTATGTTAAAACACAATCAACAATCTTAATTCAACGTATCTCACTTTGATGCTTACGGCAAATGTTGATTCAGAAATAATTAGACGAATATTATGCAGGCTTGTAGTGAATTAATTCATAGTTAATTGGCGAACAACCAACAAGATTAATACAACGTGTCTCACTTTGATGAATAAGGCAAATGTCTAAAAAAATAATTAGAAGAGTAGTTGATCATGCAGACTTGTAATGCTTCATTTATTTATTACGATAAACAATTTGAGCAACGTTATACTTTATGTAATGTATGTTACCATTCAAGAACAATCAATCAATCACTGAAACATTCGATGCAAAGCATTCTGCTGTAATTGAAGTTTGGTTGATGATAATATTAGGACAAAATTGAAGATGGGACGATGATAAGAATTGTGCTAAAACGGAAGCTATATGTCATGCCCTGTCACATCGTCATTGTCGCTTCGCGACGGTTGACTACATGAATGGGAAAGTGATGTCCAATGCTTTCTGTCTCGTACGTAGGTAGCATATTTGTTTTATAATATAGAGGTGTGGGGGTCACAACTGCTGTTATATAACGTTATTATTGGTAGGGGTGGGCCAAAAATTGGGATTTTATGCGTTATATAATATGTGAACGGCCCCTATGTTATTAAACATTTAACCACATTGGCTATTTTGTTGGGAATTATTTTGGGGGCTATTTTATCGGGTCACGAGACATATTATACACAAATATAATACAGGGCATTTAGAGCAAAAAGTAATCCAGCTTTTATTTAGGCGTTAATGGAATCATCAATTCAGCTTCAATTTAAGCAGAATTCTTTTTAATAACCATTCATTTAAACTAAATTATTTTCATCAAAACATTTCTACTTAAGCAGAAATCTCATTATCAATACAGCTTCCACTTAAGCAGAAATTTTGAGTCGATCCGCTTCCATCTAATCGGCATTTTTTAATTAATTCAATTTCCACGTAAGCACGATTAGCTTCATCTATTCTTACGGCTTTCTATCAATCCAGCTTCTTTTAAAATAAGAATCTTTTATTCGATCCAGTTTCCATTTCAGCATAATTCTTTTCGTAAATCAAGCATCTTCTTCAGCCCCTCTCTTTTCAAGGAATACAGATAACAGCTTCCAATTAAGCGCAATTCTTTGGACCAATCCAGCTTCTAATTAGGCATAATTTTTAACAGCCATCTCGTTAAAGCAGAATTCTCTTATCGAATCCTCTACCATTCAAGTATAACTTTTCGTTGATCCAGCTTCGTCTTATAAGCATGATTCTTCTAAACTATCCAACCTCTAATTAAACATCGTTTTCTCATCGATCTCGCTTCTGATCTGAAGAGCGATCATTTTCATCAATCCCCTTATAAACAAACATGATTCCTTTCATCAATCCAGCTGCTGATTAGACAAGATTCTTTCAATTAGTCAAGCATCGATGTTAGCAAGGATTCCTATCATCAGTCCTACTTCAAATTATACATAATTCTTTTCATCAGTGCAGCTTCTGATGAAACAAGACTCTATTAATTAATCCAGCTAAATTTATGCAATGATTCTGTTCATCTGTTCAGTTTCTATTTCACATTTAGACAGCATGATATTTGCAAGAAAAATGACTTTGCCAACCTAAACTATGGTTTACCAAAGTTTGTTATACGCATATCAAACATAGTCTGATATATATATATATATATATATATATATATATATATATATATTCCCGGACATTCTACTCCCCGGACATTAATCATATGTATGTTACTTATAGCATTAATCATACATACTTAATTAATACGGCTAATATGATACACAACTTATATATGTGTGTGCTACGTTAGTGATCAATCGGGGGAAATGTCCTAGGGGAACTGTCCGGGGAGTGGAATATCCGGGAAAATGTCCTAGACCCCTTAAATCTCTACCATATTATCCGTAAGCCTACTATTTTGTACAATACCATTTTATCCATACCATTTGTCCTTACCATTTTGTCCTTACCATTTTGTCTGCTACCATTTTGTCCGTACCATTTGTCCGTAACATTTTATCCGCTACCATTTTGCCCGTACCATTTGGTCCAATACCATTTTGTCCTAGAACCCTTCAGAGTCGTTTAGTTATTCAGATGCGTTTTCTTTGGTCGCAGACTGGTTCAAAGCGACGCAGGGTATGATGACTCTTGCGCTGCTCCTTCTGATTGGCAGCTTCGTCTGGATCGTGATTTACATGTTCTTCAACTTCGCCAACAAAAGCTTTCAGCTCAAAGTGTTTGTTGCACTCGATTTTGCGGCAGGTAAGTCTCTTACAACGGAGGTTTGGCAATAGCTAGGTTTAGCAAGATTAGATAGGTGGTATGAGGCTAGAAAAACAGGGTTAACAATATTGGAAAAAGTATTTGAAATGCCATTACTTCCTAGTAGAAGTATTGATAATGACCTTTCTTCTCCTTCCGTAATCTTCCGATGAGCAGGTTTGCGACATGGGCGATTCTTGTCTCCCCTTCTCTCAATTGATGCCGCTATGACACTTGTCCACTCCTTCGTGCTTAATTGCCTGGACTACTGCAACGGTGTTCTTGCGGGTCTGCCAAAGTTCCGGATAAGACAGTTTCAATCCGTTCTCAACTGCGCTGCCTGAGTCGTTGCCAAGTTGCCAAAAAAATACTCGCATATTTCAAGCTATATGCGTGACACATTGCACTGGCTCCCGGTCTAGGATAGGATCACATACAAGATCATCCTAAAGGGATAGACATCAGCGATACCAAGTATTGCGATGGTTCGTCGCGATATTAATAAACAACCCAAACGAATAGCTATTTGGAAAACTATTTCTGGGGTGCTCGATGTTGTAGTGGTTGACGTGCTGGGTAACCATAGGGTTGATGGTTAAAATTCCCGACGTGGGCAGAAATTGAGCCCCTGGTCAACTAATCTAAAATGAGTACACTGCCTTGTCTTTATCTATTGTTGATAGGGAAAAACGAGGTCAGGTCAGGTAAGGTCATGAGAGGCTGAAACTAGGTTGAGACTGGACCTCATTTTTCATTAGCAAGAAAGCGTAGCTGCGGCGACCAACTTAATCAAAGGCGCCTAGTCAAAATAAAGTCGGTAGGTAAGTGAGGTGAAAATCGATTGCAGGTGAGCTGGTCGAGATCCAATGGGCAGGTGCCTTTTTTTATCCTGTCAGCGATACTCAACAACGATATTTTGCTCCACTTCAATTTATATTGTTTCCGGTGTTTGAATAAGTGGCAGTCAAGAAAGTTATTGAGATATCTACAAATGAGGCAGACAGGTTTATATACAGTGACAGCTCTGCAGAGCAGTCAGAAAAGGTCAATGCACCACCAACTGACCTTGCGGGCCGTCAAAATTTTGGTCCACGTTCAGTTTTGACGAAACCAGACATCCAACAGGCCCCTCTGCCAGTTACCCCGCTCTTTGCGTACCCCTGTTGGAAAAGTCCAGAGCCGCCACTGCAGGGAGCCAGAATTATGTTAGGATTGTCTAAGTTGTTCTTCTGTTACCTGTGTTATTTCAGTTGTCTTCATGGTCATTGGTTTCGTCACATATGGATCGAAACATCAATTCAACCTGAATTGGTCGTTTGCCTTCTGCGTCATCGGCGCCTGTGTCTGCGTAATCGCTGGAATTCTCTCGCTCGTCCAGCTGACAGATGTTTGACCAGTGACCACACTGAGATGTTGACCATCGGCAGACGACATCATTCGAGACTTCAACGAACCCGCCCTAAACGATCGTCTGCTTCATATTCTGGGTTCTATCTGTCATAAAAAGAAGCAAAGGGACTGGGCGATGAGGATTTCTGAGAATCTAGTGGTATACTTTCAGTTTAATGAAAGTGGATCACTAGCGTTGCCCTCCTCCTTTATCCTGGCTTGGGACTTGCACTGGCAGTGGATGAGTTTTATGAAGAATTCCGCGCTATGTCAATACCCTTGTAGCAGTAGCTATTGGTCCGATCCTCTGACCACACTCCCCGGCAAATCGGACACTGTTCATACTTCAGTCTTGGTAGGCTATACGTTTGTGGTTAGTCAAAATTCTCAGAATGTTTCTAGGTGGAACAGAAATTTTGAAATATCTTTCTGCGATTGACAGTCAAGCTAGCTAACAACTATGGAGTATCGCACGTACACCCATGACACATTTAAGATATGCTAAATGTATTGAGTGTCGATTGAAAATTCATTTACAGTATGACTCTTGAATAGTTTCTATGGCAGTGTGTAAGCCTATTCACAGCTTCACTTGTGATTATTTCAGTGATTTAGTTACTAACTAACCGACTAATTGACTGACTGATTGACTGACTGACTGTGTGACTTACTTGCCTGCTTAATTACTTACTTACTTACTTATTGACCGACTGAGACTGACCTACTGAACAAATGAATATGGACGTCACGTTGCTTGCGTATAAAAAACATTTTGGTCGTCATGGCGACTCTAGTCTATACGTGTATGCAACGGAGGATTTGTTTGAACCTCGCTGAGGTATTCGTCTAAGCCGTTCTCAGTCTTTCTGTATAGCATCTTAACCCTATCAGCCCTACCAACCAACCCTTCATCTCTATCCAGACTCGGCACAGACACAGGTGAAACTATCGCAAAAAACGTGACCCAGACTGAACAATGTATATGTTCGTAACAAAGGTTTACCAGGTGGCGTAATGGATTCATCTTGGCGGATGCAAGCTACCTAAGAGTAAGTGTCATTCAAAATTCGATTATTGTTTATTATAATATAATTAAACACACAAATATAATCCCTATATATTTATATTTACTATTACTCTGTGATTAATAACTCCGCCTCGGACCTCTCAGGAGGTCTGAGCCTGTCCAAAGCCAGGATAAAGGAGGAGGGTTCTGCGGTGATCGGCAACCCACCAAGGTAAAACAAAAGCTGGCAACCGAGATAACGCAACAAATTCATCGTGGGAGGAGGCTGAGACACTGGCTTTGGACAGAGAGACGAATGGATGAAGTGCATTGCCCAATGTGTAGACCTACACGGGATGGACTAAGTACTAAGCAAGTACAGTGATTAAATGTCATTTTCTAGTGAAAGATATCGTAATTGAGAAAGACACGTTTTTTTTACTGCACTGCTGAAGTTCCAGTGTACAAACATCTTACAGAGTTTCATAAAAAATATTGTACTAAATATACATCGTTTCATTGCATTCAATTTCTAAAGTCAAAAGGCAGACACAAACGAACCAATGATTCCGTTTACGGGTCACTACTGTACAACACCAGTACCGGTAAGAGCAAGTATTGACATCATAATATGTTTTAACTTCCATAGTCACACTGACACTGACAGAACCAGCAAACAATTGTCCAGCAATAAGCATAAGCCAAAACAATTAAATTGAAAAGACATAAGAGAATTTCTCCATGCAGAATACATATGGTGTAAAGAAAGAGAAAAAAACGACAGTTGTAGGCAATAAAACCATGGAACTTCTACGAACAGCACATTCATATATGCAAGCGCGTGATAGATAGGTCATACAATCACATAGTGCAGCTTCAATGCACGTTGAAACAAATATAATGATGTCGTGGATATATATATTACGTGGATACATAGGCTATCCACAGTCAATATTTACGATGAAACTTTTTAATTCATTGTGCTTAAACTGCCGAAATAAAAAATCCGGACCATTCTCCGTTTCTGTATACTAATCTTCGTATGCTGCCACGATGGCGCTTACTGAATTATTCTGTTCATATTTAATTCTGTAGGCCTATATAGCCTAGTTTATTCTGTAGGCTGAAAATTACGTTTTAGTTTGTAACGACTTTTACATAAAGTTTTTAGCAGGTTCCGAAATGAATATTTTTTCCTAATTATATAAGTTTTGATTAATTATTATGGGAAAGGTTTTATTGGAGAAATGAGGATGCACTGTGCAGTATTTTGATGAATTTTTTTTATAAATGATTTAGCGACTTTTTAGTGCACCGCTTGAAAGGTTTGCTACTCTGTCTCCTCTGACCCTCTGGAATCCGGACTCATGACCTCTCTCGGACTATACCCTTTTGACAACCCGTTTGATTTGACGCTGCGATTCTGAATAAGCCGATACTTGCGCTTGGCTTTCGAGTGACGCCTATGAAGTTTGCAGATGACGATTACGATTAGAGAGACTGCAACTTTCCTGCTTTCAATGGAGACATTTGTCGTCGTCGTTGTAGGTATTTGGTCATCTCGGTTTTTGCAGCAGCTATGGCGTTAGATAAAAGCAGCTCTTGTATGATCTCCTTTTGCTTATCTATTGCCATGACCTGCTACCTAATTGGCTTCTTCTCCACCGGATGGGAACATGGGAAAGGTTGGATCGGACTCTGGTGGACCAGCCCTCAGGTGTTATCTAACGCCGCAGACAGCTACTACTCCCAAGAAGGTATAAGCAACCTGTTTAGCAGATTGTTTTTGGTGTGACATCTGCTGCTGTATGTAGCATACAGTGGCACGATTGAAGACGCTATTTGTTTCATTATTTTAGTAGCTTCCGTAATTGTAGGTGAAAGTTTATGAATGATTCAAGGAAGCTTGATATAGCGCCTATAGGTTCCCTGGGGGTTTCAAATGGTCGCCATCGGGAGCTACGCTTGTTCCTTAGATCATGTAGGGCCTACTGTTAAATTTTACGGCCAGTTTAAGACTTACCTTTTTGTCCGAGATGGAATTTTGAGCGCTTCTGGGTAGCTATCTTGATTAGGCGCTGTCACGAATGCGCTTATACCTTGTACATGTATTGTATAATCTATATAGATATTTATACATCGTCTTGTGTGTGTGTGTACTTTATATATTGCCTGACTCGATTGGACTCATATATTATATATTTTATGGACAAACACGGCATTGACACGTATGTGTATATAAACTTCTCTGCTAATTATTGTATCGATGGTCGTCGATGGCCGTTGGGTCCCAAGGGATGGTCGGGTCAGGAGTCAAAGTCGAAAGAGGATAAAAGCGACCCGAAGGACGAAGAGGGGGATTTTTCTGAGTTTTCCGTCTGCGATTCGAGATCGACACGGGTGTCGCAAGTACGTCGCGTATGCAACCGCAGAGGTCGAAACTGGTGAAGCAAGGACGTCGCTTCCTCTGAGGAAGGGGAACGGCCATCGAGTAGAGCTAACTTTTCATAACATGCTGACAGCCATTTTCTGTTTAATTTCTGTTTTGTACTATAATTACTATTTTTATATTATAACAGGCAACTGATGTGTTATGGTGTTGATGCTGCTCTCTAACTCCTTTCTTCATTTGACATGGGCATAACTTAACATAAAAAACCGAATTCTTGACAGGCGCTATATAAATGCTTGCATGAATTAATTAATTAAATAGAAGTAATGTCCAGTTGCAATAACGCGTTGCGTGATTGGATTTCTGTTTCAGTGTGGTTTAGGGGGGCGCAGATACTTCTGACCTTAGGTTTTACATTCCTGGCCGGCAGCTTTGTGGTCGATCTTTTATACTCGTTCTTTCACATGCTCGAGAGAGACTCGAAGGTCCAGTACACCGCCGTCTTTACCTCAATCGCAGGTAACTCTTCTAAAATGCGTTCAACAACACAATGCAATACAACTGTAATATGATGTTCAGTCAATCAGTCGATCGATCGATCAATCAATCAATCAATCATCGATCAATCAATCAATAAGTCAATCAGTAAGTCAGTCAATCAATCAATCAGTTAGTCAATCAATCAATCAATCAATTAGTCAAATAAACAAACAAACAAATCGTCAATCAATGAAACTTAATATAGCTCCCTTCAAGATATCTACTCGGTTGGACTACGACTAAAGAGAGCAGTTTTCGGTAATGAGTAGAATGCGGATGAGGAGGTTTCGGGCTGATCATGAAACTCCTGGAGTAGCCCATTCTGGTGTGCCGACAGTTAATCTCGCGGCACATAATCACGCAACACTTAAACATTGACATTTAATATCGCGACACTTAATGTCAACGACACTTAATCTCACGACATTTAATCTTGCGACATATAATCGCACGATACTCAATCGCGCTTAATAAAATTTGATTCAACTGAGCTTGATTCACTTAGGGTCTATGCGTATTTATTTTAGGAGTTTAGCACGTAGAGTAATTGAAACGCACTATCACTATCACCATTTTGCGAGTATTCCCGCTTCCATTGAAACCGCTTTCTTATCATCAATACGGCTAGTAATTAAACATATTTATTTGTCACCACAAAAATTAACGATGGTGGAAGCTAGTTGTAATTTGAGGTTAAGTGTCGCGCGATTATATGTCGTGAGATTAAGTGTCGCGAGATTAAGCGTCCTCGAGGTTAAATGTCGCGAGATTAAGTGTCCTCAAGGCTCGAGATTAAGTGTCGTGAGACTAATTGTCATCTAACCGCCCATTCCATGCGGTTGGACCCAAGACTGCAGAGACTCGGTTCTGCATCACAGAAGAATGGGCGAAGGGGTCAGTCAAGTTCTCCCAAGTAGTGGACCGTCGACCGACTTTGGTAGTGACAGGTCGACACAGATCTTGAAGATAAATAGGGAGCAGTATGACAGAGGCAGCACCAAACCATGGCTGATACCCTGTACGCAATACGCAATGACGTCCTCACCAACAGTTCAGAAGTGCACATTAAAGCTGGGAAACCATTAACAGACATAGGCAGACTGAAAGAGGTGCACGGCTACAACGTCATGCTGCATGTATCCTAGCACTTTGAAGGTTTTATATAATTAATAGTGAATGGTTGATTCGTTTTCAGCATTGTGACTAATGAACGTAATATGTTGACTTCTCTACATATGGTAATCGTATCATAAATTATTGTAATTCCATATCTGCTACTGCGGCGATTTAGTTTTGGATATCAGGATCTAAACCTCATGGCGGACATAATATTATTGCTAACGTTGGATCAGACCATCACTGTGACGTCCATCTTGATTATCCGTACCCTATTTCTGTGTGGGGACGTATAGAGGGCAGTGGCGTCGCCAGAGCTTCGAAGTTGGAGAGAGGGGGCAAAGAGTCCGTAATGACTAGAAGGTCTGGAGGAGCGTCGTAAGCTCCCCAGCGGGGTCTGGGCTAGAAGCCTGCGCAATTTTGAAAATTTGATGTCAAATGGAGTGCATTTTGGACTCGTGTTCACCTCAAAACATTAAACCATTATTTCGAACTAAAAGTACCTAAATCGTCTTGATGTGTGGACAAATTTGCCTATATTATATGCAAGGAAGCCTAGAATTTAGACATTAGAACGTCATTTAGACGTTCGCAGCCGAAGCATTGGAAATTGCATTGTCTATATACATGTAGGCTTCAACTGCAAGCTATAGTCTCATTTATAAAAGCGAGATGAAGTTAAGTTTCAAAGTAAAGCTATCAACCGAGCTTCATCTGGAAATTCAGTTCTGTGAAGGGCGGTTTGCAAAATAGGCGGTGTATACAGTGGCTTTGCCAGAAGTTGGAGGTTGGGGAGCAAAAGGCCATAGCGATTAGGGGGCTTCTCTATCGGGGTCTGGTGCGGATCCCCAGAAGCCTGTGCATGCATTTGATGTCAAATGAAGTACATTTTGGGCTCTTGTTTACTTCAAATTTTTTTAACCGTAGTTTCGTAATAAATCATCTCTATTTGTGACAAAGTTTGACTATATAATATGCAGAGACCTTAATTGCGAAATGTCACATTGCAAATCATTTAGGGTACCCCCCATATAAAAACTCCTGGGATTTACACGAATCAGAAGACCCTGCCTGGGCTGGGATGGGGGCAGCTGCTCCCTTGCCCCCGTGGCGACGCTACTGATAGAGGGCTCACATGGGTCTCAGGAAATGTTCATGCGTATTCTTTGAGCCTCATAGGGTATCTCGGTTTAAGCTACTAGTGTATTATATTTTTCACATGGCTGCAACGACAGAGTCGTCATTGAACCTTCATATTGCTAATCATCGCTCGTATAAGGCTTCCATTAGGCTCACGTTATACATCTCATTTCGAGAAAGTTGCCGCCCTGTGAAAGAAGGATTAGTCAACCTTACGTGGATGTGGATCTGGAATTCGAGTTCAGCTGCATAGTGTGTTCATCATTTTATTTATTTAGTATTTTTTTAATTAATATTAAATTTGATATCGCCGTCTACCAACAATTTTTTTCAGACGCCCACACGCCTCGACGGAGCAATTGCAGTTGTACTGCAGAGCAATTGAGTGCGAAGGACTTGCTCAAGGTCCCTACACAGTGACGCTATGGATGAGAGTCGAACCCGCTCACTGAGTGCTAGGGGCTGACCGCTCTAACCAATCGGCCACCGTGCCTCACCATTACTCTACGACCCCCTCCTCAGATCCGGCTGAATGTGACCAATAATAATTACGTGCATTTGGTATAAGAGCGGATAAGCTGACTATGCCATGTGTCGTTTGGTTGTTAGCTTTATCAATGTCGATCGGCGTTGGCGTGTATGGAGGGAACCACACTTTCGGCGAACTTCACTACGCATTCGGCTTCTCTGCCGTCGCAGCCATCTTTGTTTTCGTCGCTGCTATTTTAGCCTTCGGAGAGTGGATGACGATGGACGTCACGTGGAGACCAATCGACGTTTAAACTGCAAAATATAGGCCAATCGACGCGAAACTGTAAAAAATAGGCCAATCGCCGTTTAAACTGTAAAAAATAGGCCAATCGCCGTTTAAACTGTAAAAAATAGGCCAATCGCCGTTTAAACTGATCCAATGTTCGTCGTAAAATTGTGCTGAACTGGTGTATTTTAACATAATTGAGAATTCATTGCCAATCAATTCTATTTTATATTTCTAAGGTGTGGTTATAAGTAAAATATATAAAGTCGCCGTTGAGAGGACGATTATTGCCAATAATAGTACGATAACTCGAACCGTTAGAAACGTTTTAAAATAAACGCACTATATCACGCAACCTGAAATTACACATGCAAAGTTCAGACAACTCTATTTACGTCCTATTTACGGGTAAATAAACTTCAATTTTTAATGCAACTGCACTACCTTATGGAAATATTTAGGTGCATCGCATATATATCACAGCCTGATTAAAGTATCGCTCATACGACAATTAAGGAGAAGGAAGTAGAAGGTGGAGGTGGAAGAAGAAGATGAAGAAAAAGAAGAAGAAGAAGAAGAAGAAAGGAGGAGGAGGAAGTAGAAGGTGGAAGAGGAGGAAGTAGAAGGTGGAAGAGGAGGAAGTAGAAGGTGGAAGAGGAGAAAGTAGAAGGTGGAGGTGGAAGAAGAAGATGATGAAGAAGAAATAGAAGAAGAACAAGAAGCAAAACAAGAAGATTTATTTGAACTTTCCTAGGTTGGGTGTACAATGTAAGAGATATCATTATTTTCTTCAGTCTTCAGCCTATGTTTTTGATTAGCCAACACTCTTCCTCGCCATCTGAATATGTCACTGACACTGTATACAGCCAGTGCACTCGTTATAGTTGAAAATACTTCTGTATAGGTGGCTCAAGTAGACAAGACATTTTAAAATATCTGACTAAACTATAGCGAATGAATCATGAATCAGGACTCCTATATCTTGATTGACCCTCGCTAAAATGTATGGAGTATCGCACATCCTTGAAATTTAAGATAGGCCTATGCTGACCGACCGACCGACTGACTAATTGACTGATTGACTGACTGATTGACTGATTGACTGACTGATTGACTGACTGACTGACTGATTGACTGACTGACTGACTGACTGACTGACTGACTGACTGACTGACTGACTGACTGACTGACTGACTGACTGACTGACTGACTGACTGACTGACTGACTGACTGACTGACTGATTGACTGACTGACTGACTGACTGACTGACTGACTGACTGACTGACTGATTGACTGACTGACTGACTGACTGACTGACTGACTGACTGACTGACTGACTGACTGACTGATTGACTGACTGACTGACTGACTGACTGACTGACTGACTGACTGACTGACTGACTGACTGACTGACTCACTCACTCACTCACTCACTCACTCACTCACTCACTCACTCACTCACTCGCTCACTCGCTCACTCGCTCACTCGCTCACTCGCTCACTCGCTCACTCGCTCACTCGCTCACTCGCTCGCTCGCTGAACAAATCAATTAACGAACGTCACTTTGTCTGCGTATTAAATTTATTGGTCGTCATAGCAACTCTATATTTCTAAGCTGCGCAGAATGTGTTTGAGCTTTTATGAACTATTCGTCTAAGTTGTTCACAGTCTTTCGGAGTATCATCTCCACCCTATCACACCTACTATTCCAACCCTTCATTTGCATCCAGGCTTGGTATGGACTCATGTGAAACTATTGCGAATGTAACTCGCAGACTACACGATGTAAGTGTACGTTGCAAAAGTTTACCGGATGGCCCAATGGATTTGCGATCTCTGCGGAAGCGAGCTACCTAAAAAGTAAGTGTCAGTCCATATATTAATAATTGTTAATTGAATAATAATTAAACACACACACATTTCGAAACTCAGGTCTCCCTTTTCCAAGCAACACCCGTCTTAACAGCTACTCTGTCTGCTCTGATCGCTGTCGATGAACAACGACCTCCCTCAAACAATACTTTGACAACCCATATAACTTAACACAGCGATCGTGAATAAGCTGGTACCTGCTCTTTTCTTCCGAGTGGCGCTTTTGAAGCTTGGAGATAAAGATTACGATAGCGATTACGATTAGGAAAATTAAAGCAATTTCAATGGAAATTTTTGTCGTCGTCTTTGTAGGTATTTGGTCATCGCGGTTCTTGCAGCAGCTATGGCGTTCAAGATAAGCAGCGCTTGTCTAATCGCCTGTTTCATATCTATAGCTCTCTCCTGTTATGTAACTGGCTTTTTCTCCACCGGATGGGAACATGGGAACGACTGGATTGGAATCTGGTGGAACTCAGGGGACCACTACTCCAACGAGGGTATAAATAATCAACCTGTTTAGCAGTTTGTTTTCGATGTGACATCTGCTGCTGTATCTAGCATACAGTGGCACGAATGAAGTCGCTATTTGATTAATTATTTTAGTAGCTTCCGCAATTGTAGATGGGTGTTTATGAATGATTCAATGAAGCTTGACGCATAGCGCCTCATCAAGAAATCAACTCAGAGGCGCTCTCTGCGCCAATCTAAATTAATGTTAAATGTAATTTCAACGACTGTTGGAACAGTCGTTGCATTGACACTCAACATCATATTATAGAGAGCGCCTCGGATTTCTCGAAGAGGCGCTTTATCGAGTTTCATTGATTAATTGGTTCATTCAACCACTGATGAGAGAGAATGGAGGGGAAGTTACGGTTAGCGAGCTCCTCCATGCAGTCCATGGAAAGGCAGTCCTGTTGCATATCTAAGGTATTGCAAAGAACTATATAACCCGTAGACGTTCAGGACAGCTGGCGTTGACACATGCTAATAAGGACCTGTAATATCTATCTATAATAATGACTTATAGTGCCCTTATCGTGCAATGCAAAGTATCAAATATCAAAAGTTCAAAACATGTTATACTCTTGTAGGTGGCGGATCTCATAGGTCATAGTCTAATTTCGAATCCAATAATGACGGATTGAGATACGACTGAATTTAACGGCACCCCGAAAAAAGAGCGCCAATAAGATAGAGCGCAGACACTTTGAATTAGAAACTGGACTACTGAAAAGAATTCTATCTTAAGTGGAAGCTGGATTAATTAAATGTATTTTGATTAATTAGAAGCAGGATTGACGAAGGAAATGCCTCTAAATTAAAAACTGGATCGATGAAAAGAATTCCGGCGGAAGAGGCGCTGGATTGATATAAAAGAATCATGCCTAAATGGAAGCTGAATTGATGAACGAAATCGTACAATCCAGCGTATAGTTAAACAGGGTTCTTTTCTTCAATCTCGCTTCCATTTGAAACGGCATACTTTCATCAACCAGGCTTCTGATTAGACAGTTTATCTTCATCAGTCCAGCTTCTAGTTAGACAGAAAATATTTCATCATTCCCGCTTCCACTGTGGAGCTATCATGAGTAGGCGCTATGTAATGTAATGTTAATGTTTGCATAATTTATTGAAATTGAATTCAGGTTTTAGGCAAATTCTTCGTAAACAGTTCTTCGTAAAACAATTATTCGTAAGCAATTCTTCGTAAAGCATTTCTTCGTAAGTAACAATTCTTCCGGCCGAAAGTTATTCGCATATGTCTAAAAACGACATTTAATCCTAGCCCTGACCCTGACCGAGTCTCAGGATGCTTAACCTGACCCAAGCCTCATGGTGCACACTTGTGTATTAAACATTTTAGGTGCTTTTAATATCCATCATATCCACCATATACGGTGACGAAGATGGGTATTATGGTCAATTGTGTTTTACGAAGAATTGTTCTACGAGCAGCTATTCAAGAAGAAAACGTCGGACACCGAATCAATGTACAGTTGCAATTACATGTTGCGTAATAATTGGCTGTCTGTTTCAGGGTGGTTTAAGGCGGTGCAGGTACTTCTGCCTGTAGGTTTTACATTCCTGGTGGGCAGCTTTTTGGTCGGTCTTTTACACTCGTGCTGTGGCTTGCTCGAGAGAGACTCGATGATCAAGTGCATCGCCATCTTTTCTTCTATCGCAGGTAACTCTTTTAACACGCGCTGAACAACACCATGTAATATAACTTTAATATGACGATCAGTCAATCAGTCGATCGATCGATCAATCAATCAATCAGTCAGTCAATTGATCAATCAATCAGTCAGTCAAATAATCAATCAAACAATAAATAAATAAATAAACCATTCAATCAATCAATGAAACTTATTATAGCGCCCCTTCAAGCTATCTACTCAGATTCGCTCCCGGTTGGACTACGACTAAAGAGAGCAGTTTTCGGTAATGAGTAGAATGCAGATAAGGAGGTTTTGAGCTGATGGTGAAGCTACTGGGTGGCCCATTCCATGCGGTTGGACCCAACACTGCAGAGACTCGGTTCTGCATCACAGAAGAATGGGCGGAGGGGGTCAGTCAATTTCGCCCAAGTAGTGGACCGTCGACCGACTTTGGTAGTGACAGGTCGACACAGATCTTGAAGATAAATAGGGGCAGTATGACAGCGGCAGCGCCAAACCATGGCTGATACCCTGTACGCAATACGCAATGACGTCCTCACCAACAGTTCAGAAGTGCACATTAAAGCTGGGAAACCATTAACAGACATAGGCAGACTGAAAGAGGTGCACGGCTACAACGTCATGCTGCATGTATCCTAGCACTTTAAAGGCTCTATATAAATTCAAAGTTAGCGGTTGATGTTTAATCAGCAATTTGACTTACGAAAGTAGAAAGTTGACTTCTCTGCATAATTATAATCGTAAGATAAATCATAGTCATTCCATATTTGCCATTGCGACGTTTTTGATTACCAGGATCCAAAGCTCATGGCAGACATATTGCTAACGGTAGATCAGACCATCACTGTAGCAGCCATCCTGATTTCCGTACCCTGACGTATTCTTATATGAGTTCTATGGGTCCTATTATTACTATTATAATTATTACTATTATTATTACTATTATTATTATTATTATTATTATTACTATTATTATTATTATTTATATTATTTATATTATTTTTATTATTATTGTAATTATAATCTAGTTATAATCTAATTATAATCTATAATCTCATTATAATCATAACCTAGTTATAATCTAATTATAATCTATAATCTAATTATTATTTTTATTATTATTATTATTTTTATTATTATTATTATTGTTATTATCATTATCATTATCATTATTATTATTTTTATTATTATTATTATTATTTTAAATTTAATTTTAAATTTATTTTAAATTACTTTTAAACGCACGATTTCTAAAGCGCCGTAACGCAGCCATGCCGCTACAAGGGCGCTTACAATGACACGATCAACCTCTAGAGAGGGTTAATGTGGGTCCCAGGTATATTCTGTCTGTCTAATAGGGTGACTCGCCATGAGATACTAGGATCACAGGCCTATCATTTTTTTCTCACATGCCCGCAACGATACAGTTGTCATTGTAAGCTCCATGGCCTTTCTAATCATCGCTCGTAAGGCTCCCGTTACGGCGCAACATTACACATCTCAGTTTAACCAACGCCGCCGCCTAACGAAAGAAGGACTAGTCAACCAGTCTCAACCTTACGGAATATGGGTCTCGCTTCAATGTGTTCTCCATTACTCTACGACGACCACCCCGCCAGATCCCGCTGAATGTGACCACTAATAATTACGTGCATTTGGTATAAGAGCGGATAATCTGAATATGCCATGTATCGTTTGGTTGTTAGCTTTAGTAATATTGATCGGCGTTGGCCTCTATGGAGGGAATCATACTTACGGCAATCTTCACTACGCATACGGACTGTCTGTCGTCGCAGTCATCTTAAATTTCGCCGCTGCTGCTTTAGCCATCTATTCATGGGCGATGAACGACGTCTTGTGGAAGCCAATCGCCTTTTCAACTGCAAAATAGGCCAATCGCCGTTTAAACTGATCAAATGTTCGTCGTCAAATTGTGCTGAACTGGTGTATTTTTTTTAACATAATTGAGAATTCATTACTTATCGATTCTATTTTATATTTCCAAGGTGCGTCAACGTAGAATATATAAATATATATTAATACGTAATAAATGATATATATATATGCGTCTCGTGAAATTATTATATATATATATAATATATATATATGTATATATATAGAGAGAGAGAGAGAAAGAGAGAGAGAGAGAGAGAGAGAGAGAGAGATTCACCGCAAAGAGTGAACGATAATTATCAATTATAGAATGATAACTATAGCCGTTAGAAACGTCTTTAAACAAACACACTATATACCTGAAACTATGCATGTTCAGGCGACTCCGTTTATGTCTTATTTACGGGTAAATAAACTGTAATTTTTAAATGTAGCCGTAGAAATATTTTGGTTCATCGCATATCTTCATTGCCTGATTAAAAGAGTCGCTCACACGATTATTTTCAGTTTATGCTTAACTATATTATACGTGTACCGAATTTCCGTGTAAAATGGAAACCGTAAACTCTAAACTTCTGTAGCGCCACTGCAAAGCCACGCGCAGGATAGTAGCTCATTCACGGGCACCTTACTAATAAAAAGGCCTATCGTTTATTTGGCCACGCGGGGGTTGGGAGCGTCTGTGAGTAGTCACACTTCATTGCGGCCAATTCAGATTAAAACTGTCCATCCTGCAAATAGACTGGTGAAGTATGCTGACGACACAGACCTACCTGTTGATTCCTGGTTCCACGAAAAACACGATTGAGAATGGACTAAACCATGATTGTGTCTGAGTAGGCTGCCAAATGCAGCCTACGACTAAATAAAAAAAGGACCCAAAAGATGATTACAAGACGTCCTCGGGGCTCTCTAAAGAATAGGTAGGATGGAAGATGATCTGTACACGTGGAGAGGACCCGTTGGAGACGCCGGGAATGTCAAGGGTCAAAAGTATGGTCATCAGGGGAGTCACCATGACTGAAAACCTCAGTTTTTAACCTGAAATAATTAGACAGGCAAGACAATCAATGTATGCCTTGCGCGTAGTGGTGGCGCATGGCCTCTCAGGACTAATGCTCTTTGATGTGGTGCCTTTAAAAACAGTGGTCCGCATGCTGTACGCAGCCCGGATCTGGTAAGGGCACATGGGGCAGCAGGAGCGTGCCCGCGTACAGTCAGTGATGAACAGATTGATACCTGCCAGATGACGTTCCTGCATTCGAACGCTTGACCTGGTTGGCCGATGCGGGTCTATTCAAAGCGGTACTGGAGAACCCAGGTCACGTGCTGCACCGGTTCCTTCCTCCGATAAAGGTGACGTCCTACAACCTACGCCCATATGATTGTGAAATACGAAGAAACACTGAAACGGCGTCGTCCTTCCTCGAGCAAATCCTCGAACAACAGGTCTTCACGATGTTTGATGGCAATTCTAATTGCACTTCGGTCAAGGAAACCATTAACCTGAGGAATCTTTCTGCCTCCGTCTATGTCGCTGCCTCTACCTCTGCCTATGTCACTGTAACTGTCTCTGTCTCTGCCTCTACCTCTGCCTCTGCCTCTGCCTCTGCCTCTATCTCTGTCTCTGCCTCTGCCTCTGCCTCTGCCTCTGCCTCTGCCTCTGTCTCTATCTCTGTCTCTGTCACTGCCTCTGTCTCTGTCTCTGTAACTGCCTCTGCCTCTTCATCTGCCTCTGTCTCTGTAACTGTCTCTGCCTCTTCCTCTGCCTCTATCTCTGTCTTGTCTCTGTCTCTGTCTCTGTCTGTGTCTCTGTCACTGCCTCTGTCTCTGTCTGAAACCAATAACGCTAGTTAATAAATTAGTTATTAAATAATACAATGGCGTCTTTGCGTGGTATACATTAGTCAGCGCTCTATTGTCTGCTGTCTTCTATTATTGCTCGTTCTTCTTCTCATTGTAATAATAATAGTAGCTATAATGACAAGTTTAAAAAATAATATTCTTACTTGACTCAGTTAACTGACAAGTCCGCTGTATAATAATAATAATAATAATAATAATAATAATAATAATAATAATAATAAGACTTAAAATAATAATAATAATATTGATAATAATAATAGTTAATAATAATAGTTAATAATAATATCATCTAAGCGCCTCCATCTTTGACACTGAAATACCCATATGTTCCTAATCACTCGACAAATTTATTTTGACTATTAATAATATTTCTATTGAACAATATATATATATATATATATATATATATAATCGTGATAATGAAAATGACAATAAAATAATAGATGGTCGTCTTCGAGTGAAATCTAGTGTCTGATATTCAGTTAAAGGCCACACTGTATATCGCCAAACAAATTGCTTTAAGGTTGGTAGGTTTATCCCCCTACCAGCCATTACTCTGGCCTATGTTATTCATACGCCTCAGTGATGTAGC
>OY365822.1:7143086-7150317 GCA_959347315.1 Bimastos eiseni | reverse complement strand
AGGCACTTGGATCCCCCTAAACTGCTTGAGGCATAATCTGACCGGACACAGATCTTATGGCTTGGTGGTCACCTCATTCTTGACAAGGTCAATACAGCATCTCTCCGTCTCAGGTTTTCCCCCATCCAATCTCCCTCTTCTGTGCGTGACTTGGCAGTTGTTTTGGTCCTATCCCAACTTTCAGTAATCAGGTCGTTTAGTTTTTAAAGCCTTCATTTACACTCTTTTCTTTAACTTGGCTTGCGTAAAGTTTGTAATGAATGGCACGTCGTTTCGTCGGTTCGTTGGAGATCTTTCAACTCTTTTTTCTCTATGTTCCCGTCGACCTACAGAGCTGAAATTTTGCAAACATGTCACGCTTGCATGACAATGCACTGTATCAAATTTTTACGGACATAACTTAAAAATTGAGAACACAATGAAAAAAAATGCAACAACATTAAATATCGTTTACGCACTCGAACGAGTCCTCCTTGACGAGCTTCACTCCAGCAAGTTTACATCATAAATGATTTCTTAATAAAATGGATCGATTGCACAATCTACCAGATTACCAAAAGTCAATAAGAGAGTGTCAGTATTTTAGTACACGGGTGGACTTCTCTGCTCACGCACAGACGCTCGTGCTTATATGATCGGCGCTATACAAATGTTTTAATGCGTTACATTGCATAGGTTACATTTCTGCAGCCCGTCCCTGGATGGCCACCTGCTCTCGAGTGCATCTTCGCTTGGCTGATCTTATCTGGTGCGCCTTATCAGAGGCTGAGCAGTGCCTAAACTTCCGCCGCCTCCTTCTGCTCCTCCTGCTCCTCCTCTCCTCATCCTGCTGCTCCTCCTGTTCTTCCTACTCCTGCTCCAGCCCTTGCTCCTCTTCCTCCTCTTCCTCAATCTGCTGTTCTTGCTTCTCTCCCTCTTCTTCTACATCCTCCACCTCCACCCCTTTCTCCTCTTCCTCCTCCTCCGCTCATCTTCCTCCTCTTTCCAGACTTTCCCCCCTCTTCCTCCTCTTTCCCCCCTCTTCCTCCTCTTTCCATCCTCTTCCTCCTCTTTCCCTCCTCGTACTCCTCCTCTCCTTTTCTACCTCATACTACTTCTTGGTTTCACTCTCATCCTGCTCCTTCTTCACATCCTCTTCTCGTGCCTTCCTTCACCCCTTCGCCTCCTTCCTTGCCCATCCTGCTCTTCCTCCACCTCTTCCTCATTTTCCTGCTCTTCCTCCACCTCCTAATTCTTCCCTCCTCCTCCTCCCCATACGCTCATTTATTCTGATCCAGATATCACTTTCCGTCCGACAGCCTTAGCACTCCGTTCCCTCTCTTCTTTTGTATGAGTCGCATCCTCCGATCTGCATCAAGACCAGCAAATCGTTGCTGGAGAAGGAGGAGGAGGAGGAAGAGGACGAGGAGGTGGAAGAGGACGAGGAGCAGGAGGAGGAGAAAGACGTAGAGAAGGAGAAGGAGGAGGAGGAGAAAGATGTAGAGAAGGAGAAGGAGGAAGAGGTGAAGAAGTAGGAGAAGGAAGAAGAGGAGGAGGAAGAGGGGAGGAGGAAGAAGAAGAGGAGGAGGAAGAAGAGGGGAAGAAGAGGAGGGGGAAGATGAGGAGGAGGGAAAATAAGAGGAGAAGGATGAGGAGGCCAGTGCAATGAACGTTCCATACAAAACCACCGTCCCACCCCCAGTCCATATGTTATCTTAATGCCCAGTTGCACCAGACATTGATGTGAACCGCCGATTACATGCCCCGTGTAAGACCAGATGAGATCAAATCCGATTAGATCAGGTTGGACCAGATTAATCATTTATTGTATTGAAATGAAGCATTTATATAGCGCTCCTTCAAGATTTCTACTCAGAGGCATTCTCTGTGCTGGCCTCAGTGATGTCAAATGTCAAAGGGTGCAAGTAAAATTACATCTATTAGCACAACTGTGCACAGTAAGCTGAAGAGAGTCATTAGTGGTGGGCCCACGCATGAGCGTAGAACCATCCAACGGGATTCACGTCGACAGCTGACAGATGGCTGCGATGTTCGGAGTCTCTGGGCCAAGTTGCGTATTGTATTTTTCGATTAAATTGCCATTTATTGGAATGAACTTAAGTAGACTTGAATGGACCATAGACTGCACTGGCTCAGATTAGATTATATTTCAAGAATAGTTTCTGTTTATGTGAACATCCGAAATTCCTCGTAGCTGCATCACGCCGACCAGCTCAATTTCAGGCGCTATATCAATCAAGGCTGTAAGGGCAGAGGTCGTCGGGTCAGTCCATGTGTTGTACGGGAGAGGGGAGATGCAATAGGTTAGGATGGATTGGTTAGATAAAATCAGATTGAATTATTTGTATTTTATTTGATTGAATTGGATTATTTTAGCCTTGATTAGATGATATACTATCAGATTGGATTTACAAGATGAGATAATCTATATAAATAAAGACAAGACTCTGTGTGTGTGTCTGTCCGGCTACGAATTTGCATAGTTTTAGAGCTATTGACTCGAAACCTTCGCTGTTGGCTCGGGTAAGACCTGGGACACCAAGTAAAGGGGTTGGTGAACCCACCGGTCGCCGTCTTCCTGCTTTTCGGGGCCAATAACCTGTGTCAACCCGTGCAACGCAGAGTTCCCCAGCTAGTTATATTCTAGAGGCTTAACTAGGATTCGATTATATTATCTGGGGTAGACAGGACTCTATTATAATAGATTTGATTTGCCTAGAATCAATTAGCTTATATAAGATTAGATTACTTCATATTAAATTCGATTTGATTATATACTGGTTCTGACTTACTTATCGGATTCGGACAAAGGAATTTGATGACTGGTCGCACAGCGAATGTTTGTTGATGCCAGACAACATCATTTTAGATCTGTTGGTCGCATTAGTGTCTGCTTTTAACAGACATTGATATTAAGATTGTGCCATTGCTTATCTGTGCTCTATCTGTCTGTCTCTCTGTCTTTGTCTCTGTCGATCTTTTTTACTTACTTGTCTGCTGACTTAGTATGGATGAAGTATGAAGACATCAAATGTCGCGCATTAACAAAAGTTCTTAATAATCTGATTAATTTCTTTATTACCTGCCTAG
Source organism: Bimastos eiseni (assembly GCA_959347315.1). Classification (NCBI taxonomy): domain Eukaryota; kingdom Metazoa; phylum Annelida; class Clitellata; order Crassiclitellata; family Lumbricidae; genus Bimastos; species Bimastos eiseni. The sequence goes on along the minus strand of OY365822.1, from coordinate 7,147,227 downwards.
CTAGGTGTCTGTTTGACAGTGTCTGTATATGTTGGCCTTAGTATGTCTGTCTGTCTGTCTATGCACCTGTTGGAGCGTCTAGGTATGCCTAATTTTCTTACTCTTTGTCTCCGGGCTCTGTCTATTTCAGTCTGTCTATCTGTCTCTGTCTCTTTCTCTGTCTCTGTCTCTCCCTCCTCTCTCTATTTTGCTCACTCACACAAACACTCTCTCTGTCTCCGTCTCCGTCTCCGTCTCCGTCTCCGTCTCTGTCTCTGTCTCTGTCTCTGTCTCTGTCTCTGTCTCTGTCTCTGTCTCTGTCTCTGTCTCTGTCTCTGTCTGTCTGTCTTGTATGTCTGTCTCTTTCTATTGATATCTCTCTCTCTCCTTTTGACTCTGAGCCATTAAGCCATTACATGATCTCTGCGCTGTTTAGTTCCTTCGGCCAGTCACGGATGCTGATACGATGGATGCCGCCGGACCCGGCTACTGCAGCAGAGTACAGCACCAAGTTCATTCCCCGTGATGCCAATACCAGTCCTGTCGCTACGCTGCAGAAGGTGGTTTAGCATCTTCGTTGTCGGTTACCAAGACATCGCGTTAAGCAAGCATATCTCATCTTGTGCAATCAAGCAATCGTGGGAGAATGCCAACTCTTGAATATTCCGTAACATCTCGTAAACGAACATGAAATAGTCGCGAAGGACTGAGCGGCGCATTGCAATTCGCCACGATTTAGTGCCGACAACTTCTTCCACCATTTTGAACATCAACAGAACGTTGCACGAGTATTATCGGCTGATACTGTACCATGTAGGATTTGCGACCGGATTATTACTACTGTGTTTTTGGAAAGCTGAATGCGATGGTAAACAGTTACTGATATTAACACGGAAGGAGCGTCATATAGTAACTGTAATAGTTGTTTCAGATCAACGACACTATGAGATAACAACTACCATTAACGTCGCCCTCCTCCTTAATCCAGGCTTTGGACTGGTATAGCTGGAGTGGCGGAGTTTCATATTGTAGTGAAAGCGGACTGATTTATTTAGAATTTTTACGCTGTTACCCGGTGTACATTGAAAGCGCCACAGGGTAGGCCTATCAACTAGAGGCCGATTTGGTGTTGAGGCGAGTTACTATAGAACAGAAATTCTGTCTGGGTTAGTCTTCGTCGGCTTTTGCGGTCAGAGAACTGAAATAATGAAAGTACTATTTGTGTCAATGGGTATGATTATGATTAAAAATAAACATCATTGAAGACAACAAGATTTCCGGTTGGGCATATGTGTATGCACCAAAACATCTTGTTGCTAGATTTAATATTCCACGATGGAATGTTGATAGCTCGGAAGATGTGAATACCAACCTCGCGTCTGTTTCATTGCGTGCCAGGGTTTATCGCAGGAGAATTGAAATTCATTTTGAAGACCTGGCGAGATTCCAACTAAACGTTGACGACGTATTTGTGGTCTTTCCTCGTTAACGCGCTTCCTTTTAAGCGACGTCGTTCAATGAACGTTCCCTTGCAGGGACCTCTGTCTAAAAGTCTTGACTGGGAACCCAAAGTGTCTCAGACCGTGCACTTAAGTAACTGATTAGGTAGTTGCAGTTAAACAACACTGTGCAATAGCTATGATCATTAGCGTTGCCCTCCTCCTTTATCCAGACGTGAGACTGACATTGGGAAAACGTTAACGGGAAACCAATGCAGACTATTATAAAGCTCGTCGTCAGATCATTAAACGACGTCATTCTGTTATCTTTCTCCGATGCTTAAAAACGTTTAAAACGCCTTTTTAACGACGTACGTCTTTCACATAATCTTTCCGCTGCTGACGCTTACTCGAACGTCGCAATATGCCGCTGGACACGACCATTGGGAAAGAATTTCGGGCCAGGGATGGTATGCAGTCGTTCCGATTGTTCATGGGATCATCCCTGGACAGTTACAAGAGGTAAATCAATTTTCATTATTTTGGCTTTGGCCACGCTACTTACTGTTTGTCGGCAATATTTAGAATCACATTATTTTGTTATCGTAAAGGTTTGCTGGCAGGGTTGTCAGTCACTAAGCTTGAAGTCACCATGAGTAGGTCTGAGAAGCCCTAGTGAGAGTAAGGCCTATTAAAGCCTAGGTGTTGTGGGTTGATCTATATACTGGGAATTGCTTCCTTGCATCGTGAAGGACTAAACTAATGGTTGGTTTCTCTCCATCTGTTTCTCGCTCTCTTTCTTTTCCCCGGGGTTTCCGAGCTGAGAGCGCCTCCAATTAGTTTTTCTGCGAGAGGCGTTATATAAATCTAAAGATACAATACGATGCGTTCATTGGGTACGCCACCGTTTTGTACAGAGCGTTAAAGCGGCATCGTGTACTTAATTTTGGCAAAGTCTGGGCACCAACCGTGTTTTAACGAGTGAATGAGAATTGTTTGGATGTGTCTCTGCTGCTGTTGTTGCGTGCGTGGATGGACATGCGATTGGTCCGGACTATAGCCAAATCCTCTTTTCCATCCTCGTTGAAACAGAAATGTGGAGGATGAGGAGTTGACTGGATTTACGACGGATTTAGATCCATAGATATACGGAAAGACGTTTGTGCATTACTGAAAAGATGGATGGATGAATTATTAGATGGATGAGTGAGTGGGTTGATGGATGGATGGATGGATGGATGTATGAATTATTAGATAGATGAGTGAGTGGGTTGATGTATGTATGGATGGATGGATGTATGTATGTATGTATGTATGGATGGATGGATGGATGGATGGATGGACGGACGGACGGACGGACGGACGGACGGACGGACGGACGGACGGACGGACGGACGGACGGACGGACGGACGGACGGACGGACGGACGGACGGACGGACGGACGGACGGACGGACGGACGGACGGACGGACGGACGGACGGACGGACGGACGGACGGACGGACGGACGGACGGACGGACGGACGGACGGACGGACGGACGGACGGACGGACGGACGGACGGACGGACGGACGGACGGACGGACGGACGGACGGACGGACGGACGGACGGACGGACGGACGGACGGACGGACGGACGGACGGACGGACGGACGGACGGACGGACGGACGGACGGACGGACGGACGGACGGACGGATGGATGGATGGATGGATGGATGAAGGGGTGGATGGATGGATGGATAAATGGATGGAGTGATTGATTAGGCGGACGTACAGTCAAGTAAGTTGTAATATCGCAATCGTAAAATTCAAACGTCTAAAGCGAAAATCCGAGCACAGGGCAGCGACTTATTCACGAGCGCTATGCCAAACAGACAGATTTTAATCAGAAGTCGGGTAGGTGTAGTCACGGGAAGATGTATGCTGGAGAAAGTATACTGGAGAAATCTCTGCCAAGATGTGAACAAACATGTATTCATAAAAAGCGGAGACGTTAAGTAGAAGTGAGACTGCCTGCAACACGGAGACATACAGCAGGCACAGAAAGGCAGACACGTAGACGTACACAAGAGAGAGACAGGAAGCCAGCGCAGTTGACGGATGACCACCAGCATTCAAGTGGGATTGATCCTTCTCACAAGTGGCCACTTAAAGGGTCCGACATAACACTGACCAACGGAGGCTGCAGGACAATGCGAACGACGGCGATTCATAAAATGGAGATTTAGATAGCCAGAGGCTGATAAACAGACATCACGGACAGACAGACAGACAGACAGATTGACAGACAGATAGACTGACGGACAGACAGACAGACCGACAGACAGATTGACAGACAGATAGACTGACGGACAGACAGACAGACCGACATATTGACAGACAGATAGACTGACGGACAGACAGACAGACAGACAGACAGATTGACAGACAGATAGACTGACCGACAGACAGACAGACCGACATATTGACAGACCGACAGATTGGCTGACGGACAGACAGACTGATGGACGGACAGACAGACTGACAGATTGACAGACAGATTAACAGACAGATCGACAGACTGACGGACAGACTGACTAACGGACAAGCAAACAGACTGAGGGACGATGACGGTGACGGTGACGATGATGATGTGTCATTATGTCGTAGTCATTACCACCGTCATCGTGATCATAATCATCGTTATCATCCCAACTAACACTTTCTTCTTCTCCTTCCTCTTCT
>OY365822.1:7133086-7135586 GCA_959347315.1 Bimastos eiseni | reverse complement strand
TGCATGTACATAGCACATTTTCTACTCTATGATAGAAAGGTGAATATGAAAATAGTAATGTTTACTTCGAGGAATGGACTATGTAGTATACATGACTTGTTTTTGCATATTTATGACCAAGGTTTTCGAATGTACCCAAGTATCGGGTGTTCGTATAAACACGATGCTACCAAAGGTATGCTTTCTTATAAGTGCACCCAGATCGACTGTTCACCTTGGCGAATCAATAAAAACACGATTTTATTCGTGATCAATATCACTCTTTGAGTTCCATCTTTTTTCATCGGACTCCAGCTGTGTGGGTTGGCAGCTTGTCCGGATTCCAGCTATCGATTTGCACGCAGCTTCGATTGAACGATGAGGTCAATGTTGCTCGGTTGGTGAAGGTGAGAGAAGTGAACCATTCATTGTGCTGCATAAAATACTAAATTTTCATCTGCTCGAGCGTTCTATTACCAATTAGCCACCGTGTCCCACAATCTGCTGCCACTATATCATCTGCGCTCCATGCCCTTGGTGTGGGAAGTGTTAACATGACATTCCGGTTAGTTCTTAATTTCGAGAGCAAGATTCAACTAAACTCAGAAACATACTCTGATGGGTTGCAATCAATTAGGTAGGGGATTACTTAGTCGTGACAACTAACAAAAGTTTGTTTCTTTGAGGATCATTTTCTGCCTTGTATAAAAGATGTTAACACCTGCTTATAGGAAGACATTCAGTAAGCGACTTACTTCAATGGCGTCAACTCCAATTGTCTCAATTAAGAAGGTGCTCTTTGGTAAACACCATGATACTAATTAAAGCTAACCAAGTGTTTTTCCGTCACCCAAAGCACATTTTTCCATTCAAACGACTTGTTTGCCAACTACACCAAGCTCTGTCCCTTCAAAAACTATAGTCGGTTTTCTGTTAAATGTATTTTTTCGAGTCAGAAAACTTTTCCTGGTAAACACCTTTACGAACAGCTACAAAAACTAGTCTCATTGTAGTCATTGACCTGCGTTTGAAATAAGGAATCGGTCTTTTCTGTACGAATCTGTTGACTAATATCTTCAGAAACGTCAATCTCGAAGACGTCATGTCTTAGCCACAGACTTCCGCTTTGATAAGAGTCTCAATGATTTCTGTCCTTCCTGTAGATATTCCCAACCGTTCGCTGCTTTTGACCAGCTCTGTCGGCTTTCTTTCTATCGCGGTCATCATTTATTAAGCTCATTTTTTCACTGGACACGACCGTTCGCCGTCCCAGTTGTCTGCCAGTGATTATGCGACGGGTTTTAATCCTCGCCGGGGATTACAAAGACCAGTGGATGTATGTCCGACTGGCAACGTGCGTATACATTTTTGGGAGGCATTGAGTGTCTGAAAGTGGCAGGCACCTTTGCTGTGGTGTGTGGTCGGAAAGATGACGGACACAATATGTCTGGTGACGAAACAGACGATCGACGTTATCGCCGGAAATGGATGTTTTGCATACATCTAGGAAAACTGTTGAGCACCATCGAAGGATGCGTTCTTTAAGCAATTGCCAAATTTCTTTTTTTCGGGTACTTGATTACATCCATACATACATAGATTTATGTATTCATGCATACATACACACATACATATATTCATATATACATGTATGCTTATATACATGCATAATTGTATATGTACGCACGTACATATATGCCGTACATATATATGAACAGATACACACACACACACACAAACACACACACACGCAGTCTCGTATATATACATGCATATATGCATTACATAAATGCATTCTAACGTACATTCAAACTTACATACATACACGCATGTGAAAAAACTTAGTCTCTGAGCGTTGTTGGCTAGTATCAACAGTGTCTGGTATCATCAGACAGTCCATCTAATAGGGGGGGGGGGCGTTCAATGGGTGGGTGTCCCTGCGTTGAATAGATTCGTCTGAGGATTAATGGGGGCGTAGGACCCTCGATGACACCCTGGCTGGCGATACGCAAAACCCGTAGACAATTATTCGATATTCCCGGTGACATATTGAACTCTGGAGACGTTCGAAGATCATAAATAATCACTTTTTGTGTTGATTCAACGAGAGAAGTTGGGTATGAGTCGCCCTTTGTCCTCAGTTTTAAAAGCAGTTAACAACTCGTCACTTTAATATTATAACACTGATATCCAGACTCATTTCTGACTTTGTAAGTCAGTTTCATCCAGCCGTCCTTCCATCCATCTACCCATTCAACCAGCCATCCATCCATCCATCCACCCATCTCTATATCCATCCATTCATCCATACATACATACATTAAACCAAAGCATCCATCCGTTGACCCGACCCATGCCATTCCCACACTATTCCCGCCTACCCACCTACCTACCCAATAGCCTATCTACCTATCGTCTTTCTTTTCTCTGTGGTCTGTCCATTCATCCAGTAACTCTTTAATTCTTCCTTTCTTTCAGTTCGGTAAACCTCACGCAGAATCGTTCACAGACATCCTCTGCG
>OY365822.1:7100586-7128086 GCA_959347315.1 Bimastos eiseni | reverse complement strand
TTTCAATTGCTATCGTTTGCTCCTACTGCTTCAGGTATCTGTTCATGCCTTCTGCGATTTGATAGTTTGAATTGAATAGACGAATAAGACTAATTAATATTATTATAGTTAATAATAATAATAATAATATTAATATCATTATTATTATTGTTATATTTAAAAAATTCTTATTAGTATTATTGTTATTATCCAATATTCGTTTCGACAATCGGTTATGTCCAAAAACCGCCGTTCATTCATTCACTACGAAAGAATTTGTATAGCGCCTCTGCAAATGTAACTACTCAGAAGAACTCCCGTCTCCATCGCAGCCAAAATGATCGGACACATTCACGTATAATTGAGGCGTCCATCCTCCAGTTTCTCGTCCGCACTTCCGGTTCAATGGAGCGTTCCGGTCGTTATGTCTAGCCTCCTTTGCACCGGACTCCCAGGGTACGCGACCCGTGGCCCCCCTAAAAGACGCCCTTCCGAACGGACCCCCTTCGACGCAACCGGACGGACGGTTGACGGGAGTGATTGGCGAAGGACATCCATACATTACACACGCGTTTAGCACAAACTGGGATTCCGGGCGCGTCAATGTTTTAGCGGAGGACCCCCCCCCCCCCAGCAGCGACATCAATACTGACAAAGTCAAGCCCGCACACTCGTGTACAAGCGTACGCACACACGAGTGCACGCGGCGGACGAGGGAGCTGCTGCAACTGCTGCTGCTGCTGCTGTTGCTGAAGCGATGGCTATGATGGCTAAGCGGATTTGCGTGCGTTGGCCATGCGGTGGACTTTCCCCCGTCCTGGCTGGATAGCGCGTCGTCGCCTTCATCTCGCTTGTAGAATCCGGATATTATATGTGGCGGAGATTACTCGTTGTGTTCTGACGTCGACGACGACGATTCACTGGATCTATGACTGACGACGACGTCACCGGAAGACTCTACTGAACGATTCGCGCACATAGGTAAAAAGGGGCTTTTCCGGAATGACCAGGGTACGCGTTGTCGTGTGTGTCATCGCCGGGGGCTATTGCGTTGGTGGCGCTGTCCCCTTCTTAGGTATCTGCCAGGCTGCCCACTGTCCATCGGTTGGTTGGTTGGTCCGTGGAGCTGTACAGGATGAGCGTCTGCGTGGCGAATTACTGCTTCGGGTGGTCGTCGGTCTGTATTGACTGGAGCGATCGGTTGTTTGGGCGGCGGTCGGTGGCTTGTCGATTGGTGTGTGTGTGTGCGCGCGCGCTTAAAAGAGAGAGAGAGAGGGAAGGAGGGAAGGATGAATGGATGGATGGATGGATGGATTGACAGATGGGTGGATTAATGGATGGATGGATGGATGGATGGATGGATATATATGTATATATATTGTATATTGAGACAGATACAGAGATATGCAGAGATAGGGAATTAGAGAGACAGAGAGAGCCAGACAGAGTGACAGACAGACTCTGTCTCTTTCTCTGAGAGAGACAGAGACAGATGGAGGCAAAGAGACAGGGAGGCAGATAAACAGACATACTGGACGCGAGAGGGAGGTAGGAAATTAGCTGTCGTCAGTCCAGTTTGTCCCGTTGTTTTTCCTCTGTTGCCTCTGAGGGATGGGGCGCTTTCAGGCGGAAATGGTCATATAACTGTAATGGCTCAATTTCGTCTAATGAAAGTTGAGTTGGGTTACAGATAATAATTCACTGGCGACGGCCAACCTGATCGTCGGATGTGGCGTTTGCCGTCTTTCTTATTTTCTTTAACCTTACCCAACTTACTTCCTCTACATCTTCTAATCATTCATTCATTCATTTTCATTTCGAAATTTTATACAGCGCTCCTTCAGGAAACCTACTCAGAGTCGATAATCAATATAGCCAACTCTGGTTGAACATATAGTTATTAAGTGTCATTATTATGAGCACCGGTCATAGTTTTCAAATGCTTCTAGTTGTAAGCGCAAGAAATCAGGATTCATCTTCAAGACTTCAACCAACTCTTTCATTCATTGTCAGCACAGAATCGACTGAATATTTTTCTCGTTCACTCTGACTTTAACATCATATGTAGGCTAGCTCAGATTGCGCATCTGAGTAGATATCTTGAAGAGGCGCTATATAAATGTTCGATTACATTACATTACATATCTTACACGCTTCAGATGGACAATCTCAGCAGGCTAGGTTTCTTGCCGAACTCGAAGCGCGTACGCCTGTCCGGCCATTGAATTATGCAAGACAGACACCTGTTCAGCTCGGCGCATCTACACATGTCGAAAATACACGCTCAGCTTATACACATTATATATTTATATATACATTAGCAGCAGATATGTGTCATACAGCAGTTGTAAGGCTAAACAAGCTCCTGGGCAAACCATTGAAAAGGAACCGTAAAGCTGTCGACTATAATGGCTCGAGTCTTTAGGAGAGGAATTGGGTTTCTTCTTGTCTGACGCTCGATTAGGTTTTTCACGCTGGTGGAGGGTTAAACATGATTTAGCTAATCCTAAGTAGGACACTTAGATGGGAATTATGCGTGCCATTTTGGGTACTTAAGCAGACGTATGGTTGGGTAGATCTTTGGCTTGGAAATGAGGCCAATGAGAATAAAATAAATTTATTTTGGTAACCTACCAAAAACAGCATATAGGACTTAAATCGAATAACTCGTTCGGCTACACGAGAGACTGGAAGGGTCTTATGGCCCCGCTAAGGAGGGCTCTTTATGGTAGCATTAGCAATGCAATCTGACAAAGAAAACCAATTTCTAGATGATCTCTTCAATGGTCCAAATAAATTGTTCTAAGAGCAGAAACATTAGTCTTAACCAAAGTCTCAACCAAAGACTTAGGAGGATAATACTTGCTCTTCTTGAGTGTTTATGCATCGCAGGGTATATTACTGACTTGGAACTAGAATATACTGAAAGCGATAATTCGTGCCCTTTTGTCTGTTTATGCAGATGCATGGCAGGGTAGTTTTCCGGTTTAGAAATTTGAATCTGGCATGCTTTAGAATTAGAAGATAATGTTGCTAGAACTAGAAGATCAATGCTTTGGAAATTGGCTTTGCACTGATATATATATATGCATATATATACATATATATATGTGCGTGTGTGTGTGCGCTGTGTGTGTGCGTGCGTGTGAGTGTTTGTATATATGGATATATTTTATATATTTAAATTACATCAGTCAATACAGTTCTATTACACCATGTAATACACCTAACATGTAAATAACGCTAGCAATGCTCCTACACATCGAGCGTATATTTAGACATTCTGGAGCCACGGTAGTTTGAAAGTCCTTAGAATGGTTTTAATTCCTGGGAGGTATACATGTTATGCATTACTGGCAGTTACCTGACTGCTTTTGTCGGCCGGTGTTAATTCTGCCTGAACCGGGTGACAGCGTAACGAATAATGATATTCTGGAATGCGCTTTGTGTAGCGGGAGAGTCCCTTGCACAGAGAATATGAAATGATTGGGTTGGACATCCCGCCGGGCAAGCTGCAAGTAGCCAGGGTCTCTCAGCTGCTGCTGCTTTGTACTCCACGCCGTGGCTGATGGCATGTTGGGGATCTCTATGTTAAGGTCTACTCCACTGGGACCTCCATCCTGCTGTGCTTTAGTCAAGCCCAGTGATAATTGCTGCTGTCTAGGAAGAAGGAATCGATAGGATTGACTTGCTGTCAGACTTTGTTTCACCAATAAGCATTGCCACCTTTGTGTATTTACGGGAGCATAAGGAAATAGTAAGATTTGGGTGTGGCCGTAATGGAATAGCAAAGCTTTTAGGAAGATTGGAAACATTGTTGAAACATCCGGTTTCTTGAACGTCACGCTAGCTTTGTATCAGTTTAGACGATTGTTTCATTAATATTGATATCAGTATCATATGCATGTTGCAAGAGTTTTATACTTTGTATATGGCAAATAATATTTATTGATTAAAACGTAAATGTTTTTACTTACATATTAACGTTACTTTTCCATGCACTATTGTATTAATACTGTATCATCAGCATGGAAGGAGGAGCAGGGAAAGGCCAGTGAAACCTGGAGGAGTTTAGACAAGACTTAAAGGAGATGGGAATCGACTGGAAGGACGCGGAAGAGACTGCTAAGGATCGTACGGGATGGAAAGCTCTTATTGGCCAACGTTCCATGAGAAGCGAGAGGATCTAAGTCCATGTCTAAGAGCCCGTCTCATCAGCCTCATGTTACTAATGATGTTATTAGTATTATTATTTCAGTTGGGGAAGACGACCTTTGTTCAAAATGACCCAAAGAGTTATAACCTTATTAATATCTATTTCATAGAATTTGTTAAACTCATTCCGTGAAAAAACTTCCTTCAAGTGTTCTGCTGTAGTGTATATAATGATAAATACCATATACATATATATATATGTATATATACATACATATTTATATATATATATATATACATATATATATATATATTATGAGTGGCCAAAGTTCCAAAGAAAACATATCTGGCGATAGGCTACGGTTGTATTAAAATGGTGCGTGTGCTGTTCCACTGTGTTACATTATATTTGTCTAGTTTCCACACGACTCGGATGTCTACTTAACCCAGACATTACTTCGATAAATGATATTTATGCCTCGGCTGGTATACGTCGTGTAGGTCTTAATGTATAAATATGCGTATGATTTAAAATTCATTTCCTTGACATCTCTGACGAACACCAAGTGTAACAGAGGAAGATAATCTGACCTGTAGTCCCACTGGCGCCACTTTAACTGATAGATGGGGGGGGGGATAATTATGGAGATTTATTCCGCCTGACATTTCTGTTACGTGCATAGAATACCTTCATTAGAGTGACGTCATCTAGGAAGGCGTAACGGATGAGTTCATTTTGAACAGGTAACGCGTGGAGACTATTAATAGACCATACCGTAGTTGAACTTTGACCTATGACATAATCAACCATCTGGGACCTTGATTATCGTCATGTATCGGACGCAATAGCCATTGGTCTACGAGGCTCTGCAGTCTATAATGCGGGACGCTGTCTTCGGTTTGAGCCTGTACTAAATACTGAGCAGTCAAATTAGCACAATGATTATTAACGGCACGCCATACGACGACATTCAAGGTACAATTTGTTGATATCGTTCGCACTGTGAGAAGTAACACGTTTGGATATGATGCTGAATGCTATAGAGTCTACCAACGACGATGTCCGTTCATAATCAGATCGATCTGACATATTACTGAGGCAGGTAGTGGACAAACCGTGTTGAGTTATCGGATTCTACATATGCATATAAGGGTGAACATATTCATAAAAGGTGCTAAAGTGAGAGGACCTGCTATCTGCAAGTGGTAGGATTAGGCGTCAAATTCTTGGAGGAATGACCTAACATTACAAGTGTTTAAGGCGGTTCAGGCTGCGTTAAAACAGCTGCAGTTTGACCTGGAACATGCTTTTAATCGTCCATTTTCCCTATAGATTCCTCTTAAAAGCTGCAACGGTGTTAGCGGAGAAAACAGAACTATCATCCAAACCATTCCAAATGTTGTCATCACGTTGACCTGCCTGATCTAGATGACGGGACTTTGGGATTAGCCCATTGGGGGAGGCCATCTGGTACAAGTTCAACGATTTCCCGACCAGTCCTCAGTCTTAATATTTCGGATCTGTAGCGAATAATTATCAGCGCACAAGATCTATCGATCGGTCTCTTTAGATCTTGATTTGAGACGTCTCTTGTCAAGATAATCGGATTTTATTGACGAACGAATTCTTTATATTTATCGTCTCTCGGTTGATATCGGAGGAGACTGATGCAATGGAGCGTAAGCAAATGAAATGTAAACTGTGGGTACGTAGCTTTGCATCAAGTGTCTTCTATACATTAATGCATAGAAATTCTGCTGTGGGATGTTTGATAGGGCCTACTACTGTTGTTATTATTATGTTAGGGTAGAAAAGATTTGGTTAGGCTAGGTTAGGTTAGGTTGGGTTATGTTAGGTTCGATTAGGTTACACTATAATAGATTACATTAGAATAGAATACATTAGAATCGAATACATTAGAATAGATTATAGTAGAATAGACTACATTAGAAAAGAATATATTAGAATAGATTATAGTAGAATAGATTACATTAGAAAAGAATACATTAGAATAGATTACATTAGAATGGAATGCATTAGAATAGAACACACTAGAGTAGATTTACATTAGAATAGATTACATTAGAATAGAATACATTAGAATAGATTACATTAGAATGGAATACATTAGAATAGAATACATTAGAATAGATTACAGTGGAATGGATTACATTAGAATAGAATAGATTAGATTAGATTAGGTTGACTTCGATTCAATTGGGTTGGGATTGTTTGGGTTTGATTTCGATTTGATTTTGATTTGATTTCGATTTGATTTAATTAAATTACTGGAAGGACATCCTCCTATACTGCCCTGTACAGTTCTATTGGCAAAGCATGGTAATCTTGAATGTGTCCATTCAACAGCGTCTGCCTGTTTACACTGCACAAGCTGTCTGCGTTTGTCAGACACTTGTGTCCTTGAAGGACATCAGCCTAGCCAATCGAATTATCCCACTTTCGGGCCACATGACAGTACACAAGAAACACAAGTGGACAATCTCGTTGACGGCTCGGTCCTTGTCAGGGTATAGACTAGAGGGCAGTTACTGTAGAGTGGCAATGGTAGAAAATGGATGTGTTAAAGCCGGGGTCTTTTATTTAAGCACCAATCGATATGCATGATTAGTACTGTTGTTGCTGTTGGTTAATGACGCTGTGTCACCCTCCTCTTTTATCTGGGTTTGGGACGGGCACTACCATAGGTAGGGCAGTGGGAGTGTTATTGACATACTTAGTAGATCTGTGTGAATTAATGTCTATTGAGACGGGGTGGATATAGTGTGGGTGGTCGTGCGATTGACCCCCGGGGTTCATACTTTCGGTCTGAGAGAAAACACATACATTTCACATTTATCCCCAAAACTCCATTCCTTTTAAAAAAGCGAACGTTGTAGCTCTCCCAGGGTGTCCCTCCCAGGGTCCCTCAACCACGGCCAACGGACGAGTGGGGTGCGTGTGGCCTGGGCAGCCTGGCAGTCAGAGTGACCCCATGGTTGGTCTCTTCAGAAGTGGACGCGGAGTCGTGGACATAAGAGGCAGCTTCGTTGGAGATGCTTTGCCAGCAAGATGATAGCATCAAAGAGCGAGCGCAGCTTCTTTGATGCCAGGGAGTCTGGTGGCTGTTCGGGTGCCGCGGTGCCTGCTGCTGCTGCTGCTGCCAACGACGCCATGCCCAAGGGGTCGTGGAAGGGTGGAGGAGGGCGGATTCGTAGGTGGCGGTCAAGAATGGCGTTCTGGAGTCTTGGAAGGTAAATAATGATTCATGGTTTTATCACCTGTTGGTGGCGGCGGTGATGAGGATGGTGGTGGTGGTGATTATATGGTGATTGAGGTGGTTGTGGTGGTGATGGATGCTTATCGACGTCGCTGGGGTGGTAGAGGTGTTGATGGTGGTGTATGTATGCATGTATGTGTGTATGTATGTATGTATGTATGTATGTATGTATGTATGTATGTATGTATGTATGTATGTATGTATATATGTTGTGTATGTATGTATTGTATATATGTACGTACGCACGCACGCACATACGTACGTACGTACAAATGTTTGTATGTATGTATGAGTCTATGTATATATATTATTATATCTGTATTTACTAATGTATGTATTTATGTATGTAAATATGTTTTTATGCATGAATGTATTTATGATTGTATATATATATATATATGTATGGATGTATATATGTATGTATGTATGTATGTATTTATGTATGTATGTATTTATGTATGTTGATTGTATGTATATATGTATGTATGTATGTATGTATGTATGTATGAATGTATATATTTAGGTACCCATGTATTTATTCGTCTGTATTTCTTTGTGTTCATGTGAATGTATGTGCGCATGTATCTGTGAGTGTGTCTGGGTGGTGCTGGTGTAATAGATGTACTGGATAAACAGACGTGTCTATAAATAGCCTTTCTTCCATGCGCTGTGCATATGTATTCTGACATTGGTCCCGCAAGTAAGTAAGAGCATCCTTCGACCAAACAACTGCTGACCTTTTTGGTGCACCGTCAATATAGCACGTGAAGGTATTACCACGCAGTTGGAACGGCGTATCATCGAAGGCGTTCTGTTTATTCGGTTTAGCGAGAGAGTGAAATGTTTCAGATGATCTTCTTCGTTTGTCGTGGTCATGTATACCGTTGCGTTTCGACTGGCATTCGACAGAGCAAACAACACTGTTTAGTTTTAATTCGATAGATGACGGGTCTGTTTGCGAGGTTCATTTCGCCAGCAGATTGGTTTTTATGCGTGTATATGAGATGTATGTATGCACGTGTGTATGTTAGTGTGTGCGCGTGCACGTACGCACGCACGCACGCACGCATGTGTGTGTGTGTGTTTTGTATGTAGCTATGCAGGTTTGTATGTATGTCATGTGAATGTGTGCATTATGTTGTATCTAAGAATGTATATATGTATACTTATAAATGTTTATATGCATACGTGTATGTAAGTATATCTATATATGTGTGTTGTCTGTGTGTGTGTGTGTGTGTAGGTGCGTGTACGTGTGTTTGCCTGTACGTATATGTGTGTATGCATTGAATTCTGGAGCGTATGTATAGACGATTGCATAAACCTGTATGTTTTCGTCTGTGTCTTGAAACATGTATATGACTGTATGCATATCTGAGTGCCAGTCCATTTTCACTGTCTGTTTGTATGTATGTGCAAGTGTCCTCTTGCGTGCCTCCGTATCTGTCAGCCTACTTGCTTGCGTTCGGAAAAGCCGTCAATTATTAAGTGGCCATATCAACATGGTTTTGTCTTTCGGTGCCGATGGATGAATACAGACGTGTATGAATGTGTAATGTTCGTATTTCCATAAATATTCCTAATGTCATGAATTTTTTTAGCTGTAAATGTTACCTTAGATGTAAATGTTACCTTAGCTGTAAATGTTACCTTAGCTGTAAATGTTCCTATTGTCATAAATGTTTTTATTGCCGATAATGTATACGAACAAGGGAAGAATGAACGTACACAGGCAGACAGACAGACAGACAGACAGACAGACAGACAGACAGACAGACAGACAGACATCCCTTTCTACTTCGTGTTCCTCCTCCTGGTCATCTATTTATTCTCGTGTTTCACCTCCTGTTCCTCCTCTGCATGTTCTTCCGTTTCACTATTTCTTCCTCCTCCTCGTATTCCTCTTTCTTCATCCGCTGCTATACTTCCTCTACTCCTTACTTTGTCCTCATCTTCTTCGTCCCCTCTTCCTCCTCCTCTTCCTCGTTATCTTCCTAATCCTCTTCCTCCTTTTCTTCCTCGCATTATTTTCTTCCTCTTCCTTCCCCTCCTCTTCCTCCTCCTCCTATTTCTCTCCTCCTCCTCCTCTTTCTTCTCCTACCTACTCCTCTTCCTCACCCTTTCTCTCTTCCTACTCCTCCTCTTCCTCGTAATCCTTCTTGAATCCCAGAGCCATTCTTCAACGTATGTGCTGCTGTTGGCGATTCCATTGTTAAGGGTTGGCTGGAATTAAGCAACCCACGACCATCCGCTGCCTCCCTTGACCAACGGGTAATTCTCTCTGAACCTCTGTCCTTACGCCTCTTCGACCGTCTGCCTATGCTTGCTTTTCCGTATGTATACGTCTGCCTGCCTGCTTCTAATCGCATCATCCTTCATCACCCATCTGTCCGTGTGTCTGTCCATGTGTCTGTCCGTGTATCTGTCTGTGTGTATGTCTGTATATCTGTCTGTATATCTGTCCGTGTATCTGTCTGTGTGTCTGTCCGTGTATCTGTTTGTGTGTCTGTCCGTGTGTCTGTCCGTGTATCTGTCTGTATGTCTGTCTGTGTGTCTGTCTGTGTGTCTGTCCATGTATCTGTCTGTGTGTCTGTCCGTGTATCTGTCTGTATGTCTGTATATCTGTCTGTATATCTGTCCGTGTATCTATCTGTATGTCTGTCCGTGTATCTGTCTGTATGTCTGGCCGTGTATCTGTCTGTGTGTCTGTCCGTGTATCTGTCTGTATGTCTGTCCGTGTATCTGTCTGTGTGTCTGTCCGTGTATCTGTCTGTATGTCTGTCCGTGTATCTGTCTGTGTGTCTGTTCGTGTATCTGTCTGTATGTCTGTCCGTGTATCTGTCCGTGTGTCTGTCCGTGTGTCTGTCCGTGTGTCTGTCCGTGTGTCTGTCCGTGTGTCTGTCCGTGTGTCTGTCCATGTGTCTGTCCGTGTATCTGTCTGTGTGTCTGTCCGTGTACCTGTCTGTGTGTCTGTCTGTGTGTCTGTCTGTGTGTCTGTCCGTGTACCTGTCTGTCTGTCCGTGTACCTGTCTGGGTGTCTGTCCGTGTACCTGTCTGTGTGTCTGTCCGTGTACCTGTCTGTGTGTCTGTCCGTGTACCTGTCTGTGTGTCTGTCCGTGTACCTGTCTGTCTGTCTGTCCGTGTGTCTGTCCGTGTACCTGTCTGTCTGTCCGTGTACCTGTCTGGGTGTCTGTCCGTGTACCCGTCTGTGTGTCTGTCCGTGTACCTGTCTGTGTGTCTGTACCTGTCCGTGTACCTGTCTGTGTGTCTGTCTGTGTGTCTGTCCGTGTACCTGTCCGTGTGTCTGTCCATGTGTCTGTCCGTGTATCTGTCTGTATGTCTGTCCGTGTATCTGTCTGTGTGTCTGTCTGTGTACCTGTCTGTGTGTCTGTCCGTGTATCTGTCTGTGTGTCTGTCCGTGTATCTGTCTGTCTGTGTGTCTGTCTGTGTCAGTCCGTGTGTCTGTCCGTGTATCTGTCCGTGTGTCTGTCCATGTGTCTGTCCGTGTATCTGTCTGTGTGTCTGTGTTTGTGTGTCTGTCTGTGTGTCTGTCTGTCTGTCTGTTGCCATCCGCTGTGGAACTGAGATGATTCTGTATCCCTGAGCCACTTACTGCTGACTATTGTTCCCCGACGTGTCCTTTATTCTCGCTTCTTTTCTGCCGACGTTTTTCGTAACGACGTGTGTCTCCCACCTTCTTCGCTCGCTGTGTGACGTATGCGACTACACTCTGACATCTATTCACAGCAGTTCTTAAGCCAGAAGACGTATGGTGGTGATTCGTACAATACTTGAATACTCGCGCAATTCTTACGCAGTTGTAATAAAGATTTCCTGCGTTTCGATCTTGGCGGTAAATAAATGACTCAGATGAGCGATATATATATATATATATATATATATATATATATATATATATATATATATATATATATATATATATATATATATATATATATATGCAGAATGAATATTGTTTAACCTAGAGTTGACAAACCGCAGTGTGATCTCGTCATTATACAGGTTATTACAGTAGTCGAATTTAACTGTACGGCGGGTATGCAAGGCGGCATCTTGTTAAGCTTTTGCTATAAGTTACGCTGCCGCCCTACGAATGAATGGGGTCAGCGAACTCACTTCCTCATCTTCCACACCAGTGTGTCATCAATTACATGCGTACATGTACATACATATATATATATTATATGCAAGTATACATACTCTCGAACGACCACCCAATGTGTATAGGCATGTGTATATATATATATAACATATATATGAATTTTATATAGGACCAGCCTCTCCAGACACTAGATTACTAGAATAGAATGCCCTATTGTCTATTTGCAATTTCTGTTAGCGCCGTCATAGCTAGCGTTGGTTTATTTGTCAAGAGTACTTTCAATACGAGAATGTTCTTTGACTTTGTTTAAATTTGATACTATTGTTTAAACATTTTGTAAGCTACTGTGCGTTTGCTGGTAGTCTAATAAAGAATATTCTTACTTACTTAATTACTTACCTTTTGAAAAGTTCCCAAAAGGTGCTCTATGAAGAAGTTAAGATACTGTTTTGTTAATTGTTTTAACAAAATATGCTCGTACGTTAAAACGATGCACAGAATCATGGTGGGCCAGCGCAGAGGGCGCCTCTGAATAGTTATCTTGTGAGAGACGCAATACGAATCTAGAATTACAATACCATACATGCATACAGGCAGCCAGCCGACGTACAGTAACCGGTAATAATCGTTATATCCAGACGTCTACAAAACATTTACAGGGCACCAGCTTGTTCACGAGCGCTGAATAAGTACATCGAGCTTCCACACTTTGAATCCGAATGCCGCACAGTCGAGTTACTGAACAAACGGGTCTACGAAGACTGAAGGCGCTACATCAATGTCGTCGTACAATACCTTACAGCGAGCACCGTTCATGTGGCGCCAACCGGTGGATTGGCCGGTGGATTGGGCTGTGTGTAGAGTTGAATTTGGCGATCTAGCGACCGTGGACTGTTTTGTTGGTTGCAGAAAGCCAGCGCAGGACGTTCAACCATCGACGGATGACTTGATGGTCCAGCTGGGAGGAGGTCAATCGCCGGCGCATCGGATCAAGCATGGCCACTACTCGAAGGTAATGAATATTCATGAACTTCTCTCGTCACGCCATCTCTATAAATATAATTAGCGTCGAGAGCTAATGAATATTGATTCGCTTAAGTGGAAGGTGGCGATGTTCCGTGTGTGCGTTAGTGTGAAGGCTAACCTTGTTAAACTGTTAATCGAGGTCGCGGGTTTAAATCCCCCAATGGGTAGAAATTGTCTCATTTCGGCTTCACCCCTGTGAGGCCCAGAGCCAACTCTGACCACGCACTGGGAACGAGAGAGAGGAGGATAGGTTGTCTGTATGTATTTACGCATGTATGTATGTATGTATGTATGTATGTATGTATGTATGTATGTGTGTATGTATGTATGTATGTATGGTGGCGGAGTAGGATTTCTTACAAGGCAGGAAATAAATTTTCAGCTCATAACGGACCTTGGCCCACCAGCCCAAACTTTTGAAAGTCAATTTGTTAGGCTCTCTCAAGGAAGCAAATCTATAATCATAGGAGTGGTGTATAGACCACCAGGGCAAGACATACTTACACTTTTAACGGAATTTGTAAAAAATGTAATTTAAAAGAAATCAAAAGAGCCCATTTTAATAGGCGACTTCAACATTGACTTACTCAGATCGAAAACCCATAACCTAACCGACGAGTTCTTTAAGTCCATGCTTACTCATCATCTCTTGCCTTTAATCACTAAGCCGACGCGCATTACCAAATTTACAGCATCCTTAATTGATAACATCTTTACCGACGCCAAAACTGATTGAATCCAAAATTGTGATATCTGACATATCAGACCACTATCCAATTTTAGCCGTCTTTGACTTCACCTTTAACTCCTCTTATAGAAATACCAAACATATCCAAAGGAAGTTCAGTCCTTTGGCCACAACTTCTTTCCTGAATACTCTCGCAACAAAATTGGAAGACGACCCCAGAGGCCTGTGAAAAACGTGATGCGAGTCACGCATACGATTGCTTTATAAATGATTATAAAAAAGCCTATGATGAAGCATATCATTACATTTCAAAGCTAACTAATAAACAGAAAATTATAAGGAAGGTCTGGATGACCCCTGGGCTCCTTAAAGCATGTAAAACTAAGTCAAAATTGCACCTAAAATTACTTAAATGTCCCACCGATGCCAATAGGCAAAAATATAAAGCTTACAGAAACAAGCTGAATGCACTCAAGATCTTAGCTGAAAAAGTTTTTTAGAGGTAGAGCTTACTAAATACAGCCATAATCTTAAGATGACGTGGAAGATTCTTAGAGACCTTATAAATAATGGTACCTCTCCCATTGATGGGAACATTAAGGAGTTGCGCAGGGGTGAAGTAACCTTGGAGAGCCCATTAGAAATAGCGACTGAACTTAATAACTATTTCACTGAAATTGCAAATTCTCTGGCTAATAACCTTCCTATTTCTAGCCAACAACCGGACAAATATATGAAAGCTCCTAACACTGAATCTTTCGGGCTTGCTGAAATTTCAACAAATGAAATAATCGCAATTGAAAACTCCTTGAAACCCTCTCATTCTAGAGGTGAAGATGACATTGACCCATCCATCATGATCTCTAGTTTACCTTTTGTGGCTACTCCGTTGGACAAAACTATAAACTGCTCTTTCAACACTGGTATTTTTCCTACAGCCTTAAAAGATGCCAAAGTGATCCCTGTTTTTAAAAAAGGACTTAGGAATTCCCCTTCTAACTACAGACCCATTTCTATATTGCCAGCATTTTTAAAGATCTTTGAGAAAGCTATACACACTCGCCTTACTTGCTACATTGATAAAATCAGTGTCCTTTTCCCTTCTCAACATGGATTCCAATCTGAGCACTCGTCTTATATGCCTCTCTTGACCATGCACGATAAAATAACTGAAGCTATGGATAAAAACGAATATTTTATAGGCATGTTCCTGGACCTTGCTAAGGCATTTGATACCCTTAATCATGACATTTTATTAAAGAAGCTAATGACTATGGCATCCGTGGATCCCAACTAAACTGGTTTAAGAGCTACCTAGAAATTAGACATCAGCTTGTTTACTGCAACTATACTTACTCCCCAATGAAACCTATTTGTTCTGGTGTTCCGCAAGGATCAGTCTTGGGTCCTCTACTATTCATCTTATATATTAATGACTTAACCAGTGTCTCGCCTAATCCCCTTTTTATTCTTTTTACTGACGATACGAATTTATTCGCTTCCCACTTCTCTTTAGAAATTCTTATAAATACCATAAATGTTGAATTAACCAATATTTCTAATTGGTTCAGCGCTAATAAATTGACACTTAATCTAGATAAGACAAACTTGGTGCTATTTAGATCTTTAAGAAAATTACCACCAGCCCACGTGCCTGAAATTAAAATATTGGATACTTCTATAACTCAAGTGTCATCTTCTAAATTTCAAGGGGTTATCGTAGACCAACATCTCTCTTGGAAAGAATATGTTGATGCCATCTCTGTTAAAATTTCTAAAAATCTAGGTATCATGTCTAGGCTATCTAAGGTACTGTCCGCCAAAGCTCGCTCCACTCTCTATTTTTCGCTAATATACCCATGCCTAACATACTGTACAATAATATTGGCCTCTACCTACAAATCCACCCTAAATAAGATAGGCGTTATTCACAAAAGAGCAATAAGATTTGTGGCTGGTATTCACAATAACGCTCATACCAGTGAAGTATTCGTAGCTAGAGGGATGCTCAAAATTGAACAGATAAATAAGCTCCAAAAAAGCCTCTTTATGCATCGGTATTTTCACAAATCCCTACCAAGTATCTTCCATGATTATTTTACTCCTAATGCAGGATTATTGTATCACCTTAGTAGAGATCCTAACACCTTGTACATTCCTTATGCTAGAACCAACACTAGGCTAATGGTCATCAAGTGCAAAGGTCCTAGAATTTGGAATTCTATCTTTGCTAAATTGCGTCTCATTCCCAATTTTCATTCATTCGAAAACAAGATTAAATCTGCTATTATATCTGGTGAATTGTAACCATTACTGTGAACTCAACCTCTCTTCTGACAATCGTTGGCATACATGTACTTCATAATTGAGAAATCCGATTACAATAGTTCTTGTAATATTCCTGAAAAGATAAATTGTGATTTAAAAAAAAACAACTATTACTTTGTCATTACCTACTTTATTTACCGGTTGTGGTCAGCTACCTTGATTATTTAATCCCTACTAATTTATAACTTACCTTTACTCGCTTAATGTTGCATATTCGTTAGTTAAGATTAGTTAAGTTTGCTTCTCCTTGTTATTTTCAAACACTCTACTCACATTTTGACCTCTATACCCAACTACTTTGTACCTAACTTATTGGTGGCCCTAACCCGCAGGACCCTCCGTCCTTAATTGGGTCTCCTGTGTAATCAGAAATTTTGTTTGTAATGCCGATCTCATGTAACTTGTTACTTTGGTTTTCCAAATAAACTTGAATTGAATTGAATTGAATGTATGTATGTATGTATGTATGTATGTATGTATGTATGTATGTGTGTATGTATGTATGTATGTATGTATGTATGTAAGTATGTATGTATGTATGTATGTATGTAAGTATGTATGTATGTATGTATTTATGTATTTATGTATGTATGTATGTACTTCTGAGTAGGTTCTTGAATGGCGCTATGTAAATGATCAGAATGAATGAGTGAAGGAATGAAAGAATGAATGAATGAACGAATGAAGGAACGAATAAGTGAATGAATGGATGAATGAATGAATGTATATCTATGAATGCATGTACGTATGTTTGTGTTTTTGGTGAATTTTCCTTGGCATTCGTCAGCAAATATTCTTTTGTTATTCTTGGCTGTTCTTGACTGGCAGCGAATGAATTGTTTGTTTAGTGGGATGAATAATATCGTTCTCTGTTATTTGGCCAAAATACTTTGCAATGTAAGTAATATGCAAATGTTCCACGCAAACTGACAAATGTTCCCGACAGCGTACCATAGAAACACACTAATGTTCCAGTTTGTTTCCCCGGGTGTTTATAGAAATGATTAAAGATATTTAACTCTGACGTCGGTAATTCCTGACCAAGCGACGTTTCTCCAATTTATCCGTGTTTGACTCTTTTGAACGCGCGTTGAATAGCAATTACTGGTTTCACATTGTACGCTGTTGTATCGATCTGGTTTCTACTGTTAGTCTCAGCACGTTCCTGTTTCAGCTGGCTTATACATTTCTGCACTTGTTGTTTATTTACGTGAGTCTCATTTAAACCAGGTTTCGATCGATCTTGTTTTTTAATTAGTGGCTGGTAAGTTGCTGTCTAAGAACACTGTGTCGTCGCAATGATAATTAACGTCGCCCCTCTCCATTCTCGTGGATTGGACTGGCACTACCGTAGATAAGACAGTGATGGGATTTTTAGAATATATCTTATTTCTTTAGTATCCTTACAGTAAACACCGTAGCTGCTTACACTCTGGCAATGCCAGTCCAAAGTTTAGATCAAGGAGGGCGAAGCTAAACTAAAGGTCTTTGCTATCACACTGGGCTTTTAAACTAGTAATCGAAGCAATGCGTTACATTTCAACGGTATTAGAAATGCGTTGAGTGATTGGTTAAGAGACTGCGTAGGTGGGTCGGTGGGTGGGTGGATTGGGGTGGGGTGGGTGGGGTGGGGTGAGTAGTTTCATACATGAATGGCTAGATGGATGGAATGATGAATGGATGAGATGACTCGATGAATATATGAATGAAGCGGGATAGATGGACGGATTGACGGATGGACAGTTTGGATGGATGGATGGATGGATGGGTTGGTAGATGTATATATGTATGTATGTATGTCTGTATGTATGTATGTATGAATGTGTGTGTATGTATGTGTGTGTATGTATATGTGTGTGTATGCATGTGTGTGTGTATATATATATATATATATATATATGGACTCGTGGTGTGCTTCATTTTAAGTCGCTTCGAACGTCTCTGCTTATTTCAGCTTAATGGATTTTGGAGTGAATTTGGAGTGAGTGATTGATCTGTCACCAAAACATTTTCAGATGTTTATCAAAGTCACCACTGGCGAGTGGTTGACGTGACGACGTCTATAAGGGCGGTGATGGTAGTGGCGTTGCTGACGACGACGATGAAGAGGAGGTGGAAGAGGAGGAAGATGCGAGTGATGATTATGATGCATTTTTTATATAGATAGATGTTGTTGTTGCTGTTGTTGTTGTTGTTGTTGTTGTCTTTGTTGTTGTTGATGATGATGACGATGATAATGACGATAATGATGATGACGACGACGACGAGGATGCGAATGATGCAATACGGGTGAGTGGGTGGTGCCTTGGGTGTTTCCTTTGTATGTGATGTCTGTCTTTCTATCTCTATATCTCTCCTTCTTCCTCTCTCTCTCTCTGTCTCTGTCTCTTTCTCTCTCTCTCTGTCTGTCTGTCTCTCTCTGTCTGTCTGTCTGTCTCTCTCTCTCTGTCTCTCTCTGTCTCTCTCTGTCTCTCTCTGTCTCTCTCTGTCTCTCTCTCTCTGTCTGTCTGTCTGTCTGTCTCTCTCTCTGTCTGTCTCTCTCTGTCTCTCACTGTCTCTCTGTCTCTGTCTCTGTCTCTCTCTCTCTCTCTCTTACTGACTGTCTCTCTTATTCTGCATCTGTCTCTACTGTATATCATCCTCTCTGTTTTGTCGCTTAATTTGTCTGTCTGTCTGTCTGTTTGTTTGTCTCTTTCTACGCTCTTTGTTCCTCTCTTCAGACGTCCCTGTAAGAAATCCTGGCTAGTCGCTGTTGACAGAAATGAATCGCGGACTCCTTTAAAGAAGTATTTTAACAAAAACGTTTTTGATCATAGTTATGGTAAATCATACGGGTCTTAATCTCTGTTGAACGACAGCCTTTATCAGATTACATTCACTGCACTATTATCGAGAAGTAGTGAGAGTCCTTTTGAAGAAATTCATGACCATTGACTACTCCATAAGAAATGGATTCATTACCAGAATGTTAAACACTTCTTAACATATGCACAAATATTGCTATTCGCAGCTATTGCTTCCATGGGTTATATATATATACATATATATATATTTAAATTTGCTCTTCATCTGAGCGTTTGCTAATGAAGTAACGAAGACCATATTTTTACACTGCCATAACTACTCGCATAAGAAGTCCATAGCAACTTAGCAAGTGTCTTTTCACTACCATTTATAAGAAGTCCACGAACTGCAACCACTCCATACCATCAGTAAGAAGTCCACAGGCAGCAACTACTCCGTGCCATTTATAAGAAGTCTAGGGGCAGGTAGTCTTCTAGAATTACCTTCGTTGTCATCGCTGTTGACGGCAAAGGAGGATGGAGATGAGGAGGATGAGGAGGCATCAGCTGCTGAAACCGGCTTAAGCGCAGCGCCCGACCACCGCCGAGTATTGATGGGTCTTGTATATTGGATCGGAATGATGCAGACGGCTGCTGAAGGTGGTGTTGGTGGTGGGTCCGATGAACCTATCCGATGGTGTTCATTTCCTCTATTCAGCTGTCCTGGTTGCTGCTGCTGGTGACGGTGATGATGATGCGAGGGTGAGAAGACGAGGTTCATTCAGTGTCAAGTAAGTAGGGAGATGCTAGGAATTTCCTGTTATCTTAACAGATTTATATTGAAGATATGGTGATTGCCTGGTGGTGGTGGTGGTGGTTGTGGCTGGTGGTGGCGGTGGTGATGATGATGATGATGACGGCGACGATGACTATGACTATGACCACGACTACTACGACGATGATGATGATGACGACACTGGTGGCGGTGATGCTAATGGTCGATCCGTGTTGACTGATTCTGTATGATAAAGCAGCGTCATGAAAGTTGACTCGATGTGGTCCTATTATGGCTCTGGAGTGCACTATATAAGATTTAGCGAGGCCTCTGTCTTAGATCTCGTCGACTGTGATCGCTAAAACATCCATGCCATCTGTCAGCTGTTGACGGGAATCCGTTAGTTTGGTTCCACGCTTGTGCGTGAGCCGGCCATTGTTAAGTCTTTCAGCTTACTTTGCGTTGTTTTGCTAATTATTATTCTAACAGACGTTGAAATGACAATTAATATCATATCTAGCGCAGAAAACGCCTCTGAGTAGAATTCTTGAACAGGCGCTATATCAAGTTCATTGAAAATAAAATGAAATAAATAGATAAATAAATATAGGAAAGCAATTTTATTAATAAGTGGATTTATGTGTTGGCGCCATAAAAGTCATACTCTAATGCAAACAGTAGACAATACGGATAGGAACAAAAGTACGTTGCTTTTGAGGTGTCCCCTACTTTTATGGAGGAAGGGGATTAACTAAAGCGGGTGAAAGAGAACGTATTATGACACTAATTGATAAACTCATACGACGGGGATATTTTTTACCTATCAGTAGCTCATTGAAGAGCTTTACTATACCACAGGGTTAGCACGGTGATTGTGTTTTGAGGCATGTAAACGGCCGTGTTCTTAGGTCAAGACCCAGTCTGGGCAGTAGAGACTCAGGGTCCACACACACACACGTGTACAGCAAAAGCATCATCTTCATCATCGTCATTCCTATCATCGTTAGTTGCTGACGCCAGCCAGGGTATGAATAAATAATATCCTCATCCATTTGTGAAGCCCGTAGTCATAATCCAAATGATGCTAGGTCCTCATTTACATTATCTATCCATCAATTCCATCTTAGCATTGGTTTGCATTTGTTTCGTTTCCCTTCAACTCTTGCATGTGGCGCATTGCATGGAATTCGGTCACTGAAATTCTCTGTCCTGACGTCCATTGCTACCGGTGTCTTCGTTGAATAAATACAGCTATCCAAACTGTTCATTCCATCTAGGACGTATTTCTAGTATTTTCTATTTTTTGTCCAAATAAGAGCCTACTCATTGTCCCCTCTGCCCGTACAACTACAAAACAAAATCATGTCTTCTCAGTGATTGGCCTCTCGCTCTGGAACATGCTACCATTGGCGATGCGCTTATCGCCCAGGGTCCACTCGGACTCATTTTAGACACGATTTAACACTGTTCGTTTTATTCGCGCCGAAGTCGGGAGCGCTCATGGGTAGTAAGTTAGTAACCCTGAAGGGGCGCTATATAAATCTT
Source organism: Bimastos eiseni (assembly GCA_959347315.1). Taxonomy (NCBI): domain Eukaryota; kingdom Metazoa; phylum Annelida; class Clitellata; order Crassiclitellata; family Lumbricidae; genus Bimastos; species Bimastos eiseni. The sequence goes on along the minus strand of OY365822.1, from coordinate 7,107,406 downwards.
TGTACTGAATGAATCTTATTCGTTTCTCTTTAGACGTTAAGGCTCGAATTCCAAACCCAGTGGCTTGAGCTCTCGCCTTTCCTTTCGGCCATTTGGACGTCTGCTGCTTCTGCTGCTGCTGCTGCTGCTGATGATGATGATGATGATGATGATGATGATGATGATGATGATGATGATGATGATGATGATGATGACGATGAAATTGATGTCGACTGATGCGTAGGAGGATGGTTGTTCAGGTTGCTGAAGATGCTTCAGAAGTGCATTGCGATTATTCATCCATCGTTTAACATTAGTGCTTAAGGCTATCAGACCAGCAACGCATAAATGGTCTGATTGGGAACTGTTGATATGCATTTTCAATATTGTTATGCATTATCACTGTGATCCTTTGTTTCCTTTCCCTTCTCCTTCTCCTTCTCCTTCGCCTTCTTAGTCTTATTATTGTCATTATTATTACTGCTATTATTATTATTATTATCATTATTATCATTATTATTATTGTTATTATTATTGTTATTATTATTTTTATATATTTTTTTGCCCCGAGGTATATTATATAGATGAACCCTCAGAGACTAGAATAGTAATTAGAACAAGAAAATGAACTATTATTATTCTTTATGCCCTGAGGTGCTTCATTTATTATTATTTTTTTAAAATATTATATTATTATTATTATTATTATAACGGAAAAGGTCCCTCTGGTTCAATGAGAATACATAAGTGCCCCAGTTCCAAGTGCCAGGAAGGCAAGATATTCCACCCTAAGACTCAAGAAAATTTCCCCTACCTGAAATTGGAGGCATTTGCTTCCGGACCCCCTCCCTTTCTGTACGCCCTGATGTGACAACATCGTCGATTAAAAAATTATTAAGGAATCCGCGATTTCGATACTTGCTCCAATGGCCTGCTTAGCAAGAGATCTAAATCCTAAGGTATACGGTAGCTATAACTGCTGTAGTAGTCAATCTGTAATAATTATTAGTTTAGGGCAGCCAAGTGTCTCTGAAAACTAAGCACAGCTGAACCAAAAATACACTACACACAAACTAACATAGTTATATGAACGTTTAACGAGTTGCGTCTGTGTCAATTTTTCTGACTGACTGACTGACCGACCGACCGACCGACCGACCGACCGACCGACCGACCGACCGACCGACCGACCGACCGACCGACCGACCGACCGACCGACCGACCGACCGACCGACCGACCGACCGACCGACCGACCGACCGACCGACCGACCGACCGACCGACCGACCGACCGACCGACCGACCGACCGACCGACCGACCGACCGACCGACCGACCGACCGACCGACCGACCGACCGACCGACCGACCGACCGACCGACCGACCGACCGACCGACCGACCGACCGACCGACCGACCGACCGACCGACCGACCGACCGACCGACCGACCGACCGACTGATTAGGACATGGCGAGGTTGACAAGATAAGCTTGAATAGCCTAATCGACTCGGCAGAGGAGTGCAGCTGTATATGCGACCAATGCTAGTCACGGACCGCATCGTTTCAATGTCGTTGCGCCGCCTGGGGATTTCAACGGTAAACCTGTGTCGTTTGCAGAGCATTCCCCAGGTGGCAACACTGCAGGAACGTGACGGCTTGGCAAGTGGCCAAATCTAGATCGCAAACAGACGGCCTGAGGGACATCAATGATAATTTTTATATTGTCATTGTCCGAATGGGGGACGCGGTCCACACGACCCCGTCTGATTGGCAGCGGTTGAAAAAGTTATATCGGGTGACATTATTATCCAAGAACTCAGAGGCTGCTCTTGACTTCTCCAACAGAGGGGTGCAACATCGGGGCGAGGGAGGGACCCGACAGCGGAGCCTTTTGGATGGCTGGTTTTATCAAAACTGAAAGTGGACTCGAATTTTGAGGGACCATCCGAGGGGTAAAAACTCAGTTGACCCCTCCTTGCTCCACTTGTAGAGCCTCAACTGATACGATTACGGTATAAATCAATCAATCAATCAATCAATCAATCGATCAATCAATCAATCAATCAATCGTTGTTGTTGTTGTTATTATTCTAACAGACGTTGAAATGACATTTAACGTTGCCTCAGACATAGCTTTCGATTTGACCTATATGAACCCGGATGAAACCTGGTAACGCTGAATGGCATTTCAGTGGCTACGCCCGTTGGATCCACGCGTTCACAATGGTCTCCCTCTCAATGGTGTTCAAAGATTAGACTCGCTAGGTGGGCTTGGCCCCCACAGTGGCCCTCCCTGCTCCGCCCTTGCTCCACTCTTCGCATGATTCCTTGCGCCGGTAATCCTTGTGGGCTACAACGATTTTCAAGGAACCCATGCCCATATGGGTGACTGTGGCAAATATATTTATATAATTTATATTAATAGGATAATATATATATATATATATATATTATGTTTACCTAGCTATCAGTGTGGGTAATGTGTATATGGGTGCATCAATTGTATTGAAAGTTGCAGTTGTAGGGCGTTGTGTGTGTGTGTGTGTATGTGTGTGTGTGCTTGTGTCTGTCTGTGTGTGTCTGTGTGGGCGTGAAGGCATGATTATGTTGAAAAGCAGTGGGCATAACTAAACATTCAGTCTCTGCATAAATATGGCCAACCGGGCAGATGTGCAACTGATATCAATCAGTAGGCTGTAGGTTATAACAGTTAAGAATGTACCATTCACACTCAGGAGTAGCCAAGCGTGTATACATACGAATCCAACCAAAGTCTTCTGGTTAAATAATTATAGATATATAATTATGTAGGCCCTATGCATGCATATATATATATATATATATAATACTGTGTTATATATAATATGCCTGCCTAGTTAGCCCTCATAATATACAGCTGACAGTATGTGAGGCTAGTTTCTCTATTGCCTGTGCCGCGTTTAACTGGTTCTTCTGGGTTTCAAAATGACAACAATACCTACGCAAGACTTTTATAAAGTATTCGCCTGTTAGTCGTGAAGGTTGCAACCAGTTGACAAGAACAGGTAACGTAGATAGATCCTCTGTCGTACACCGTATTAAACCGAAACTGTAATATGAGGCCTTCGCCCATGCAAACGATGCAGGTTTCGTGCAAGAGGTGCTGTTGAGATTTGACTAAACCGCGGGTTTTCGTCGACTCTTCTTTTAAAGCGGAGAGTGCTGCCATTGAGATGCGATCTCGAATAAGTATATTATCTTTGTTCAAACTTTTGTACATATATATATAATATATATATAATATATAATATATCTATATATATATGTGTGTGTGCATATATATATATATTTATATATATGTATATGAGTCCGCAGAGTAGAGGATAAGACACTATCGTGAATTTCAGTAGGAGGCGAGTTCGATTCCCTTTCCCCTGTGTGTGGTCAATTAGTTCGTCTTTCGCTAGGCGGCGTTGCTTACAAATAGTCAGACTTCGAATAATTAATCAGCCTACTAATTATCTGGTTACCAATTGTCATGCGTACGACGTGCGCACTTACATATATGCATACAAGCGTACATCTAATTGTATGCATGAACGGATACATACTTGGTATACGTATTGCATATGAGGGCCTATAATATTACTGTATGTGATTGATCTTTCAGATGATCTTTCAGATGTGATTGATCTTTAAGATGTGATTAGTCATTGAGATGTGATTGATTTTTAAGATGTGATTGATCTTTCAGATGTGATTGATCTTTTAGATGTGATAGATCTTTAAGATGTGATTGATCTTTCAGATGTGATTGATCATATAGATGTGATATATCTTTAAGATGTGATTGATCTTCAAGATGTGATTGATTTTTAAGATGTGATTGATATTTTTGATGTGATTGATCTTTAAGATGTGATTGATCTTTAAGATGTGATTGATCTTTAAGATGTAATTGATCATATAGATGTGATTGATCTTTCAGATGTGATTGATCTTTAAGATGTGATTGATCTTTAAGATGTGATTGGTCTTTAAGACGTGATTGATATTTTTGATGTGATTGATCTTTAAGATGTGATTGATCTTTAAGATGTGATTGATCTTTTAGACTGGTCATGAGTTAATCTCAGTTCTGGAACGAATGCAGGCATCACGGATCGAAGACCAGCGATGCGCAATGCCCAGACATAATCAGGTTATTAATACTTGATAATAATAATAACCTAATTATCAGGCTACTCATTAGCTGGCTACTAATAGTCAGGTCACAATTAGTCACGTTGCTGATGATCATTATCAGGCCACATATATTATAATTTATTGTGCGAAAGCAGATTCACTTATATAGCGCTTCTATGCGTGTTCTTGAAACCTGCTCAAATGTTCTACGGGGGTGAGTGTCTTGTGGGTTGGGTCAAACCCGACCGACCGATTAATCAGTCAATCCATCCATCCATCAATCTGTTGTTTACGGTGTTATGACAAAGATGATTATTGTCGCCCTACTCCTTCATCCCGCTTGGGGCTGGCATTTCCAGAATACGAGCGGTGGTGGAGTCATATAGCTTGATTGATCACAGTTAGAAATCCTCTCCCCTTGATATATATAAGGGTAGTTTCAGTTTAACGTCACTGTGTGGTAACATGAAGCATTAGCGTCGTCCTCCTCTTTTATCCAGGCTTGGGACTGGCACTATCAGAGTGCGAACAGTGGCGTTTTTTGCCATCTGTCTCTTGTCTAAAAACGAAACTGAGGGACTGAGATTCCGCCGTCCTCCAGGTCCAGCCATTCATCAGGTTACCTGAGTCTCAGCCTCCAGTGATTAACGCTTCTGAGCATCAATACGATACAAAGATGATTTAAGATGGTGGCAGCGCGTGACGTAGCATACCCCGGCCATTGCATGAGAAGCACTTTTTTAACACCCTGCGGGGCATGGACTTCCCATGGCTGTTTCGTTGGATGGGTAGATTCCAAGAGCAGTCTTCATTTTTAAACAATAATGTCTGGTGGGAGGAAAGACAACAGTGGCCCTGTCGTTTGTACGTCACTTGGACTGGCTTCCTCTTCTTCGTCTCTATGTATATGCGCGTAGAAACGGTTTGAGGTCTGTGTGAGAAGCAGACATTTTTGCTGTTGCTTGAAGGCAAACAAAGAGGTTTCATGAAGAACGATTTCCTTGTCGTGATGTTCATAATGATGTTGATTTACTGACGAAACTGTGATAATGACGACGACGACGATGATGATGACGATGATGACGATGATGATGAGAGGGTAAGGAGAAGGAGGATAATTACGACGATGTTGATGGTGATGATAATGATTATGATGACGACAATGGCTATGGCAATTCTGATGGTGATTGTGATAGGAGTCATAATGGTAATAGCCATAGTAATAGTAAGCCCTGATAGTTATTACAGTTACACTAACAATTAAAATAATAATAATGACAATAATAATAATAATAATTATTATTATTATTATTATTATGATTCAGTCGTTAAATCGTAGAGCCAGCATTATACCAGATGCTTCCTGCTTCTCATCAGTTTTGGTCCGTTACCATCGATACTTTAGACCCTTTCAAGTCCTGCGGCTCCCGAATTTATAATTGAATAAGACCGTCGTATGTCATTCACTGGGGGGCGATGAACGTGAGACCTCCTTTCTTTTCCAGCATCTGTAATTATATGTCCAATGCTACGACTTGCTTGTAATAATAATAATAATAATAATAATAATAATGATAATAGTAGTAGTAATAATGATAATATTGTAATAATATTAATTATTAATAATAATAACAACAACAATAATACTATTAATAATAAAAATAATGATAAGGAGTCTGTATTCAGGTCCGATGGTTTGCGAAAAAATAAATTTATAATAAAGTAATAATAATAATAATTCTTATTGATGTTCTAGTTCCTTGAGGGATCATGTATAACTCGGGGGGGGGGGGAATAATAATAATGATAGCAACAATAGTGATAGTACAGTGAATAATAAGCATAAATTATTCAGTAGGTTATACAGAGCCTGTGTCAGTTCGGCATTGTGACTCAAACATCCCATAAGACCTGTTGTTACAAGACCTCAATTGTGCTACTCTCACGTGGTGACCTTTGACGCTGCTTTTACCCTGGTTTCATATCCTGGTTTGGCGAATTACTCTCGTAATTGCTTTGGGGGAAGATAGTAATGAAAATTGTTACTAGGTTCGTTCCTAAACATGTTTGGATTCGTACTACGATGTCTGGATCTGACAGATTTCATTTGCATGGAGGCGATTGCATACAACAATCACTAGACATTATGTGCTTAAAGAACCATGCGCAAATTGAAGGTTAGATCATATATACATGTGTATGGAGGTTATAACATGTATGCAATATATGTATATATGTATTATGCAAAGCTGTGTGTAGGTTTGTATGTAGATCTATGTATGTAACTGTACGTGTATATACATTGTATGTTTCTTCATAGGACTGTTTCTTCATAGGACTGTTTCTTCGTAGGACTGTTTCTTCGTAGGACTGTTTCTTCGTAGGACTGTTTCTTCATAGGACTGTTTCTTCATAGGACTGTTTCTTCATAGGACTGTTTCTTCAAAGGACTGTTTCTTCATAGGACTGTTTCTTCATAGGACTGTTTCTTCAAAGGCCTGTTTCTTCATAGGACTGTTTCTTCACAGGACTGTTTCTTCATAGGACTGTTTCTTCATAGGACTTCTCTGGCTCAACACGGAGTCGTTCCCGTCGTTGATCTATCCGCCTGGAATGGTCTTCCTCCCTAACTGAGAGCTAAGCTGATGCGAGCCTACCCATTTACCTCCAGGCTTCAT